>CM059452.1:19461382-19805906 GCA_030390025.1 Squalus acanthias | reverse complement strand
TCAAACCCCCGGGACGGGTCATACTCCCAGGACTGGTCAAATCCCCGGTACCGATCAAACCACCGGGATCGTTCAAACCCCCGGGACCGGTCACACCCCCGGGACCGGTCACACCCCTGGGACTGGTCAAACCCCCGGGACCGGTCAAACTCCCGGGACCGGTCACACCCCTGGGCCCAGCCAAACCCCCGGGACCGGTCAAACCCCGGGACTGGTCAACCACCCGGAACCAGTCAAACCCCCGGGACCAATCAAACCCCCGGTACCGGTCAAACCCCCGGGACCGTTCAAACCCCCGGGACCGGTCAAACTCCCGGGACCGGTCAAACTCCCGGGACCGGTCAATCCCCCGGGACCAGTCAAAGTCCCGGAACCGTTCAAACCCCCTGGGGACCGGTGAAACCCCGGGGACCGGCCAAAACCCCGGGACCGGTCAAACTCCCGGGACCAGTCAATACCCCAGGAGCAGTCAAAGTCCCGGAACCGATCAAAGCCCTGGGGATCGGTCACACCACCCGGGACAGGTCAAATCCCCTTGTCCTTAATCGGACACATCGCGGGATCAGACGCCCCACTCAACCCAGTTTCATCCATCCGACCTACCTGATCCTGCTCCGGGGACCCCCCACCCCGTCCGACTGGAAGCCCGACTGTCAATCAGGCTGACATCCGGGGTGGGGAACCAGTCAAGGAGAAAGGACGTATGCTGTGGAGTTAAGACACCCCAACGTCCAGGAATAGCTGGACTTCCTGGTATCCTGTCTGATATTCCACATCCAGCCCGCTCCCCCCAGCCATCGTACATAACCCGCCTCTCTTAATATCAAGGCGGAAGTATATGAGCAAATGCAAAATACGGAGACTGCTTTAATTCTGATAAGAACATAAGAACATAAGAAATAGGAGCAGGAGTAGGCCATTTGGCCCTTCGAGCCTGCTTCGCCATTCAATGAGATCATGGATGATCTTCTGCCTCAATTCTATTCACCGGCCTTATCGCCATATCCCTTGATATCCTTACTAGTCAGAAATCTATGGACCTGTTTTGAATATACCCAATGACTGAGCATCCACAGCCCTCTGGGGTAGAGAATTCGAACGATTTACCACCCTCTGTGTGAAGAAATTTCTTCTTATCCTTGTCCTGAATGGCCTACCCTTTATCCAAAGGCTGTGGCCCCCGGTTCTAGACTCCCCAGCCAAGGGAAACATTCTCCCAGCAACCACCCTATCAAGCCCTGTAATAATTTTGTATGCTTCAATGAGAACCCCTCTCATTCTTCTGAATTCAGGAGAATACAGGCCTAGTTTACTCAAAATAACAACAGAAAACGCTGGAAAAACTCAGCAGGCCAGGCAGCATCCGTGGAGAGAGAAAGAGAGTTAACGTTTCAGGTCGATGACCTTTCATCAGAACTGGGAAGAGCCGGAAATCAAATAGATTTAAGGCCAGGGTAAAGCTGGGAAAAGGGGGAAAGGGGGAGGGGATAAAGGAACAAAGGGGGAGATGATGAGACATAAAGAGACATTAAGAGATATGCAAGGCTAGAGGTGGTGTTAATGTGACAGATTAAGGCTGAATGAAGTGTGAAATCCACTGGCAGAATGAAGGACAGCTGCCAGCTTCTAGGAGGAAAAAAAAGGTGGGGGGGGACAAATAAAAGGGTGGATAAAATAAAATATAAATGTGATTGGAGCTGAGGTTATGATCTAAAATTGTTGAACTCGATATTGAGTCCAGAGGGCTGTAGCGTGCCTAAACGAAAGATGAGGTGCTGTTCCTCGAGCTTACGCTGAGCTTCCGTGGAACAGTGTAATAGGCCGAGGACGGTGAGGTCAGAGTGGGAGTGAAGCGGTGAATTAAAGTGACAGGCCACCGGGAGCTCGGGGTCCCCCTTACGGACTGAACGGAGGTGTTCCGCAAAGCGGTCACCCAATCTGCGTTTGGTCTCCCCAATGTAGAGGAGTCCACATCGTGAGCAGCGAATACAGTATACTAAATTGCAGGAAGTACAAGTAAATCGCTGTTTCACCTGGAAGGGGTGTTTGGGGCCCTGGACAGTGGGAAGAGGGGAGGTATAAGGGCATGTGTTGCATCTCCTGCGCGTGCACGGGAAGGTGCCGGGTGAAGGGGAAGGGGTGCTGGGGGTGGTAGAGGAGTGGACTAGGGTGTCGCGGAGGGAGCGGTCCCTACGGAATGCTGAAAGGGGAGGTGAGGGGAAGATCTGTTTGGTGGTGGGATCACGCTGGAGGTGGCGGAAATGGCGGAGGATGATCCGTTGAATGTGGAGGCTGGTGGGGTGAAAGGTGAGGACAAGGGGAACCCTATCGTGGTTCCGGGAGGGAGGGGCAGGGGTGAGGGCAGATGTGCGGGAGATAGAACGGACACGGTCGAGGGCCGTGTCGACCACGGTAGAGGGGAATCCTCGGTTGAGGAAAAAGGAAGACATGTCGGAAGCACTGGTATGGAAGGTGGCATCTCTTCTCATACGACAGATCCGTCATCCCAGGAATAAATCTCGTGAACCTTCGTTGCACTCCCTCTATGGCAAGTATATCCTTCCTTATGTAAGGAGACCACAATTGTACACAGTACTCCAGGTGTGGTCTCACCAAGGCCCTATAGAATTAGAGGAAGACTTCTTTACTCCTGTACGCAAGTATCCTCTTGTAATGAAGGCCAGCATACCATTTGCCTTCCTAATGGCTTGCTGCACCTGCTCATTACCTTTCAGTGACTCATGTACCAAGAACACACAGGTACTTCTGAGCATCTGCATTCCCCAATCTTTCACCATTTAGGAAATACTCTGCCTTTCCGTTTTTTCGTCCAAAGTGGATAACTTCACATTTATCCTCATTATAATCCATCTGCTATGTTCTCGCCCACTCACTGAGCCTTTCGACATCCCCTTGAAGCCTCTTCAGATCCTCTTCGCAACTGACACTGCCACCTAGCTTTGTGTCATCAGTAAATTTGGAAATGTTACATTTAGTCACATCATCCAAATCATTGATATAGATTGTGAATAGCTGGGGCCCAAGCACCGATCCTTGCGGTACCCCACTAGTCACAGCCTGCCATCCTGAAAAAGACTCATTTATCCCTACTCTGTTCCCTGTCTGTTAACCAATTCTCAATCCATGCTAGTATATTACCCCCAATTCCAAGTGCCCTAATTTTTTTCACCAACCTCTTGTGTGGGACCTTATCAAAGGCATTCTGAAAATCCAAATGCACCACATCTACCGGTTCCCCTTTGTCTACTCCAGTAGTTACATCCTCAAAGAACTCCAATAGGTTTGTCAAACAGGCCTTCCATTTCATAAATCCATGTTGACTCTGCCCAATCTTACTATTAGTTTCTAAGTGCCCAGTTATTGCATCCTTTATAATAGATTCCAGCATTTTCCCAACGACTGATGTGAGACTAGCAGGTCTGTAGTTCCCCTTTTCTCTCTCCCTTCTTTCTTAAAAAGCGGGGTTACATTTGCTATCCTCCAATCTGCAGGAACCATTCCAGAATCTATAGAATTTTGGAAGATGACAACCAATGCGTCCGCTATCCCAATGGCCACCTCTTACAACACCCGAGGATGTAGGTCATCCGGTCCTTGAGATTTATCGACTTTTAGTCCCATTAATTTTGCTCGTACTGTTTTTTTTACTAATAATAATTTCATTATGTTCTTCATTCTCGCCATACCCTCGGTTTTCTTGTATTTCTGGGAGGTTTTTTGTGTCTTCCTCCGTGAAGACAGAAACAAAGTATTTATTTAATTTCTCGGACATTTCCTCATTCCCCATTATAAATGATCATATCTCTGAGTGTAAAGGACCTACATTTACCTTCACCGGTCTTTTCCTTTTCACATACCAAAAGAAGCTTTTACAATCCGTTTTTATATTTTTCGCTAATTTGTGCTCATATTCCATTTTCCCTTTCTGTATCCATTTCTTGGTCCCCCTTTGCTGATTTCTAAAAGATGCCAATCCTCAGGCTGACTGCGTTTTCTGGCAACTTTATAAACTTCCTCCTTTTACTTAATACTAGCTTTAATTTATTAAAAAAGACAATGCTGAAAACACTCAGCGTGTCTGGCAGCATCTGTGCAGAGAGAAACAGAGTTAACATTTCAGGTCCATGACCTATCATCAGAACTGGACGATTCCAGATATTATCAGTATTAAAGCAATGATAGAGTCACAGAAATGTGCTTTAGCATAAGGATAGAAAACATAGGAATCTCTGTAATAACAACAGAAAACGCTGGAAAAACTCAGCAGGCCAGGCAGCATCCGTGGAGAGAGAAAGACAGTTAACGTTTCAGGTCGATGACCTTTCGTCTGACGAAAGGTCATCGACCTGAAACGTTAACGCTCTTTCTCTCTCCACGGATGCTGCCTGGCCTGCTGAGGTTTTCCAGCGTTTTCTGTTGTTATTTCAGATTTCCAGCATCCGCAGTATTTTGCTCTCATAGGAATCTCTGTGATTGGTTGGAGGGCAGGAGTGATTCAATGACTAAAGGAATGATGGTGCAAGGCGAATGGGAGAATTAAAGAAACAGAAGATGGGTCTAGAGGAGGTGTAAATGGTTACAGCAGAATAACAAGGGGAGGGGTAGTAGGGCACATGTTGCAGAGAAAGTTGGGTAGACCTCAGGTGTTTGGGCCAGCCCGCTGACCGTGTACTGGGATCGCCACCACAAGCCCCAGCCCAAACCTCCTCCACTCCCAGTGGCTCTGGTGGAGCCATCCTCCATTACCAGCACATGTCGTCCGAGAAAACGGGAGCGGAGGTTATGATCTGAAGTTTTTCAACTTAGTGTTGTGTCCGGAAGGCAATAAAATGCCGAATCGAAAAATAAGGTGCTGCTCCTCATTGAGTTTAAAATGGGTACAGTGCAGGAGGCCGAGAACAGAGAGTTCAGAGTGGGAGTGGGATGTAGAATTAATGTGGGAAGTGACCTGAAGCTCTGGATCACACTTGTGGACTAAACGGAGGCGTTCAGCAAATCAATCACCCAATCTGTGCTTAGTCCACCCAATGTACAGGAGACTGGATCGCGGGCAGCGAGTATGTTTTACTAAATCGGTGGAAGTACAAGTAAATTAGTCTTTCACGTGAATGGAATGTTTGGGGCCTTGGCTGGTGGGATGGAAAGATGGGAAAGGGCAGCTGTTGCATCTCCTGCGCTTGCATAGGAAGGTGCCGGGGAAGGGGAGCAGATGTTAGTGGTGATAGAAGAGTGGACCAGGGTGTTGCGAGGGCCGGGGGGATGGGAGTGCAGGGGAAGATATGTTTGTTGTTGGCCTTAGCTGGACTTGATGGAAATGGCAGAGGATGATCCGTTGAATGTGAAGGCTGGTGCAGTGGATTCTGAGGACAAGGGGTGATGGGAGCAATGCAGATTGACACGGTCGAGGGCCCTGTCATTCACAATGGAGGTGAGTATTCGGCTGAGGAAATATGAAGACATTTCGGAAGCACTGGTGTGAAAGGTGGCATCGTCAGAACATATGCAACGGTGGCGGAGAAACTTTGAGAATAGAATATAGCCCTTCCAGGAAGCCGGGTGGGAGGAAGTTTACTCAAGATTCCTGTGGGAGTTGGTGGGATTATGGTAGATATTGGTGGATGGCCTAGACCCTGAAATGAAGATCGAGAAGTCGAGGAAGGGAATGGAAGATCACTGTGGTTCACCATTTAAATGTTATTCCTGCATTTAAAATGGAAGATAGAACAATTCCATGGATCTACAGACCAGTTAGCATAACGTCGATGGTATAGAAAGTTAATGGAATCCTTACTCAAAGATGTAACAGAAAAACATTTAGAAACAGAAAATATAATAACGAGTAGTCAGCAGGTTTTCCAAAAGGAAATCATGGAATGGTTATTGCACAGAAGGAGGCCATTCGGCCTGTCGAGCCCGTGCTCACTCTCTGCACATGCACTGCAGCTAATCCCAATCCTTGCCCTTTCACCGTAGCCCTGCAATTCTTTTCCTTCAGGTACTTAACCCATTTCCTTTTGAAAGCCACGGTTGAATCTGCCTGCACCACCCTTTCAGGCAGTGCATTACAGATCATAACCCAACGCTGCCTTAAAAAGTTTTTCCTCATGTCACCTTTGGATCTTCAGCACATCACCTAAAACCTGTGCCCTCTGGTTCTTGACCGTTCTACCAATGGGAACAGCTTCTCTCTATCTGCTCTGTCTACTCTGTCTGGAACCCTCATGATTTTGGTCACCTCTATCACATCTCCTCTCAATCTTCTCTGCTCTACTGAGAACAACCCCAGCTTCTCTAGTATATCTACATAACTGAAGTCCCTCATCCCTGGAAACTTCTTGTGAATCTTTTCTGCACCCTCTCTAAAGCCTTCATGCCCCTTCCTAAAGTGCGGTGCCCAGAATTGGACACAATACTCCAGTTGTGGCCGAACCAATGTTTCATAAATGTTTATCATAACTTCTTTGCTTTTGTACTCTATGCCTCTATTTATAAATTTAAGATTCCAGTAAGCATTTTTAACCGCTTTCTCAACCTGCCCTGCCACCTTCAACGATTTTTGTACATGTACCCCCGGGTCCATCTGTTCCTGCACCCCCTTTAGAATGTCTTGCTTGAGTAACCTTAGTGAATTATTTGAATAAGTATCAGAAAGATTAGATAAGGGTTATGCAGGAGATATATTTGATTTTTTAAAGCCATTCGATAAGGTACCACATAGCAGACTGAATCACAGAGCAAGTGGAGTTAGGAGACAAGCAGCAGAATGGATAGGAAGATGGCTGCAAGAACAGAAAATAGGGAGTAGTGGATAAAGCTATTTACTCAGATAGGTGGATGGTAAGAAGTGATGTTCCACAAGGATCGGCGTTGCAATCATTGTTGTTCACCATTTACATAAACGATATTGAATCGGGAAGCAGAAGAACAAACTCAAAATTTGCAGATGAATCCAAATTGGAAGTGCAGTTAATACAGAGGAAGAATGCAACACAATACCTGCAGACATTAATACACTTGCAGAAAGGGCGTTTAAATGGCAAATTAATTTCAATATAGCTAAGTGAGAGGTACTGCATTTTGCTAGGAAGAATAAGTTTCCCAAATACTCCTTGGAAATCAGAGTGGGAATGGGGTAGAGGGGCACCGATTAACAAATCATTTAAAGTAGCAACGCATGTTAACATGACCATAAACATGGAAACAAAGCACTGGGGTTCATTTCTAGAAGAATAGAATCGTAAAGCAAAGTGGTTAGCTTAAACTTATATCGAACCTTGGTTATACCACACTGAATGTACTGTGTGCAGTTCTGATCTCCATATTACATAAAGGATATTAAGGCTCAGGAGAAAGTGCAATATTTTTACAAGGATGACACCAGAACTGAGACATTATAAGCATCAGGAAAGATTGAACCGGCTGGGTACCTTTCTTTACAAAAGAGAAGGCTGAGGGGTGGCCTAATAGAGGCATTTAAATTTTGAAGGGGTAACATAGGGTAGATGTTTATACTCGTGACGTGAGTGCAAAATTGGAGATTATCGATAAAAGAGAGTCACTAATAAATCCAATACGGAATTGAGGAGAAATTTCTTTACTCAGAGATTGGTTAGAATGTGGAACTCACTGCAACTTGGAGTACTTGAGGCGAATAGCAGAGATGCATTGAAGGGGAAGCGAGAGAAGTACACGAGGTAGAAAGCAGTAGAAGGTTATGCTGATCGAGTGAGATGAAGAGGGGTGGGAGGAGGCTCCTGTGGAGCATAAACACTGGCATAACCTAGTGTGGCCGAATGGTCTATTTTGTTCTGTAAATTCTAAGGAGTTGTCCGTAACTTGAGTACAAATTAATCACATTCATCAGTTCATTTAATCATTGCGGATACTGAAGTGTTTTATTTATTGAGGCATTGCCCTATATGTTACATTTTTATCAATTTATTAATGCTATTATTTACTGCCCTCGGGACTGATATGTGTATTATGAAAACCTGATATAAATGTTCTTCAGTTATGCATGTCTCTCCTCGCAGGGACACACCTCAATGAGCTAAGGCCAGAGATCGTTGCAGGTTACCTCTGCAGAGACTCTGAATCAGAGGTAAGAACTGGTTCGTCAAACCTTAATCAGTTAGAGAAGTGGAATAATCAATAACCACAGCCCAATATTCATCCTGTCTAATGAGAGGGAGGAATTGAATGAAATCAATTATAGGGATATTGACGGGATTGAAGGCCGATAAATCCCCAAGGCCTGATAATCTACATCCTGGGGTAATTAAGGAAGTGGCCGTAGAAATAGTAAGAACATAAGAACATAAGAAATAGGAGCAGGATTAGGCCAATTGGCCCCTCAAGCCTGCTCCGCCATTCAATAAGATCATGGCTGATCTGATCCTAACCGCCAATCTACTATCACAGAACCATCTCCTGAACCTAACAGAATTGGACACAAGAAATAGTAGCAGGTTCAGGCTACATGGCCCCTGGGCCCGCGACGCTACCCACAAGGCCATGACCGATTCGAACCTAGACTCATGTCCAAATTCCTGCCCGCTCCCCGTAACCCTTAATTCCCTTTACTTCTAGGAAACTGTCTATTTCTGTTTTAAATTTATGTAATGATGTAGCTTCTACAGCTTTTTGGGGCAGCATATGCCATGGACCTACCACCCTATGAGTGAAGTAGTTCCTTCTCATCTCAGTTTTGAAAGAGCAGCCCCTTATTCTAAGACTATGCCACCTAGTTCTAGTTTCACCCATCATCGGGAACATCCTCCCCGCATCCACCCGATCCAACCCCTTCACAATCTTATATGTTTCAATAAGATCGCCTCTCATTCTTCTGAACTCCAATGAGTAGAGTTCCAATCTACTCAACCTCTCCTCATATGTCCATCCCCTCATCCCCGGGATTAACCGAGTGAACCTTCTTTGTACTGACTCGAGAGCAGGTATGTCTTTTCTTAAGTATGGACACCAAAACTGTATGCAGTATTCCAGGTGCGGTCTCACCAATACCTTGTACAACTGAAGCAATACCTCCCTATTTTAATATTCTTTCCCCTTAGCAATGAAAGCCAACATTCCATTGGCCTTCTTAATCACTTGCTGCACCTGCACACTAACCTTTTGAGTTTCGTGCACCAGGACCTCCAGATCCCTTTGTACTTCAGTACTTTCCAGTTTCTTTGCCATTTAGAAAATAACTTGCTGTACTATTTTTCCTGCCAAAGTGCATAACCTCACATTTTCCAGTATTGTATTCCATCTGCCAAATCTCTGCCCACTTACTTAGCCTGTCTATGTCCCCTGTTTGTCCAGTGTTGGGATATTCTTAGTGTCCTCTACTGTAAAGACTGATACAAAATATTCATTCAGTGTATTTGTCATCTCCATATTTCCCACCATTAATTTCCCGGTCTCATCCTCTAAGAGACCAACATTTACTTTAGCCACCCTTTTTCTTTTTATATAACTATAAAAACTATTACTATCTGTTTTTATAATTTTTGCTAATTTACTTTCATAATCTATCTTCCCTTTCTTAATAAATCTTTTTATTATTTTTTGCTGTCTTTTAAAGTTTTCCCAATCCTCTATCCTCCCGCTAGATTTGGCTACCTTATAAGCCCTTGTTTTTAGTCGAATACTGTCCTTAATTTCTTTACTTAGCCACGGATGACTGTCTTTTCTTTTACACCCTTTTCTTCTCAGTGGAATATATATTTTTTGGAAATTGGAAAATAACTCCTTAAATGTACACCACTGATCATGTATCGTCTTACCCTTTAATCTATTTTCCCAATCCACTCTACTAAATTCCGCTTGCATACCTTCATAGTCTCCTTTATTGAAGCTTAGCGCGCTTGTTTGAGACCGACATTCTCACCCTCTAATTGAATATGGAATTCAACAATGGTCACTCATTCCAAGGGGATCCTTTACTACGACATTTTAAATTAATCCCGTCTCGTTACTCAGGACCAGATCTAAGGTTGCTTGCCACCTGGTTGGTGCAGTTACATACTGCTCAAGAAACCCATCCCTAATACAGTCAATTAACTCATCATCAAGGCAGCCCTGCCCAATTTGATTTGTCCAATTAATATGATAGTTAAAATCCCCCATCATTATAGATGTTCCCTTATTACAAGCCTCAACTATTTCCTGATTGATACTCCGTCCAACAGAGTTGCAACTATTCGGAGGCCTATAGACTTCGCCCACTAGTGTTTTTTTCCCCTTATTGTTCCTTATCTCCACTCAAACTGTTTAATTATCCTGATCTTTTGACCCAATATCATTTCTCTGTATTACAGTGATTCCTTCCTTTATTAACATAGCCACCCCAACTCCCCTTCCTTCCTGCCTGTCCTTCCTGATCGTTAAATACCCTGGTATGTTTAATTCGCAGGCATTGTCACCCTGCAGCCATGTTTCTGTAAGGGCCACAAGATCATACCCATATGTAGTTATTTGTGCCATTAACTCGTCGATTTTGTTACGAATGCTACGTGCATTCAGATAGAGAATTTTCAAATATGTTTTGTGACACTTAGTTCCTGCTTTTGCCCTTTTTATTACTTTACCTTTTACTCCATATCTTCTGCCCCTTCCTGACACACTCTGGTTTTTAATTTCCCCACTGCTACCTAAGTCTATGACCTTCTCTGTTGTCATTTATATTATTTGCTCTCTAGGAACCTCCCCCCCACTAGTTAGTTTAAAGCCCTCTCTACAGCCCTAGTTATATGATCCGCCAGGACTCTAGTCCCAGCACTGGCCAACTGAAGCCCGTCCCAACGGAACAGCTCTCTCCTGCCCAAGTACTGGTGCCAGTGTCCCAGGAAGCAAAACCCATTTCTCCCACACCAGTCTTTGAGGCACTCATTTAAATCTCTAATTTTATTTGTCCTAGCCAAATTCGCACATGGCTCAGGTAATAATCCAGAGATTATTACCCTTGAGGTTCTGTTTTTTAATTTGACCCCTAGCTGCTCATACTCCTTTAATAGAACCGTCTTCCTTGTCCTATCTACGTCGTTTGTACAAACATGGACCACGACAACTGGATCCACCCCCTCCCACTGCAAGTTTCTTTCCAGCCCAGAGGAGATGTCCTTAACCCTGGCACCGGGCAGGCAACACAGCCTACCGGACTCTCGCTCGCGGCTGCAGAGAACTCTATCTATCCCCCTAATAATACTATCCCCTACCACTGAAACATTGCTATTTACTCCCCCCTCTTGAATGGCCCCCCGTTCCAAGGTGCTGTGGCCAGGTAACTCATCCTCCTTGCAGTCCCTGCTCCCGTCCCCACAGGGAGCAAGAACCTGGAACCTGTTGGACAAGAGCAAGGGCTGCGGCTTCTCCAAAACTACCTCCTGGATCCCCGTACCTGCCTCACTCGTAGTCACACCGTCCTGTCCGTGACCATGGGCTATATCTGAATTAATTAACTTCATAGGTGTGACCACCTCCTGAAACACAAAGTCCAGGTACTTCTCCCCCTCCCTAATGTGTCGCAGTGTCTGAAGCTCAGACTCCAGCTCATCAACAACACGGAGCTGGAGTTCCTGTAGCAGCAGACACTTGTCACAGATGTAAACACTGTGAGCCTCAATGGGGTCCACAGGCTCCCACATCTTGCAACAGTAACACATCACCTGCTCCATTCCATGTAATTAATTATTTTTTTTATTCTTAGTTATGGACACTCTCTGCCCGATAATAGCTGCTAGTATTCCCTCTAATTAATTGGATTTAAATTAAATTAATCCCTCTAAATTACACCAGTTAAATGGTTTACCAACAGTCACTCTGCACCAGAAAGGCCTTATTAACTACAACCCAGAGTTAAAGTTTGAAAAGAGCACCCTTCACCCCATTCACCCGAACTCACACTTACCCAATCTCAGCACTCTCTGCTGACTTGCACTCAGTGCTTGCTCTCACTAGCACTGGTATTGTTTACAGCCAAATGAGTCACCCCTGCTGATTGATTAGAGAACTGGTTTCCACTGCCTGCTGTGCCAATTTACTCCTACCTTGTTTTCTCTTCTGAAACCAACAGAATCCCAAACAGTTAACTTTTCCCCTTCACTTGAACTGCTTAAGTACTCTTATCAAGAATGATTTAAAGAGAACTAACAATTAAAGAACTACTCACACTTACCCAAACTCAGCACTCTCTGCTGACTTGCACACAGTAGATGCATTGCTGGTCATCTTTCAAAATTCTATAGATTCTGCAACAGTTCCCATGGATTGGAGCGTAGCTAATGTAACCCCACTATTTAAAAAAAGTGGTAGAGAAAAAACGGGGAACTATAGACCGGTAAGACTGACATCGGTAGTGGGCAAAATGCTCGAGTCCATTATAAAAGATATAATAGCAGAGCACTTGGAAAACATTGACAGGATGGGACAAAGTCAACATCGATTTACAAAAGGGAACCCATGCCTGACTAACCTACTGGAATTTTTTGAGGATGTAACTGGTAGAATAGATAAGGGAGAAATAGTGGATGTGGTGTATTTGGACTTTCAGAAGGCTTTCGATAAGGTCCCGCATAAGAGATTAGCGTGCAAAGTTAAAGCACATGGGATTGGGGGTAAGGTACTGATTTGGATAGAGAACTGGTTGACAGATAGGAAGCAAAGAGTTGGAATAAACGGGTCTTTTGCCGAGTGGCAGGCAGAGACTAGTGGGGTACCACCGGGATCGGTGCTAGGACCCCAGCTATTCACAATATATATTAATGATCTAGACGAGGGAACTAGATGTAATGGGCCAAAAATTGATCCCGCTGCGCGAGAGTACGCACTGCGTACTCTCGCGTATTCTCTCTCCAATTGCCGGTTTTTTGCATGCACTGCGCATGCGCTGAAAACCGGCACTTGGTCTTTGGAAAAGGGGGCGGTTCCTCGGTGCATCGCGTGCGTGCTACAGGCTGCGCGCACGCTGTGCACTTAGTGCTTTGGACGCGCAGGTAAGGACGGAAGATTTTAGAAATGGAAAAAGGAGGAGTAAGACCCACTTTTAAAAAGGTAAGTAGTGAATTAAGTATTTTTTTGAATTTTTTTTAACAGGTATATCTTTTTTAGAGACTTTAAAGACAGGTAAGTTTATTTTTATAACTTTTTAAAAGATTTTAAATTTTTTCAAAAATTTAATTTTTTATTGAAAATGGTTAATTTATTTAACTATACTTATTTTATTAACGTGATGGGTTTTTTTTTAAATTTAATTGAGGTTTAGCTGTTATTTTGGGGGGGTGTAAGATTCATAGCTTTCACAGCATGTATGTGAAACTTATGAATGGAAGATGGTGTGCTGCCATTGGCTCTAACTGAGTCACGTGATCCCACAGCTCGCACGAATTCACTACGCCGGTGGGATACGCAAGCACTGCCCAGCTGATGTCTGGAACATCAAGTTCTGAAAAAGCCAACGCGGAGTGAGAGATCGCGCCTGCTCCTTACCCCCGCGGGAACAGAGCGAGATCAATTTCTGGGCCATTATCTCTAAGTTTGCAGACGACACAAAGCTGGGTGGGCGTGTGTGCTGTGAGGAGGATGCAGAGAAACTCCAGTATGATTTGGACAGTTTGGGTGATTAGGCAGATGCATGGCAGATGCAGTATAATGTGGATAAATGCGAGGTTATCCACTTTGGTTGCAAAAACAGGAAGACAGATTATTATCTGAACAGCAATAGATTTGGAAAAGGGGAAGTGCAACTTTATCTGGGAGTCCTTGTGCACCAGTCGTTGAAGGTAAGCATGCAGGTGCAGCAGGCGGATAAGAAGGCAAATGGTATGTTGGCCTTCATAGCGAGAGCATTCGAATACAGGAGCACGGATGTCTTGCTGCAGTTATACAAGTTGGTGAGTCACACCTTGAGTAATGTGTGCAGTTTTGTTCGCCTTGTCTGAGGAAGGATGTTCTTGCCATGGAGGGAGTGCAGCGAAGATTTACCAGACTGATACCTGGGATGGCAGTAATGAAGTATGAAGAGAAATTGGGTCGATTAGGCTTATATTCGCTAGAGTTTCGAAGAATGAGAGGGGATCTCATTGAAACTTATAAAATTCTAACAGGACTAGACAGTCTAGCTGCAGGAAGGATGTTTCCGATGGCGGGGGAGTCCAGAACCAGGGGTCACAGTCTAAGCATAAGGGGTAAGCCATTTAGAACTGAGATGAGGAGGAATTTCTTCACCCAGAGAGTGGTGAACATATGGAATTCTCTACCACATAAGGCAATTGAGGCCAATTCATTAAATATATTCAAGAAGGAGATAAATATATTTCTTAAGGCTAAAAGGATCAAGGGATATGGGGAGAAAGCAGGGTCAGGGTACTAAATTTGATGATCAGCTATGATCTCATTAAATGGCAGCGCAGGCTCGTGGGGCCGAATGGCCTACTCCTGCTCCTATCTTCGATGCTTCTATGTAACATAATGAAATTCAGTGCTCATGAACCACAGATTCTCAGGGCGGTGTTGGGGGAAGGTGATTAATCAGCACCAAAACAATTAAAGTATTTGCAATAACTCTACTTAGAGTAAGAATAAGTCAATATAGAGAGGAATTCAATACTGTAACACTGCTGTCCTGCTGTTTACCTGTCAGTAATTAGTTAACATCTGTTTCTGTTGGTGCAGTTCAGTGGGAAACAAAGCATTATCAATGCATTTCAACTTATATATGAACATAAGAACATAAGAAATAGGAGCAGGAGTAGCCCATTCGGCCCCTGGAACCAGCTCCGCCATTCAATAATATCATGGCTGATCATCGACCTCAATAGCCGTTTCCTGCCACTGGGATAGAAACATAGAAAATAGGAGCAGGAGTCTGCCATTTGGCTCCTCGAGCCTGCTCCGCCATTCAATGCGATCATGGCTGATCATCCAAGTTCAGTACCCTGTCCCTGCTTTCTCCAAATATCCCTTGATCACCTTAGCCTTAAGAAATATAACTAACTCCTTCTTGAATATATTTAATAAATTGGACTCAACTGTCTTCTGTGGTAAAGAATTCCACAGGTTCACCACTCTCTGGGTGAAGAAATTCCTCCTCATCTCAAACCTAAATGGCTTACCCCTTATCCTTAGATTGTGACCCCTGGTTCTGGACTCCCCCACCTTCGGGAACATCCTTCCTGCATCTAGTCTGTCTAGTCCTGTTAGAATTGTATAAGTTTCAATGAGATCCCCTCTCATTCTTCTAAATTCTAGCGAATACAAGCTCAATCGACCCAATCTCTCTTCATACGTCATTCCTGCCATCCCGGGTATCAGTCTGGTGAATGTTCGCTGCACTCTCTCCATGGCAAGAACATCCTTCCTCAGATAAGGCGACCAAAACAGCACACAATATTCAATGTGTGGACTCACCAAGGCCCTGTACAACTGCAACAAGACATCCTTGCTCCTGTACTCGAATCCTCTCGCTATGAAGGCCAACATACCATTTGCCTTCTTAACCGCCTGCTGCACCTGCATGCTTACCTTCAGCGACTTGTGCACAAGGACACCCAGGTCTCGTTGCACTTCGCCTTTTCCCAATATTATGCCATTCAGATAATAATCTGCCTTCCTGTTTTTGCCACCAAAGTGGATAACCTCGCATTTATCCAGATTATACTGCATCTGCCGTGCATCTGCCCAATCACCCAACTTGTCCAAATCATACTGGAGTTTCTCTGCATCCTCCTCACAGCACACACGCCCACCCAGTTGTGTGTCATCTTCAAACTTAGAGATATTACATCTAGTTCCCTCGTCTGGATCATTAATATATATTGTGAATAACTGGGGTTCTAGCACCGATACCTGCGGTACCCCACTAGTCACTGCCTGCCACTCGGAAAAAGTCCCGTTTATTTCAACTCTAAGCTTCCTGTACCTTACCCCCAATCCCGTGTGCTTTAACTTTGCACGCTAATCTCTTATGCGGGACCTTATCGGAAGCCTTCTGAAATTCCAAATACATTACATCCACTGGTTCTCCCTAATCTATTCTACCAGTTACATCCTCAAAAAGTTCCAGTAGATTAGTCAAGCATGATTTAACTTTTGTAAATCCATGTTGACTTTGTCTGATCCTGTCACTGTTTTCCAAGTGCTCTGCTATTAAATCTTTTATAATGGACTCTAGCATTTTCCCCACTACCGATGTCAGGCTTTTATAACAGTGTGGTTACATTAGATACCCTCCAATTCATGGGAGCTGTTCCAGAGTCTATAGGTGTTCCACTCTGGTTAGTGACCCACACTAAGTGCAATTCTACAGTGAGAGACCCTTCCACCAATACCTTCTCTCAGAGAGTTCCTTACACTGAGGTCTGATTTAACAGTACACAATATTACACGAAAGTCAATAACTACCTAACACAGCGAGCCCGTCAGTTACAAACAGAGTTTTACTTTCAGTTGAGGCAATGGAATAAAACCTCAGAAATAATTCAGGACCTTTGTCTAAACGAAATGCTATCACTGATCGGGTGTCTGTATAACGGTGACCACTGGATCAGGATGTAACATTATCAGTCACAGAGCAAAACCAGAGACTAGCTCACACACAGATTTAAACAACTTCAATGGTTATAATCACTTACCAGGAACTCCAATGACGGCAATGGTCATGCAGTATATTTTCTCCACACTGTCAGATGTGTCTCGCATTTTTTGTGTGAAGCGATGTGTCCCTTCGTGCTGCAGGCAATCTCTCTGAATTATAATCTGAGGCGGGACATTCCCAGAGCCTTTCATTTATAACCTGCGGGATATCCACGGGGAGATTGAGGTTGCAACATCGCTGAAAATAGTATTTAAAAAAACATTTGAACAAACAGATGACGACAGCCGAGTTAATTCCCTGCTGTGATGGAATATATTTAGTGCTGAGATTGAAATTGAAAACCCCAAACACCGGATAATTCTGGTCACATGAATTAATTAATGACAATTGGCAGCTGTTTTCTCCCAGCAATGGGATTGTTGTTTCAAACACCACCAGACCCATCTCTGGACCTCATATTGTTTCGGTGCTGTCCTTTGCTCTGCTGTGGCCATTCAGTAATTAAATTCCAAAAGCTAGAGTGTCCTCTCAGGGCTGCTCTGCTCCACTCTGGGATGGGGCTGTCCGCCTTAACTGTGGCCATTTAGTTAAACAATGAAAGTGGAGAATTTGTGTCGATGGATCCTCAAACTAATACAGCCCCTCATCTAATACAGTACGTGAAACTAATACAGTACCTGAAACTAATACAGCCTCTCAAACTAATACAGCCCCTCAAACTAATACAATACCTCAAACTAATACAGTACCTCAAGCTAATACAGCCCCCCCAAAGTAATACTATACCTCAAACTAATACAGTACCTAAAACTAATACAGACCCTCAAACTACTACAGACCCTCAAACTAATACAGTACCTCAAACCAATACAGAACCTCAAACTAATACAGCCCCTCAAACTAATACGGAACCTCAAACTAATACAGCACCTCAAACTAATACAGCCTCTCAAACTAATACAGACTCTCAAACTGAAACAGCCCCTCAAACTAATGCAGCTCCTAAAACTAATAAAGTACCTGAAACTAATACAGCCCCTCAAACTAATACAGTCTCACAAACATATACAGTACCTCAAACTAATACAGCCCCTCAAACTAATACAGTACCTCAAACTAATAAAGTAACTCAAACTAATACAGACCCTCAAACTAATAAAGCCCGTCAAAATAATGCAGCACCTCAAACTAGTACAGTACCTCAAACTAATGCAGCCCCTCAAACTAATACAGCCCCTCAAACTAATACAGCACCTCAAACTAATACAGTACCTCAAACTAATACAGCCCCTCAAACTAATACGGAATCTCAAACTAATACAGCCCCTCAAACTAATACAGCCCCTCAAACTAATACGGCTCCTGAATCTAATACAGTACCTGAAACTAGTACAGCCCCTCAAACTCGTACAGCCCCTCAAACTAATATAGCCTCAGAAACTAATACAGACCCTCAAACTAATACAGTACCTGAAACTAATACAGACCCTCAAACCAATACAGTACCTCCAACTAATACAGCCCCTCAAACTAATACAGACCCTCAAAGTAATACAGACCCTCAAACTAATACAGCCCCTCAAACTATTACAGACCCTCAAACTAATACAGTACCTCAAACTAATACAGTACCTCAAACTAATACAGTAACTCAAACTAATACTGCCCCTCAAACTAATACAGCCCCTCAAACAAATACAGTACCTCAAACTGATACAGCCCCTAAAACTAATACAGCACCTCAAGCTAATAAAGTACCTCAAACTAATACAGTACCCCAAACCAATACAGCCCCTCAAACTAATACAGCCCCTCAAACTAATACAGCTCCTCAAACTAATACAGTACCTCAAACCATTAGAGCCCCTCAAACTAATACAGCACATCAAACTAATACAGCCCCTGAAACTAATACAGCCCCTCAATCTAATACAGACCCCAAACTAATACAGTATCTCAAACTAATAAAGTACCTCAAACTAATACAGACCCTAAAACTAATACAATAACTCTAACTAATACAGCCCCTCAAACTAATACAGTACCTCAATCTAATACAGACCCTCAAACTATTACATCCCCTCAGACTAATACAGCCCCTCAAACTAATACATCTCCTCCAACTAATACACACCCTCAATTACTGCGTGTCCTTGATAGGTATGTCCCTGTCAGGCAGGGAGGAAATGGCCGAGTGAGAGAACCATGGTTCACAAAAGTGGTTGAATGTCTACTCAAGAGGAAAAAGGAAGCGTATGTAAGGATGAGAAAACAAGGTTCAGTTGGGTCGATTGAGGGGTACAAGGTAGCAAGGAATGAGCTAAAAAAAAGAGCTTCGGAGAGCTAGGAGGGGGCATGAGAAGTCCTTGGCGGGTCGGATCAAGGAAAACCCCAAGGGGTAGAAATTAGGTCGCGCCCCATTTGGGGCGCAAATATCGTCTGGACGCAAATATTATCGCCTGGCGCTAATTATCGGCACTGGCAGGAAAGTTCACTTTTACCGCCCCGGGACGTGAGTGGAGCGCTAAAGCAGGCGCTGCACACCTGTCTTAAGACGCAAAGGCCAAGGAGTGAGGCGCTAACTCAGAGCCCTGGCGAAGCTCATGTAATGTCAGTCAGCAATGAAACACACACACAATGGCACGGGCCAGTTCTTAAATGGGATGGTTAATCTTGCTTTCCATCCACATCCTTGAATCTCGGCCTGGAGAGACTTTCACATCAAATGTGCTGGAAAGAACAATGGAGAGTACCAGGCAAAGAGCTCAGAGTGCAGCTCCCACAGTCTCTGCTAAATCGATACAAGGAATGGCAAATCAAAATGAACCTGCAAAGTGCTGCTCAGTACCCAAAACTCCTTCACACAACGTTGAATCTCTCCAGAAGTCTCTCCCTCTCTCTCTCATAATGCGTAGTTCAAAAATGCCACCAACAATAAAAGCAAGGAAGAGGCCCCCTTTAAATAGCGCCCCCCCCCCCCCAGCCCCACAGCGATTGATAGCGTTCCAGTCTTCTGGTCGTTGGATGCGCCAGGCGGTAAGGCAGGGGGCGCCACTCAATTTCCGCTCCGGGGTGCCACAAGGGCGTTGCACCATGAAATGACGTCACAATCTGCGCGCGCAGGTGGTCGCAGCGGTAAGTTTTAGCGCCGCCGCACAATCTCAAGTTAAGTTCTCGAGCGGCGGAAACATCGCTGCGCACGAGCGTTAGCGGCTTTGCGCCCCATTAGCGCCCTCTTAAGGCGCCAACGGGAGGCGCAACCAAGTGAATTTTTACCCCCAAGGCTTTTTACTCTTTTGTGAGAAATAAAAGAATGACCAGGGTGAGGGTAAGGCCGGTCAAGGACAGTAGTGGGAACTTATGCATGGAGTCAGAAGAGATAGGAGAGGTGATGAATGAATACATTTCGTCAGTGTTCACCGAGGAGAGGGGCCATGTTTTTGAGGATGAGAGTGTGATAAAGGTGGATAGGCTGGAGGAGGTAGATGTTCTGAGGGAAGATATTTTAGCAATTTTGAAGAACCTGAGGGTCGATAAGTCCCCTGGGACAGATGGGATATATCCTAGGATTCTTTGGGAGGCAAGGGAGGAGATTGCAGAGCCTTTGGCTTTGATCTTTGGGTCCTCACTGTCCACGGGGATGTTGCCAGAGGACTGGAGAGTGGCGAATGTTGTTCCTCTCTTCAAGAAAGGAAATAGGAATGACCTGGTAATTATAGGCCGGTTCGTCTTACTTCGGTGGTTGGTAAGATAATGGAAAAGGTCCTGAGGGATAGGATTTATGACCATTTGGAAAGAGGCAACTTAATCAGGGATAGTCATCACGGATTTGTGAAGGGTAAGTCTTGCCTAACAAATTTGATTGAATTCTTTGAGGAGGTAACTATGTGTCTAGAGGAAGGTAGAGCAGTTAATGTCGTATACATGGATTTTAGTAAGGCGTTTGATAAGGTTCCCCATGGTCGGCTCATGAAGAAAGTAAGGAGTTGTGGGATAGAGGGTAATTTGGCCGATTGGATAAGTAACTGGCTATCTCATAGAATTGAGAGGTCGCACAACACCAGGTTATAGTCCAACAGTTTTATTTGAAATCACAAGCTTTCGGAGCTATCGATTGCCCCTTCCTCAGGTGAAGTAAATAGATACAGAATCGCCAAAGCATATATAGATAGAGAACAAAGCATGTGTACCTTACTTGTGATTTCAAATAAAACTGTTGGAATATAACCTGGTGTTGTGCGACCTCTCAATTTTGTCCACCCTAGTCCAACACCGGCATCTCCGCATCATATCTCATAGAAGGCAGAGGGTGGTGGTGGATGGAAAATTTTCGGACTGGAGACCAGTTACCAGCGGTGTGCCACAGGGGTCGGTGCTGGGTCCTCTGCTGTTTGTGATTTTTATCAATAATCTTGGAGGAGGGGACTGAAGGGTGGATCAGTAAATTTGCTGATGACACCAAGATTGGTGGAGTAGTGGATGAGGTGGAGGGCTGTTGTAAGCTGCAAAGAGACATTGATAGGATGCAGAGCTGGGCCGAAAAATGGCAGATGGAATTTAACCCTGATAAGTGCGAGGTGATTCATTTTGGTAGGGCAAATTTGAATAAGGATTACAGGGTCAACGGCAGGGTACTGAGGAACGTGGAGGAACAGAGGGATATGGGGGTTCATATCCACAGAACTCTGAAGGTTGCCACTCAAGTGGAGAGAGCAGTAAAGAAGGCCTATAGTTTGTTAGCGTTTATTAACAAGGGGTTTGAGTTTAAGAACCGTGAGGTTATGCAACAACTGTACAGGACCTTGGTGAGACCACATTTGGAATATTGTGTGCAGTTCTGGTCACCTCACTATAGGAAGGACGTGGAAACATTGGAAAGAGTGCAAAGGAGATTTACCAGGATGCTGCCTGGTTTGGGGGGGAGGTCTTATGAGGAAAGATTGAGGGAGTTACGGCTTTTCTCTTTAGAGCGGAGGAGGATTAGAGGCGACTTAATAGAGGTTTATAAGATGATGAGGGGGATAGATAGAGTGGATGTTCAGAGACTATTTCCTCGGGTGGATGTAGCTGTTACAAGGGGGCATAACTATAAGGTGCATGGGGGGAGATATAGAATGGATGTCCGAGATAGATTCTTTACTCAGAGAGTGGTTGGGGTGTGGAATTGGACTGCCTGCTGTGATAGTGGAGTCGGATACTTTTGGAACTTTCAACCGGTTATTGGATAAGCACATGGAGCACACCAGAATGATAGGGAGTGGGATGGCTTGATCTTGGTTTCGGACAATGCGCGGCACAACATCGAGGGCTGAAGGGCCTGCACTGTGCTGTACTGTTCTATGTTCTATGTTCTAAACTAATACAGTCCCTTAAACTAATACAGCACCTCAAACTAATACATCTCCTCAAACTAATACAGCACCTCAAACTAATACAGACTCTCAAACTAATACAGCCCCTCAAACTAATACTGCCCCTCAAACTAATACAACCCCTCAAAGTAATACAGACCCTCAAATTAATACAACCCCTCAAACTAAAACAGCTCCTCAAACTAATACAGACCCTCAAACTAATACAGCACCTCAAACTAATACAGTAACTCAAACTAATACAGCTCCTCAAACTAATACAGCCCCTCACATTAATACAGCACCTCAAACTAACACAGACCCTCAAACTAATACAACCCCTCAAACTAATACAGCTCCTAAAACTAATACAGACCCTCAAACTAATACAGAACCTCAAACTAATACAGTATCTCAAACTAATACAGTTCCTCAAACTAATACAGTACCTCAAACTGATACAGCTACTCAAAATAATACAGCCTCAAAAAAATAATACAGTACCTCAAACTAATATAGTACCTCAAACTAATACAGCCCCTCAAACGAATACAGCCTCAGAAACTAATACAGACCCTCAAACTAATACAGTACCTGAAACTAATACAGTACCTGTAACTAATACAGAACCTTAAACTAATACAGCCCTCAAACTAATACAGACCCTCAAACTAATACAGTACCTCAAACTTATACAGTACCTCAAACTAAAATGGTACGTCAAACTAATACAGACCCTCAAACTAATACAGTACCTCAAACTAATAAAGTAACTCAAACTAATACAGACCCACAAACTAATACAGCCCCTCAAACTAATACAGCAACTCAAACTAATACAGTACCTCAAACTAATACAGCCCCTCAAACTAATACAGACACTCAAACTAATACAGCACCTCAAAATAATACAGTACCTCAAACTAATATAGCCCCTCAAACTAATACAGCCCATCAAACTAATACAGCACCTCAAACTAATACAGCCCCTCAAACTAATACAGCCCCTCAAACTAATACATCTCCTCAAAAAAATACAGTACCTCAAACTAATACAGCCCCTAAAACTAATGCAGACCCTCAAACTAATACAGCAACTCAAACTAATACAGCCCCTCAAACTAATATAGTACCTCAAACAAATACAGTACCTCAAACTAATACAGCCCCTAAAACTAATACAACACCTCAAGCTAATACAGTATCTCAAACTAATACAGTACCCCAAACCAATACAGCCCCTCAAACTAATACAGCCCCTCAAACTAATAGAGCCACTGAAACTAATACAGCCCCTCAAACTATTACATCCCCTCAATCTAATGCAGACCCTCAAACTAATACAGTATCTCAAACTAATAAAGTACCTCAAACTAATACAATAACTCTAACTAATACAGCCCCTCAAACTAATACAGTACCTCAATCTAATACAGACCCTCAAACTATTACATCCCCTCAAAGTAATACAGACCCTCAAACTAATACAGCCCCTCAAAGTAATAAAACACCTCAAGCTAATACAGTACCTCAAACTAATACAGTACCTCAAACCATTAGAGCCCCTCAAACTAATACAGCACCTCAAACTAATAGAGCCCCTGAAACTAATACAGCCCCTCAAACTAATACAGCCCCTCAAACTAATACAGATCCTCAAACTATTACATCCCCTCAATCTAATGCAGACCCTCAAACTAATACAGTATCTCAAACTAATAAAGTACCTCAAACTAATACAGACCCTCAAACTAATACAAGAACTCTAACTAATACAGCCCCTCAAACTAATACAGTACCTCAATCTAATACAGACCCTCAAACTATTACATCCCCTCAAAGTAATACAGACCCTCAAACTAATACAGCCCCTCAAAGTAATACAGACCCTCAAACTAATACAGCCCCTCAAAATAATACAGCCCCTTCAAACTAATACAGACCCTCAAACGAATACAGACCCTCAAACTAAAACAGCTCCTCAAACTAATACAGACCCTCAAACTAATACAGAACCTCAAACTAATACAGTAACTCAAACTAATACAGCATATCAAACTATTACACCCCCTCAAACTAATACAGCCCCTCAAGCTAATACAGTACCTCAAACTAATACAGCTCCTCAAACTAATACAGTTCCTCTAACTTGTAGACAGACCCGCCCACCATCTTTCTGGTCCAAAGTCCTGTAATCTCCTTTTCGCACAAAGTCACAGTGCATGGGACATCACTTTCCAGACACCATGAGGTCGTTACCAGGCTAACAACAACTCATTGTATAGATTATTTGAACAGTTTAACAATGTGAATTCTAAATATAAATTTAAAAGTGTTGAGTTTATTTCTGTTAAGTTAGTAATGGTCTATTAAATAAAGGCATGGCAGTGCACCTCATTCCCGTGGAATACACATCTTGGGCCATAGGGAACTCCAGTACACTTCTCGTGTCCTGGACAATCACATGTGCAGGAAGTGTCGTCAGCTGGAGGAGCTCGAACTCCGGGTTTTGGAGCTTGAACAGGAACTGGCGTTACTGCGGTGCACCCGTGAGACTGAGAGCTACGTGGATAGCACGTTTCAGGAGATGGTCACCCCGCAACCTAAGAGTGTGCAGGCAGAGAGGGAATGGGTGACCGCCAGACAGACAAGGTGGACCAGGTAGGTAGTGCAGGAGTCTCCTGAGTGCATCTCACTCTCTAACCGGTATTCAGTGGTACATACTTGAGAGGGAGTTGGTTCCTCTGGCGAGTACAGTCGGAGCCAAGTCCAGAGCACCACGGGTGGATCAGCTCTACAGTGGGCAGTTGTGCGGGGGAGGAGAAAGATCAGGAAAGCAATAGTGATCGGGGATTCAATAGTTAGGGGAATAGACAATCGTTTCTGTGGCCGCAGACGTGACTCCAGGATGGTATGATTCCTCCCTGGTGCCAGGGTCAAGGACTGAAGAACATTCTGAGGAGGGTGGTTGAACAGCCAGAGGTCGTGGTCCATATCGGTACGAATTACATATGTAGAAAGAGGGATGAGGACCTGCAGACAGATTTTAGGGAGCTAGGAAAGAGATTAAAATCAGGACCTCAAAGGTAGTAATCTCCGGATTACTGCCGGTGCCAGTGCTGGTGAGTATAGAAATAGGAGGATAGAGCAGATGAATGAGTGGCTGGAGAGATGGTGCATTAGGGAGTGCTTTAGATTCCTGGGACATTGGGACCGGTTCTCGGGGAGGTGGGGCCTGTACAGGCCGGTAAGTTTGCACCTCAACAGGGCCGAAACCAATGGCCTCGACGGGGAGGGGGTGGGTTGCTCGTAGTGTTGGGGAGGTTTTAAACTAATTTGGCAGTGGGTGGGCACCAGGCTGTAGCATTAGAAAGGAGAAACAAGGTGCACAAAGGATTGGGAGAGACGGATAACACAAGAGTAATAAATAATAAGGTCCTCTGTGGGGTCAGACTAAGAGAATACAAGACAGGTTTACAGTGCATGTGGGTAAATGCATGAAGTGTGGTTAATAAGGTTGGTGAGCTGCAGGCGCAAATTGCCACATGGCAATATGTTGTCGTGATGATAATGGAGACATGCTCAAAAAAGGGAAGGATTGGGTACCAAATATTCCTGGGGAGAAGGTCATAGTCATAGTCACAGAGTCATAGATTTATACAGCACAGAAAGAGGCCCTTTGGCCCATCGTGTCCGGGCCGGCCATGAAGCCCCATCTATTCTAATCCCATTTTGCAGCACTTTGTCCGTAGCCTTGTATGCTATGGCGTTTCGAGTGCTCATCTAAATGCTTCTTGAATGTTGTGAGGGTTCCTGCCTCTACCACCCTTTTAGGCAGTGAGTTCCAGATTCCAACCAACCTCTGGGTGAAAAAGTTTTTCCTCAAATCCCCTCTAAACCTTCTGCCCCTTACATTGAAACTTTTCCCCCTGGTTATTGACCCCTCTACTAAGGGGAAACGTTATTTTCTATCTACCCTGTCAATGTCCCTCATAATTTTGTACACCTCAATCAGGTTCCCCCCTCAGCCTTCTCTACTCTAAGGAAAACAACTATGACTATGACCTTCTCCCCAGCCTGTCCAGTCTCTCTTCCTAGCTGAAGCGCTCCAGCCCAGGTAACATCCTGGTGAATCTCCTCTGCACCCTCTCAAAAGCAATCACATCCTTCCTATAGTGTGGCGACCAGAACTGCACATAGTATTCCAGCTGTGGCCTAACTAGCGTGTTGTACAGCTCCGTCATAAACTCTCTGCGGTTATATTCTATGCCTCGGCGAATGAAGGCAAGTATCCCATATGCCATTTTAACCACCTTATCTACCTGTCCTGCTGCCTTCAGAGATCTATGTCCCTCTGAACCTCTCTTCTTCCTAGGGTCCTAGAATACATTGTGTATTCCCTTCCCATGTTAATCTTCCCAAAATGCTCATTTCAAAAACCCAGACAGCTCATTTCACAGACGCAGAAAGCATATTTCACTGACCCAGAGAGCTCCATTGACAGACTCAGACAGCTCCATTTACAGACCCAGACAGCTCCATTGACGATAGGTCTTCGACCTGAAACGTTAACTCTGTTTCTCTCTCCACGGATTGTGCCCGGCCTGCTGAGTTTTCCAGCGCTAACTGTTGTTAGATTCATTCACAGATTCAGACAGCTCCATTCACAGACTCAGACAGCTCCATTCACAGACCCAGACAGCTCCATTTACAGACTCAGACAGCTCCATTCACAGACTCAGACAGCTCCATTCACAGACCCAGACAGCTCGATTCACCGACCCAGACAACTCCAGTCACAGACCCAGACATCTGCATTCACAGATCCAGACAGCTACATTCATAGACCCAGACAATTCACTTCACAGACCCAGACATCTCCATTCACAGATCCAGACTGCTCCATTCACAGACACAGACAATTCACTTCACAGACACAGAAAGCTCCATTCACAGACACAGACATCTCCATTCACAGACCCAGACACCTCCTTTCACAGACACAGACATCTCCATTCACAGACTCAGTCAGCTCTATTCACAGACCCAGACAACACCATTCTCAGAACCAGACAGCTCATTTCACAGACTCAGAGAGCTACATTCACCGACCCAGACAGTTCCATTCACAGACCCAGACAGCTCCATTAAAAGACCCTTGACAGTTCTAATCACAGACCCAGACAGATCATTTCACAGACCCAGACAGCACCATTCACAGAAAAAGACAGATCGTTTCACCGACTCAGAAAGCTAATTTCACTGTTCCAGGCAGCTCCATTCACAGATTCAGACAGCTCACTTCACAGACCTAGACAGCTCCATTCACAGATCCAGACAACTCCATTCACAGACCAAGACAGCTCATTTCACAGACCCAGAAAGCTCCATTCACAGAATCAGACAGCTCCAGTCACAGATCCAGACAGCTCCATTCACAGACCCAGACAGCTTCATTCACAGAATCAGACAGCTCAATTCACAGACACAGACAGCAACATTCATAGACATGGAAAGCTGATTTCAAAAAACAAGACAGCTCATTTCACAAACTCAGAAAGTTCATTTCACAGACCCAGACATTTATCTTCACAGACCCAGACAGCTCAATTCACAGACCCAGACATCTCCATTCACAGACCCAGACAACACATTTCACATACTCAGTTGCTCAATTCACAGACCCTGACATCACAATTCACAGACCCACACAGCTCCATTCACAGACTCAGACAACTCCATTCATGGACCCAGACAGCTGATTTCACAGACACAGACAGCACATTCCACAGATCCAGACAGCTCAATTCAAAGAGACAGACAGCTCATTTCATCGAACAAGACAGCTCCATTTACAGGCCCAGACAGCTCCATTGAAGAAAGGTCTTCGAACTGAAACGTTAACTCTGTTTCTCTCTCCACGAATGTGCCTGACCTGCAGAGTTTTCCAGCGATTTCTGTTGTTAGATTCATTCATAGATTCAGACAGCTCAATTCACGGACCCAGACAGCTCCATTCACACACTCAGACAGCTCAATTCACTGACCCAGACAGCTCCATTCACAGAACCAGACAGCTCCATTCACAGACCCAGACAGCTCCATTCACAGACTCAGACAGCTCCATTTACAGACCCAGACAACTCATTTCACAGACTCAGTCAGCTTAATTTACAGACCCAGACATCTCCATTCACAGACCTAGACAACGCAATTCGCAGACTCAGACAGCTCCATTCACAGACCCAGACAGCTCCATTTCCAGACTCAGACAGCTTCATTCACAGACCCAGAGAGCTGATTTCACAGACCCAGACAGCACATTTCACAGATCCAGACAGCTCCATTCAAAGACACAGACAGCTCATTTCATCGAGAAAGACAGGTCCATTTACAGACCCAGACAGCTCCATTGACGGTAGGTCTTCGAACTGAAACGTTAACTCTGTTTCTCTCTCCACGGATTGTGCCTGGCCTGCAGAGTTTTCCAGCGTTTCCTGTTGTTAGATTCATTCACAGATTCAGAAAGCTAATTTCACAGTCCCAGACAGCTCCATTCATAGACTCAGAAATTTAATTTCAGAGACCTAGTTGTACCATTCACAGACACAGACAGTTCCATTCAGAGACACAGACAGCTCCATTCATAGACTCCGGAAGTTCATTTTTCAGATCCAGTCTTGCTATATTTACAGACCCAGACAGATCCATTCACAGACCCAGCCAGATCCATTCACAGACCCAGACAGCTCCATTCACAGACCCAGACAGATCCATTCACAGACCCTGACAGCTCCATTCACAGATTAGGACAGCTCCATTCACAGACCCAGACAGCTATATTCACAGACACAGCCAGCAACATTCACAGACATGGAAAGCCGATTTCAAAAACCAAGACAGCTCATTTCACAAACTCAGAAAGTTCATTTAACAGACCCAGACATTTCACTTCACAGACCCAGGCCACTCATTTAACAGACCCAGACAGCTCCATTGACAGACCCAGACAACTCATTTCACAGATTCAGACAGCTCAATTCACAGACACAGACATCTCCATTCACAGACACAGACCGCTCCATTCACAGACTCAGACAGCTCAATTTACAGACCCAGACATCTCCATTCACCGACCGAAACAACGCATTTCACAGACTCAGAAAGCTCCATTCACAGACCCATGCAGCTCCATTCACAGACCCTGACAACTCATTTCACAGACTCAGTCAGCTCAATTCCCAGACCCTGACATCGCAATTCACAGACTCAGACAGCTCCATTCACAGACCCAGACAGCTCCATTCACAGACCCAGACAGCTCCATTCACAGACTCAGACAGCTCCATTCACAGACACAGACACCTCCATTCACAGACACTGACAGCTCCATTCACAGACCCAAACAGCTCAATTTACAGATCCAGACAGCTTCGAGGCTCTTACTCCCTGTGTGGATAGGAGCGGGGACTGCAGGGAGGATGAGCAACCTGGCCACAGCACCGTGGTAAGGGGGGCCATTCAAGTGGGGGGAGTAAAAAGAAATGTTGTAGTGGTAGGGGATAGTATCATTAGGGGGATAGATAGGGTTCTTTGCAGCCAAGAGCGAGAGTCCCGAAGGCTGTGTTGCCTGCCCGGTGCCAGGGTTAAGGACATCTCCTCTGGGCTGGAGAGAAACTTGGAGTGGGAGGGGGAGGATCCAGTTGTCGTGGTCCATGTTGGTACCAATGACATAGATAGGACATGGAAAGAGGTTCTGCTGAGGGAGTTTGAGCAGCTAGGGGCCAAATTAAAAAGCAGAACCTCGAGGGTAATAATCTCTGGATTACTACCTGAGCCACGAGCAAATTTGGCTAGGGTAAATAAAATCAGGGAGTTGAATGCGTGGCTCAAAGACTGGTGTGGGAAAAATGGGTTTTGCTTCTTGGGACACTGGCACCAGTACTGGGGCAGGAGAGAGCTGTTCCGTTGGGACGGACTTCACTTGGCCAGTGCTGGGACTAGTGTCCTGGCGAATCGAATAACTAGGGCTGTGGAGAGGGCTTTAAACTAATTAGTGGGGGGGAGGTTTCAAGAGAGCAAAAAATAAAAATGACAACAGAGAGGGTCATAGACATAGGTAGCAGTAGGGGAATCACAAATCAGAGCGTGGCAGGAAGGGACAGAGTGTGTGGAGTAAAAGGTAAACTGGTAAAAAGTGAAAAAGCAGGAACTAAGTGCCACAAAGCATATTTGAAAGTTCTCTATCTGAATGCACGTAGCATTCGTAACAAAATAGACGAGTTAATGGCACAAATAACTACATATGGTTATGATATTGTGGCCATTACAGAAACATGGCTGCAGGGTGACAATGCCTGGGAATTAAACATACCAGGTTATTAAACGATCAGGAAGGACAGGCAGGAAGGAAGGGGAGGTGGGGTGGCTATGTTAATAAAGGAAGGAATCACTGTAATACAGAGTAATGATATTGGGTCAAAAAATCATGATAATGAAACAGTTTGGGTGGAGATAAGGAATAATAAGGGGAAAAAAACATTAGTGGGCGTAGTCTATAGGCCTCCGAACAGTTGCAACTCTATTGGACGGAGTATCAATCAGGAAATAGTTGAGGCATGTAATAAGGGAACATCTATAATTATGGGGGATTTTAACTATCATATTAATTGGACAAATCAAATGGGGCAGGGCTGCCTTGAGGATGAGTTCATTGAGTGTATTAGGGATGGGTTTCTTGAGCAGTATGTAACTGAACCGACCAGGGGGCAAGCAACCTTAGATCTGGTCCTGTGTAACGAGACAGGATTAATTAAAAATGTCCTAGTAAAGGATCCCCTTGGAATGAGTGACCATAACATGGTTGAATTCCATATTCAATTAGAGGGTGAGAAGGTTGGATCTCAAACAAGCGTGCTAAGCTTGAATAAAGGAGACTATGAAGTTATGCGAGCGGAATTGAGTAGAGTGGATTGGGAAAATAGATTAAAGGGTAAGACGACAAATGATCAGTGGTGTACATTCAAGGAGTTATTTTACAACTTCCAAAAAGAATATATTCCACTGAAAAGAAAAGGGTGTAAAAGAAAGGACAGTCATCCGTGGCTAAGTAAAGAAATTAAGGAAAGTATTCGACTAAAAACAAGGGCATATAAGGTAGCGAAATCTAGTGGGAGGACAGAGGATTGGGAAAACTTTAAAAGGCAGCAAAAAATAACAAAAAGATTGATTAAGAAAGGGAAGATAGATTATGAAAGTAAATTAGCAAAAAATATAAAAACAGATAGTAAGAGTTTTTATAGTTATATAAAAAGAAAAAGGGTGGCTAAAGTAAATGTTGGTCCCTTAGAGGATGAGACCGGGAAATTAATGGTGGGAAATATGGAGATGGCAAAAGCACTGAATGAATATTTTGTATCAGTCTTTACAGTAGAGGACACTAAGAATATCCCAACACTGGACAAACAGGGGGCTATCGGGGGAGAGAAGCTATACACGATCAAAATCACTAAGGAAGTGGTACTCGGTAAAATAATGGGACTCAAGGCGGATAAATCACCTGGACCTGATGGCTTACATCCTAGAGTCTTGAAGGAAGTGGCGGTAGGGATTGTAGATGCATTGGTAATAATTTTTCAAAACTCCCTGGATTCCGCTAAGGTCCCGGCAGACTGGAAAACTGCTAATGTAACACCCTTATTTAAAAAGGGCAGTAGACAGAAGGCTGGTAACTATAGACCGGTTAGCCTAACATCTGTGGTAGGTAAAATTTTGGAGTCCATTATTAAGGAAACAATAACAGGACATTTGGATAATCATAATTTAATAGGACAAAGTCAGCATGGTTTTACGAAGGGGAAGTCATGTTTGACAAATTTGCTGGAGTTCTTTGAGGAAGTAACATATAGAGTGGATAAAGGGGAACCAGTGGACGTAGTGTATTTAGACTTCCAAAAGGCATTTGACAAGGTGCCACACAAAAGATTATTGCTTAAGGTAAAAAATCACGGGATTGGGGGTAATATTCTGGCATGGATAGAGGATTGGCTATCTAACAGAAAGCAAAGAGTTGGGATAAATGGTTCATTCTCAGACTGGCAATCAGTAACTAGTGGTGTTCCACAGGGGTCAGTGCTGGGTCCCCAACTCTTTACAATCTATATTAACGATTTGGAGGAAGGGACCAAGTGTAACATATCAAAATTTGCAGATGATACAAAGATGGGAGGGAAAGTAGTGAGTGAGGAGGACATAAAAAACCTGCAAGGGGACATAGACAGGCTAAGTAAGTGGGCAGAGATTTGGCAGATGGAATACAACACTGGAAAGTGTGAGGTGATGCACTTTGGCAGGAAAAATCCTAGAGCAATTTATTATCTTAATGGCAAGAAACTGGAGAGTACTGAAGTGCAAAGGGATCTGGGGGTCCTGGTGCACGAAACTCAAAAGGTTAGTATGCAGGTGCAGCAAGTGATTAAGAAGGCAAATGGAATGTTGGCTTTCATTGCTAGGGGGATAGAATATAAAAATAGGGAGGTATTGCTTCAGTTGTACAAGGTATTGGTGAGACCGCACCTGGAATACTGCATACAGTTTTGGTGTCCTTACTTAAGGAAAGACATCCTTGCTCTCGAGGCAGTGCAAAAAAGGTTCACTCGGTTAATCCCGGGGATGAGGGGGTGGTCATATGAGGAGAGGTTGGGTAGATTGGGACTCTACTCATTGGAGTTCAGAAGAATGAGAGGCGATCTTATTGAAACATATAAGATTGTGAAGGGGTTGGATCGGGTGGATGCGGGGAGGATGTTCCCGATGACGGGTGAGACGAGAACTAGGTGACATAGTCTTAGAATAAGGGGCTGCTCTTTCAAAACTGAGATGAGGAGGAACTACTTCACTCAGAGGGTGGTAGGTCCATGGAATATGCTGCCACAAAAAGCTGTAGAAGCTACAACATTAATTAAATTTAAAACAGAAATAGACAGTTTCCCAGAAGTAAAGGGCATTAAGGGTTACGGGGAGCGGGCAGGAATTTGGACATGAGTCTAGGTTCGGATCGGTCATGGCCCTGTGGGTAGTGGAGCGGGCCCAGGGACTGTGTAGCCTGATTCTGCTCCTATTTCGTGTGTGCAATTCTGTTAGATGCAGGAGATGGTTCTGTGATAGATAGTAGATTGGCGGTTAGGATCAGATCAGCCATGATCTTATTGAATGGCGGAGCAGGCTCGAGGGGCCGATTGGCCTACTCCTGCTCCTATTTCTTATGTTCTTATGTTCTTATTTACAGACTCTGACAGCTCAATTCACAGACACAACCAGCTCCATTCACAGACACAGACAGCTCCATTCACAGACACAGACAGCTACATTCAGAGACCCAGACAGCTCCATTTACAGACTCTCGCAACTCCATTCACAGACATAGACAGCTCCATTCACAGACCCAGACAGCTCCATTCACAGACCCAGAAAGCTCCATTTACAGACTCAGACAGCTCCATTCACGGACCCAGACAGCTCCATTCACCAGACCCAGAAATCTCGTTTCACAGACCCAGACAGCTCTAGACACAGACTCAAAAACCTCCATTCACGGACCCAGACAACTCCATTCACAGACCCAGACAGCTCCATTCATGGACCCAGACAGCTGATTTCACAGACCCAGACAGCACATTTCACAGATCCAGACAGCTCCAGTCAAAGACACAGACAGCTCATTTCATCGACCAAGACAGCTCCATTTACAGACCCAGACAGCTCCATTGACGATAGGTCTTCGACCTGAAACGTTAACTCTGTTTCTCTCTCCACGGATTGTGCCCGGCCTGCTGAGTTTTCCAGCGCTAACTGTTGTTAGATTCATTCACAGATTCAGACAGCTCCATTCACAGACTCAGACAGCTCCATTCACAGACCCAGGCAGCTCCATTTACAGACTCAGACAGCTCCATTCACAGACTCAGACAGCTCCATTCACAGACCCAGACAGCTCGATTCACCGACCCAGACAACTCCAGTCACAGACCCAGACATCTGCATTCACAGATCCAGACAGCTACATTCATAGACCCAGACAATTCACTTCACAGACCCAGACATCTCCATTCACAGATCCAGACTACTCCATTCACAGACACAGACAATTCACTTCACAGACACAGAAAGCTCCATTCACAGACACAGACATCTCCATTCACAGACCCAGACACCTCCTTTCACAGACACAGACATCTCCATTCACAGACTCAGTCAGCTCTATTCACAGACCCAGACAACACCATTCTCAGAACCAGACAGCTCATTTCACAGACTCAGAGAGCTACATTCACCGACCCAGACAGTTCCATTCACAGACCCAGACAGCTCCATTCACAGACCCAGGCAGTTCAATTCACAGACTCAGACAGCTCCATTAAAAGACCCTTGACAGTTCTAATCACAGACCCAGACAGATCATTTCACAGACCCAGACAGCACCATTCACAGAAAAAGACAGATCGTTTCACCGACTCAGAAAGCTAATTTCACTGTTCCAGGCAGCTCCATTCACAGATTCAGACAGCTCACTTCACAGACCTAGACAGCTCCATTCACAGATCCAGACAACTCCATTCACAGACCAAGACAGCTCATTTCACAGACCCAGAAAGCTCCATTCACAGAATCAGACAGCTCCAGTCACAGATCCAGACAGCACCATTCACAGACACAGACAGCTCCATTCACAGACCCAGACAGCTTCATTCACAGAATCAGACATCTCCATTCACAGACCCAGACACCTCCTTTCACAGACACAGACATCTCCATTCACAGACTCAGTCAGCTCTATTCACAGACCCAGACAACACCATTCTCAGAACCAGACAGCTCATTTCACAGACTCAGAGAGCTACATTCACCGACCCAGACAGTTCCATTCACAGACCCAGACAGCTCCATTCACAGACCCAGGCAGTTCAATTCACAGACTCAGACAGCTCCATTAAAAGACCCTTGACAGTTCTAATCACAGACCCAGACAGATCATTTCACAGACCCAGACAGCACCATTCACAGAAAAAGACAGATCGTTTCACCGACTCAGAAAGCTAATTTCACTGTTCCAGGCAGCTCCATTCACAGATTCAGACAGCTCACTTCACAGACCTAGACAGCTCCATTCACAGATCCAGACAACTCCATTCACAGACCAAGACAGCTCATTTCACAGACCCAGAAAGCTCCATTCACAGAATCAGACAGCTCCAGTCACAGATCCAGACAGCACCATTCACAGACACAGACAGCTCCATTCACAGACCCAGACAGCTTCATTCACAGAATCAGACAGCTCAATTCACAGACACAGACAGCAACATTCATAGACATGGAAAGCTGATTTCAAAAAACAAGACAGCTCATTTCACAAACTCAGAAAGTTCATTTCACAGACCCAGACATTTATCTTCACAGACCCAGACAGCTCAATTCACAGACCCAGACATCTCCATTCACAGACCCAGACAACACATTTCACATACTCAGTTGCTCAATTCACAGACCCTGACATCACAATTCACAGACCCACACAGCTCCATTCACAGACTCAGACAACTCCATTCATGGACCCAGACAGCTGATTTCACAGACACAGACAGCACATTCCACAGATCCAGACAGCTCAATTCAAAGAGACAGACAGCTCATTTCATCGAACAAGACAGCTCCATTTACAGGCCCAGACAGCTCCATTGAAGAAAGGTCTTCGAACTGAAACGTTAACTCTGTTTCTCTCTCCACGAATGTGCCTGACCTGCAGAGTTTTCCAGCGATTTCTGTTGTTAGATTCATTCATAGATTCAGACAGCTCAATTCACGGACCCAGACAGCTCCATTCACACACTCAGACAGCTCAATTCACTGACCCAGACAGCTCCATTCACAGACCAGACAGCTCCATTCACAGACCCAGACAGCTCCATTCACAGACTCAGACAGCTCCATTTACAGACCCAGACAACTCATTTCACAGACTCAGTCAGCTTAATTTACAGACCCAGACATCTCCATTCACAGACCTAGACAACGCAATTCGCAGACTCAGACAGCTCCATTCACAGACCCAGACAGCTCCATTTCCAGACTCAGACAGCTTCATTCACAGACCCAGAGAGCTGATTTCACAGACCCAGACAGCACATTTCACAGATCCAGACAGCTCCATTCAAAGACACAGACAGCTCATTTCATCGAGAAAGACAGGTCCATTTACAGACCCAGACAGCTCCATTGACGGTAGGTCTTCGAACTGAAACGTTAACTCTGTTTCTCTCTCCACGGATTGTGCCTGGCCTGCAGAGTTTTCCAGCGTTTCCTGTTGTTAGATTCATTCACAGATTCAGAAAGCTAATTTCACAGTCCCAGACAGCTCCATTCATAGACTCAGAAATTTAATTTCAGAGACCTAGTTGTACCATTCACAGACACAGACAGTTCCATTCAGAGACACAGACAGCTCCATTCATAGACTCCGGAAGTTCATTTTTCAGATCCAGTCTTGCTATATTTACAGACCCAGACAGATCCATTCACAGACCCAGCCAGATCCATTCACAGACCCAGACAGCTCCATTCACAGACCCAGACAGATCCATTCACAGACCCTGACAGCTCCATTCACAGATTAGGACAGCTCCATTCACAGACCCAGACAGCTATATTCACAGACACAGCCAGCAACATTCACAGACATGGAAAGCCGATTTCAAAAACCAAGACAGCTCATTTCACAAACTCAGAAAGTTCATTTAACAGACCCAGACATTTAACTTCACAGACCCAGGCCACACATTTAACAGACCCAGACAGCTCCATTTACAGACCCAGACAACTCATTTCACAGATTCAGACAGCTCAATTCACAGACACAGACATCTCCATTCACAGACACAGACCGCTCCATTCACAGACTCAGACAGCTCAATTTACAGACCCAGACATCTCCATTCACCGACCGAAACAACGCATTTCACAGACTCAGAAAGCTCCATTCACAGACCCATGCAGCTCCATTCACAGACCCTGACAACTCATTTCACAGACTCAGTCAGCTCAATTCCCAGACCCTGACATCGCAATTCACAGACTCAGACAGCTCCATTCACAGACCCAGACAGCTCCATTCACAGACCCAGACAGCTCCATTCACAGACTCAGACAGCTCCATTCACAGACACAGACACCTCCATTCACAGACACTGACAGCTCCATTCACAGACCCAAACAGCTCCATTTACAGATCCAGACAGCTCCATTTACAGACTCTGACAGCTCAATTCACAGACACAGACAGCTCCATTCACAGACACAGACAGCTCCATTCACAGACACAGACAGCTACATTCAGAGACCCAGACAGCTCCATTTACAGACTCTCGCAACTCCATTCACAGACATAGACAGCTCCATTCACAGACCCAGACAGCTCCATTCACAGACCCAGAAAGCTCCATTTACAGACTCAGACAGCTCCATTCACGGACCCAGACAGCTCCAATCACAGACACAGAAATCTCGTTTCACAGACCCAGACAGCTCTAGACACAGACTCAAAAACCTCCATTCACGGACCCAGACAACTCCATTCACAGACCCAGACAGCTCCATTCATGGACCCAGACAGCTGATTTCACAGACCCAGACAGCACATTTCACAGATCCAGACAGCTCCAGTCAAAGACACAGACAGCTCATTTCATCGACCAAGACAGCACCATTTACAATCCCAGACTGCTCCATTGACGAAAGGTCTCCAACCTGAAAAGGAAACTCTGTGTCTCTCTACACGGATTGTGCCTGGTCTGCAGAGTTTTCCAGCGTTTTCTGTTGTTAGATTCATTCACAGATTCAGACAGCTCCATTCACAGACTCAGAAAGCTAATTTCACAGACCCAGACAGCTGCATTCTCAGATCCAGACAGCTCCATTCACAGACCCAGACAGTTCCATTCACAGACACAGACAGCTCCATTCACAGACACAGACAGCAACATTCACTGACATGGAAAGCTGATTTCAAAAACCAAGACAGCTCATTTCACAAACTCAGAAAGTTCATTTAACAGACCCAGACATTTCCCTTCACAGACCCAGACCACACATTTAACAGACCCAGACAGCTACATTGACAGACCCAGACAACTCATTTCACAGATTCAGACAACTCAATTCACAGACACAGACATCTCCATTCACAGACCCAGACAGCTCCATTCACAGACTCAGACAGCTCAATTAACAGACCCAGACACCTCCATTCATAGACCGAGACAACGCATTTCACAGACTCAGAAAGCTCCATTCACAGATCCATGCAGCTCCATTCACAGACCCAGACAACTCATTTCACAGACTCAGTCAGCTCAATTCCCAGACCCTGACATCGCAATTCACAGACTCAGACAGCTCCATTCACAGACACAGACTGCTAAATTCACAGACACAGACATCTCCATTCACAGACCCAGACAGCTCCATTCACAGACTCAGACAGCTGAATTTACAGACCCAGACATTTCCATTCACAGACCGAGACAACGCATTTCACAGACTCAGAAAGCTCCATTCACAGACCCATGCAGCTCCATTCACAGACCCAGACAACTCATTTCACAGACTCAGTCAGCTCAATTCCAAGACCCTGACATCGCAATTCACAGACTCAGACAGCTCCATTCACAGACACAGACAGCTCCATTCACAGACCCAGACAGCTCCATTCACAGACTCAGACAGCTCCATTCACAGACACAGACACCTCCATTCACAGACCCAAACAGCTCCATTCACAGACACAGACAGCTCCATTCACAGACCCAAACAGCTCCATTTACAGATCCAGACAGCTCCATTTACAGACTCTGACAGCTCAATTCACAGACACAGACAGCTCCATTCACAGACACAGACAGCTCCATTCACAGACACAGACAGCTCCATTCAGAGACCCAGACAGCTCCACTTACAGACTCTCGCAACTCCATTCACAGACATAGACAGCTCCATTCACAGACACAGACAGCTCCATTCACAGACCCAGAAAGCTCCATTTACAGACACAGACAGCTCCATTCACAGATCCAGACAACTCCATTCATAAACCCAGGCAACTCCATTCAAAGACCCAGAGAACTCCATTTCCAGACTCAGACAGCTTCATTCACAGACCCAGAGAGCTGATTTCACAGACCCAGACAGCACATTTCACAGATCCAGACAGCTCCATTCAAAGACACAGACAGCTCATTTCATCGACCAAGACAGCTCCATTTACAGGCCGAGACAGCTCCATTGACGAAAGGTCTTCGATCTGAAACGTTAACTCTGTTTCTAAATCCACGGATTGTGCCTGGCCTGCAGAGTTTTCCAGCGTTTTCTGTTGTTAGATTCATTCACAAATTCACACAGCCCCATTCACAGACTCAGACAGCTCCATTCACAGACTCAGACAGCTCCATTCACGGACCCAGACAGCTCCATTCACAGACCCAGAAATCTCGTTTCACAGACCCAGACAGCTCTAGACACAGACTCAAAAAGCTCCATTCACGGACCCAGACAGCTCCATTCAAAGACTCAGACAGCTCCATTCACGGACCCAGACAGCTCCATTCACAGACCCAGACAGCTCCATTCATGGACCCAGACAGCTGATTTCACAGACCCAGACAGCACATTCCACAGATCCGGACAGCTCAATTCAAAGAGACAGACAGATCATTTCATCGAACAAGACTGCTCCATTTACAGGCCCAGACAGCTCCATTCACAGACCGAGACAACACAATTCACAGACTCAGACAGCTCCATTCACAGACCCAGACAGCTCCATTTCCAGACTCAGACAGCTTCATTCACATACCCAGAGAGCTGATTTCATAGAACCAGACAGCACATTTCACAGATCCAGCAGCTCCATTCAAAGACACAGACAGCTCATTTCACAAACTCAGAAAGTTCATTTCACAGACCCAGACATTAACCTTCACAGTACCGGACCACTCATTTAACAGACCCAGACAGCTCCATTGACAGTCCCAGACAACACATTTCACAGATTCAGACAGCTCCATTCACAGACCCATGCAGCTCCATTCACAGACCCAGACAACTCATTTCACAGACTCAGACAGCTCCATTCACAGACTCAGACAGCTCCATTCACAGACCCAGACAGCTCGATTCACCGACCCAGACAACTCCAGTCACAGACCCAGACATCTGCATTCACAGATCCAGACAGCTACATTCATAGACCCAGACAATTCACTTCACAGACCCAGACATCTCCATTCACAGATCCAGACTGCTCCATTCACAGACACAGACAATTCACTTCACAGACACAGAAAGCTCCATTCACAGACACAGACATCTCCATTCACAGACCCAGACACCTCCTTTCACAGACACAGACATCTCCATTCACAGACTCAGTCAGCTCTATTCACAGACCCAGACAACACCATTCTCAGAACCAGACAGCTCATTTCACAGACTCAGAGAGCTACATTCACCGACCCAGACAGTTCCATTCACAGACCCAGACAGCTCCATTCACAGACCCAGGCAGTTCAATTCACAGACTCAGACAGCTCCATTAAAAGACCCTTGACAGTTCTAATCACAGACCCAGACAGATCATTTCACAGACCCAGACAGCACCATTCACAGAAAAAGACAGATCGTTTCACCGACTCAGAAAGCTAATTTCACTGTTCCAGGCAGCTCCATTCACAGATTCAGACAGCTCACTTCACAGACCTAGACAGCTCCATTCACAGATCCAGACAACTCCATTCACAGACCAAGACAGCTCATTTCACAGACCCAGAAAGCTCCATTCACAGAATTAGACAGCTCCAGTCACAGATCCAGACAGCACCATTCACAGACACAGACAGCTCCATTCACAGACCCAGACAGCTTCATTCACAGAATCAGACAGCTCAATTCACAGACACAGACAGCAACATTCATAGACATGGAAAGCTGATTTCAAAAAACAAGACAGCTCATTTCACAAACTCAGAAAGTTCATTTCACAGACCCAGACATTTATCTTCACAGACCCAGACAGCTCAATTCACATACTCAGTTGCTCAATTCACAGACCCTGACATCACAATTCACAGACCCACACAGCTCCATTCACAGACTCAGACAACTCCATTCATGGACCCAGACAGCTGATTTCACAGACACAGACAGCACATTCCACAGATCCAGACAGCTCAATTCAAAGAGACAGACAGCTCATTTCATCGAACAAGACAGCTCCATTTACAGGCCCAGACAGCTCCATTGAAGAAAGGTCTTCGAACTGAAACGTTAACTCTGTTTCTCTCTCCACGAATGTGCCTGACCTGCAGAGTTTTCCAGCGATTTCTGTTGTTAGATTCATTCATAGATTCAGACAGCTCAATTCACGGACCCAGACAGCTCCATTCACACACTCAGACAGCTCAATTCACTGACCCAGACAGCTCCATTCACAGAACCAGACAGCTCCATTCACAGACCCAGACAGCTCCATTCACAGACTCAGACAGCTCCATTTACAGACCCAGACAACTCATTTCACAGACTCAGTCAGCTTAATTTACAGACCCAGACATCTCCATTCACAGACCTAGACAACGCAATTCGCAGACTCAGACAGCTCCATTCACAGACCCAGACAGCTCCATTTCCAGACTCAGACAGCTTCATTCACAGACCCAGAGAGCTGATTTCACAGACCCAGACAGCACATTTCACAGATCCAGACAGCTCCATTCAAAGACACAGACAGCTCATTTCATCGAGCAAGACAGGTCCATTTACAGACCCAGACAGCTCCATTGACGGTAGGTCTTCGAACTGAAACGTTAACTCTGTTTCTCTCTCCACGGATTGTGCCTGGCCTGCAGAGTTTTCCAGCGTTTCCTGTTGTTAGATTCATTCACAGATTCAGAAAGCTAATTTCACAGTCCCAGACAGCTCCATTCATAGACTCAGAAATTTAATTTCAGAGACCTAGTTGTACCATTCACAGACACAGACAGTTCCATTCAGAGACACAGACAGCTCCATTCATAGACTCCGGAAGTTCATTTTTCAGATCCAGTCTTGCTATATTTACAGACCCAGACAGATCCATTCACAGACCCAGCCAGATCCATTCACAGACCCAGACAGCTCCATTCACAGACCCAGACAGATCCATTCACAGACCCTGACAGCTCCATTCACAGATTAGGACAGCTCCATTCACAGACCCAGACAGCTATATTCACAGACACAGCCAGCAACATTCACAGACATGGAAAGCCGATTTCAAAAACCAAGACAGCTCATTTCACAAACTCAGAAAGTTCATTTAACAGACCCAGACATTTCACTTCACAGACCCAGGCCACACATTTAACAGACCCAGACAGCTCCATTGACAGACCCAGCCAACTCATTTCACAGATTCAGACAGCTCAATTCACAGACACAGACATCTCCATTCACAGACACAGACCGCTCCATTCACAGACTCAGACAGCTCAATTTACAGACCCAGACATCTCCATTCACCGACCGAAACAACGCATTTCACAGACTCAGAAAGCTCCATTCACAGACCCATGCAGCTCCATTCACAGACCCTGACAACTCATTTCACAGACTCAGTCAGCTCAATTCCCAGACCCTGACATCGCAATTCACAGACTCAGACAGCTCCATTCACAGACCCAGACAGCTCCATTCACAGACCCAGACAGCTCCATTCACAGACTCAGACAGCTCCATTCACAGACACAGACACCTCCATTCACAGACACTGACAGCTCCATTCACAGACCCAAACAGCTCCATTTACAGATCCAGACAGCTCCATTTACAGACTCTGACAGCTCAATTCACAGACACAGACAGCTCCATTCACAGACACAGACAGCTCCATTCACAGACACAGACAGCTACATTCAGAGACCCAGACAGCTCCATTTACAGACTCTCGCAACTCCATTCACAGACATAGACAGCTCCATTCACAGACCCAGACAGCTCCATTCACAGACCCAGAAAGCTCCATTTACAGACTCAGACAGCTCCATTCACGGACCCAGACAGCTCCATTCACAGACACAGAAATCTCGTTTCACAGACCCAGACAGCTCTAGACACAGACTCAAAAAGCTCCATTCACGGACCCAGACAACTCCATTCACAGACCCAGACAGCTCCATTCATGGACCCAGACAGCTGATTTCACAGACCCAGACAGCACATTTCACAGATCCAGACAGCTCCAGTCAAAGACACAGACAGCTCATTTCATCGACCAAGACAGCTCCATTTACAAGCCCAGACTGCTCCATTGACGAAAGGTCTCCAACCTGAAAAGTAAACTCTGTGTCTCTCTACACGGATTGTGCCTGGTCTGCAGAGTTTTCCAGCGTTTTCTGTTGTTAGATTCATTCACAGATTCAGACAGCTCCATTCACAGACTCAGAAAGCTAATTTCACAGACCCAGACAGCTGCATTCTCAGATCCAGACAGCTCCATTCACAGACCCAGACAGTTCCATTCACAGACACAGACAGCTCCATTCACAGACACAGACAGCAACATTCACTGACATGGAAAGCTGATTTCAAAAACCAAGACAGCTCATTTCACAAACTCAGAAAGTTCATTTAACAGACCCAGACATTTCCCTTCACAGACCCAGACCACACATTTAACAGACCCAGACAGCTACATTGACAGACCCAGACAACTCATTTCACAGATTCAGACAACTCAATTCACAGACACAGACATCTCCATTCACAGACCCAGACAGCTCCATTCACAGACTCAGACAGCTCAATTAACAGACCCAGACATCTCCATTCATAGACCGAGACAACGCATTTCACAGACTCAGAAAGCTCCATTCACAGATCCATGCAGCTCCATTCACAGACCCAGACAACTCATTTCACAGACTCAGTCAGCTCAATTCCCAGACCCTGACATCGCAATTCACAGACTCAGACAGCTCCATTCACAGACACAGACTGCTAAATTCACAGACACAGACATCTCCATTCACAGACCCAGACAGCTCCATTCACAGACTCAGACAGCTGAATTTACAGACCCAGACATCTCCATTCACAGACCGAGACAACGCATTTCACAGACTCAGAAAGCTCCATTCACAGACCCATGCAGCTCCATTCACAGACCCAGACAACTCATTTCACAGACTCAGTCAGCTCAATTCCAAGACCCTGACATCGCAATTCACAGACTCAGACAGCTCCATTCACAGACACAGACAGCTCCATTCACAGACCCAGACAGCTCCATTCACAGACTCAGACAGCTCCATTCACAGACACAGACACCTCCATTCACAGACCCAAACAGCTCCATTCACAGACACAGACAGCTCCATTCACAGACCCAAACAGCTCCATTTACAGATCCAGACAGCTCCATTTACAGACTCTGACAGCTCAATTCACAGACACAGACAGCTCCATTCACAGACACAGACAGCTCCATTCACAGACACAGACAGCTCCATTCAGAGACCCAGACAGCTCCACTTACAGACTCTCGCAACTCCATTCACAGACATAGACAGCTCCATTCACAGACACAGACAGCTCCATTCACAGACCCAGAAAGCTCCATTTACAGACACAGACAGCTCCATTCACAGATCCAGACAACTCCATTCATAAACCCAGGCAACTCCATTCAAAGACCCAGAGAACTCCATTTCCAGACTCAGACAGCTTCATTCACAGACCCAGAGAGCTGATTTCACAGACCCAGACAGCACATTTCACAGATCCAGACAGCTCCATTCAAAGACACAGACAGCTCATTTCATCGAGCAAGACAGCTCCATTTACAGGCCGAGACAGCTCCATTGACGAAAGGTCTTCGATCTGAAACGTTAACTCTGTTTCTAAATCCACGGATTGTGCCTGGCCTGCAGAGTTTTCCAGCGTTTTCTGTTGTTAGATTCATTCACAAATTCACACAGCCCCATTCACAGACTCAGACAGCTCCATTCACAGACTCAGACAGCTCCATTCACGGACCCAGACAGCTCCATTCACAGACCCAGAAATCTCGTTTCACAGACCCAGACAGCTCTAGACACAGACTCAAAAAGCTCCATTCACGGACCCAGACAGCTCCATTCAAAGACTCAGACAGCTCCATTCACGGACCCAGACAGCTCCATTCACAGACCCAGACAGCTCCATTCATGGACCCAGACAGCTCCATTCACAGACCCAGACAGCACATTCCACAGATCCGGACAGCTCAATTCAAAGAGACAGACAGATCATTTCATCGAACAAGACTGCTCCATTTACAGGCCCAGACAGCTCCATTCACAGACCGAGACAACACAATTCACAGACTCAGACAGCTCCATTCACAGACCCAGACAGCTCCATTTCCAGACTCAGACAGCTTCATTCACATACCCAGAGAGCTGATTTCATAGAACCAGACAGCACATTTCACAGATCCAGCAGCTCCATTCAAAGACACAGACAGCTCATTTCACAAACTCAGAAAGTTCATTTCACAGACCCAGACATTAACCTTCACAGTACCGGACCACTCATTTAACAGACCCAGACAGCTCCATTGACAGACCCAGACAACACATTTCACAGACTCAGACAGCTCCATTCACAGACCCATGCAGCTCCATTCACAGACCCAGACAACTCATTTCACAGACTCAGTCAGCTCAATTTACAGACCCAGACATCTCCATTCACAGACCCAGACAACACATTTCACATACTCAGTTGCTCAATTCACAGACCCTGACATCACAATTCACAGACACACACAGCTCCATTCACAGACTCAGACAACTCCATTCATGGACCCAGACAGCTGATTTCACAGACCCAGACAGCACATTCCACAGATCCAGACAGCTCAATTCAAAGAGACAGACAGATCATTTCATCGAACAAGACTGCTCCATTTACAGGCCCAGACAACTCCATTGACGATAGGTCTTCGACCTGAAACGTTAACTCTGTTTCTCTCTCCACGGAATGTGCCTGGCCTGCAGAGTTTTCCAGCGATTTCTGTTGTTAGATTCATTCATAGATTCAGACAGCTCATTTCACGGACCCAGACAGCTCCATTCACACACTCAGACAGCTCAATTCACAGACCCAGACAGCTCCATTCACAGAACCAGACAGCTCCATTCACAGACCCAGACAGCTCCATTAACAGACTCAGACAGCTCCATAAACAAACACAGACACCTCCATTCACAGACCCAAACAGCTCCATTCACAGACACAGACAGCTCCATTCACAGACCCAAACAGCTCCATTTACAGATCCAGACAGCTCCATTTCCAGACTCTGACAGCTCAATTCACAGACACAGACAGCTCCATTCACAGACCCAGCCAGCTCCATTCACAGACACAGACAGCTCCTTTCACAGACCTAGACAGCTCCATTCACAGACTCTCGCAACTCCATTCACAGACATAGACAGCTCCATTCACAGACCCAGACAGCTCTATTCACAGACCCAGCAAGCTCCATTTACAGACACAGACAGCTCCATTCACAGACTCAGACAACTCCATTCACAAACCCAGGCAGCTCCATTCAAAGACCCAGAGAACTCCATTTCCAGATTCAGACAGCTTCATTCACAGACCCAGAGAGCTGATTTCACAGACCCAGACAGCACATTTCACAGATCCAGACAGCTCCAGTGAAAGACACAGACAGCTCATTTCATCGACCAAGACAGCTCCATTTACACGCCGAGACAGCTCCATTGACGAAAGGTCTTCGATCTGAAAGGTCAACTCTGTTTCTCTCTCCACGGATTGTGCCTGGCCTGCAGAGTTTTCCAGCGTTTTCTGTTGTTAGATTCATTCACAAATTCACACAGCTCCATTCACGGACCCAGACAGCTCCATTCACAGACCCAGACAGCTCCATTAACAGACTCAGACAGCTCCATTCACAGACACAGACACCTCCATTCACAGACCCAAACAGCTCCATTCACAGACACAGACAGCTCCATTCACAGACCCAAACAGCTCCATTTACAGATCCAGACAGCTCCATTTCCAGACTCTGACAGCTCAATTCACAGACACAGACAGCTCCATTCACAGACCCAGCCAGCTCCATTCACAGACACAGACAGCTCCTTTCACAGACCTAGACAGCTCCATTCACAGACTCTCGCAACTCCATTCACAGACATAGACAGCTCCATTCACAGACCCAGACAGCTCTATTCACAGACCCAGCAAGCTCCATTTACAGACACAGACAGCTCCATTCACAGACTCAGACAGCTCCATTCACAAACCCAGGCAGCTCCATTCAAAGACCCAGAGAACTCCATTTCCAGATTCAGACAGCTTCATTCACAGACCCAGAGAGCTGATTTCACAGACCCAGACAGCACATTTCACAGATCCAGACAGCTCCAGTGAAAGACACAGACAGCTCATTTCATCGACCAAGACAGCTCCATTTACACGCCGAGACAGCTCCATTGACGAAAGGTCTTCGATCTGAAAGGTCAACTCTGTTTCTCTCTCCACGGATTGTGCCTGGCCTGCAGAGTTTTCCAGCGTTTTCTGTTGTTAGATTCATTCACAAATTCACACAGCTCCATTCACGGACCCAGACAGCTCCATTCACAGACTCAGACAGCTCCATTCACGGACCCAGACAGCTCCATTCACAGACCCAGACAGCTCCATTCATGGACCCAGCCAGCTGATTTCACAGACCCAGACAGCACATTTCACAGATCCAGACAGCTCCAGTCATAGTCACAGACAGCTCATTTCATCGACCAAGACAGCTCCATTTACAAGCCCAGACTGCTCCATTGACGAAAGGTCTTCGACCTTATAAGTTAACTCTGTGTCTCTCTACACGGATTGTGCCTGGTCTGCAGAGTTTTCCAGCGTTTTCTGTTGTTAGATTCATTCACAGACCCAGACAGCTCCATTCACAGACTCAAAAATTTCATTTCAGAGACCTAGATAGCACCATTCACAGACACAGACAGCTCCGTTCAGAGAGACAGACAACTCCATTCATAGACTCCGAAAGTTCATTTCACAGTTCTAGACAGCTCCATTCACAGATCCAGACAGCTCCATTCACAGACCCAGACAGATCCATTCACAGACACAGACAGCTCCATTCACAGACACAGACAGCAACATTCACTGACATGGAAAGCTGATTTCAAAAACCAAGACAGCTCATTTCACAAACTCAGAAAGTTCATTTCACAGACCCAGACATTTCCCTTCACAGCCTGAGACCAATCATTTAACAGACCCAGACAGCTGCATTGACAGACCCCGAAAACACATTTCACAGATTCAGACAGCTCAATTCACAGACACAGACATCTCCATTCACAGACCCAGACAGCACCATTCACAGACTCAGACAGCTCAATTTACAGACCCAGACATCTCCATTCACAGACCTAGACAACGCATTTCACAGACTCAGAAAGCTCCATTCACAGACCCATGCAGCTCCATTCACAGACCCAGACAACTCATTTCACAGACTCAGTCAGCTCAATTTACAGACCCAGACATCTCCATTCACAGACCTAGACAACGCAATTCACAGACTCAGACAGCTCCATTCACAGACACAGACAGCTCCATTTCCAGACTCAGACAGCTTCATTCACATACCCAGAGAGCTGATTTCATAGAACCAGACAGCACATTTCACAGATCCAGACAGCTCCATTCAAAGACACAGACAGCTCATTTCAAAAACTCAGAAAGTTCATTTCACAGACCCAGACATTAACCTTCACAGTACCAGACCACTCATTTAACAGACCCTGACAGCTCCATTGACAGACCCAGACAACACATTTCACAGATTCAGACAGCTCATTTCACAGACTCAGAAAGCTCCATTCACAGACCCATGCAGCTCCATTCACAGACCCAGACAACTCATTTCACAGACTCAGTCAGCTCAATTTACAGACCCAGACATCTCCATTCACAGACCCAGACAACACATTTCACATACTAGTTGCTCAATTCACAGAACCTGACATCACAATTCACAGACCCACACAGCTCCAATCACAGACCCAGACAACACATTTCACAGATTCAGACAGCTCATTTCACAGACTCAGAAAGCTCCATTCACAGACCCATGCAGCTCCATTCACAGACCCAGACAACTCATTTCACAGACTCAGACAGCTCCATTCACAGACCCAGACAGCTCCATTCACAGACCCAGACAGCTCCATTCATGACACAGACAGCTCCATTCACAGACCCAGACATATCCATTCACAGACTCAGACAGCTCCATTCACAGAAACAGACAGCAACATTCACCGACATGGAAAGCTGATTACAAAAACAAAGACAGCTCATTTCACAAATTCAGAAAGTTAATTTCACTGACCCAGACATTTCCATTCACAGACTCAGAAAAATCATATCACAGACCTACACAGCTCCATTCACAGACCCAGACAACTCATTTCAAAGAGTCAGTCAGCTAAATTCACAGTACAAGACATCTCCATTCACTGACCCAGACAGCTCCATGCACAGACCCACACAGCTCCAGTCACATACCCAGACAGCTCCATTCACAGACCCAGACATCTCCATTCACAGAACCAGACATCTCCATTCACAGACCCAGAAAGTTAATTTCACAGAACCAGACAGAACATTTCACAGACCCAAACAGCTTCAATCACAGACCCAGACAGCTCCATTCACAGACTCAGACAGCTCCATTCACAGACGCAGACATCTCCATTCAAAATCTCAGACAGCTCATGTTACCGATCCAGAAAGCTCCATTCACAGACACAGGCAGTTCCATTCACAGACACAGGCAGTTCCATTCACAGGCCCAGACAGCACCATTCACAGACCCAGACAGCACATTTCACAGACCCAGACAGCTTATTCACAGACACAGATAGCTACATTCACAGACCGAGACAGGTCCATTTACAGACTCTGGCAGCTCCATTTACAGACTCAGAGAGCTCCAATCACAGACCCAGACATCTCCATTCACAGACCCAGACTTCACTATTCACAGACTCAGATGACTCATTTCACAGACTCAGATAGCTCCACTCACAGACCCAGTCAACTTCATTCACAGACCGAGACATCTCCATTCACGGACCAAGACAACTCACTTCAAAGACTCAGACAGCTCCATTCGCAGACCCAGACAGCTCCATTCACAGACTCAGACAGCTCTATTCACAGACACAGACAGCACCTTCCGCAGACACAGACAGTTCCGTTCACAGACCCAGACAGCTCCATTCACAGATTCCGAAAGTTCTTTTCACAGATCCAGACAGCTCCATTCACAGACCCAGACATATCCATTCACAGACAGCTCCATTCAAAGAAACAGACAGCAACATTCACCGACATGGAAAGCTGATTACAAAAACACAGACAGCTCATTTCACAAATTCAGAAAGTTAATTTCACTGACCCAGACATTTGCATTCACAGACTCAGAAAAACTCATTTCACAGACCTGGACAGCTCCATTCACAGACCCAGACAACTCATTTCAAAGAGTCAGTCAGCTAAATCCACAGTACAAGACATCTCCATTCACTGACCAAGACAGCTGCATTCACAGACCCAGACAGCTCCAGTCACATACCCAGACAGCTGCATTCACAGACCCAGACATCTCCATTCACAGATCCAGACATCACCATTCACAGTCATCAGACCCAGACATCTCCATTCACAGATCCAGACATCACCATTCACAGACCAGACAAATCATTTCACAGACTCAGACAGCTTCAATCACAGACCCAGACATCTCCATTCACAGACCAAGATAGTTAATTTCACAGAACCAGAGAGAACATTTTAGAGACCCAAACAGCTTCAATCACAGACCCAGACAGCTCCATTCACAGACTCAGACAGCTCCATTCACAGACGCAGACATCTCCATTCAAAGTCTCAGACAGCTAATTTCACCGATCCAGACAGCTCCATTCACAACCTCAGACAGCTCTATTCACAGACCCAGACAGCCCCATTTTCAGACCCAAACAGCACATTTCACAGACACAGACAGCTCATTCACAGACACAGACAGTTCCATTCACAGACCCAGACAGCTCCATTCACAGACCCAGACTGCTCCATTCACAGACCCAGACAGCTCATTCACAGACACAGATAGCTCCATTCACAGACACAAGCAGCTCTATTCGCAGACTCAGACAGCTCAATTCACAGACCCAGACAGCTTCATTCACAGACTCAGACAGCTCCATTCACAGACCCAGACAGCTCCATTCACAGACCCAGACAATTCCATTCACAGACTGAGACAGCTCCATTCACAGACACAAGCAGCTCCATTCACTGACTCAGACAGCTCCATTCACAGACCCAGACAGCTCCATTCACAGACTCAGACAGCTCCATTCACAGACTGAGATAGCTCCATTTACAGACTCTGGCAGATCAATTCACAGACCTAAACAGCTCCATTTACAGACTCTGGCAGCTCCTTTCACAGACAGAGACAGCTCCATTCACAGACCCAAACAGCTCCAAAGACTGGTGTGGGAGAAATGGGTTTTGCTTCCTGGGACACTGGCACCTGTCCTGGGACAGGAGGGAGCTGTTCCGTTGGGACGGGCTTCACTTGGCCAGTGCTGGGACAAGAGTCCTGGCGGATCATATAACTAGGGCTGTAGAGAGGGCTTTAAACTAACTAGTGTGGGGGAGGTTCCTGGAGAGCAAATAATAAAATTGACAAAGGAAAAGTTCATAGACTTAGGTAGCAGTGGGGAAATTAAAAACCAGAGTGTGTCAGGAAGGGGCAGATGGTATGGAGTAAAAGGTAAAGTAATAAAAAGGGCAAAAGCGGGAACTAAGTGTCAAAAAACATATTTAAAAGTTCTCTATCTGAATGCACGTAGCATTCGTAACAAAATAGACGAGTTAATGGCACAAATAACTACATATGGGTATGATCTTGTGGCCATTACAGAAACATGTCTGCAGGGTGTCTATGCCCGGGAATTAAAAATACCAGGTTATTTAACGATCAGGAAGGACAGGCAGGAAGGAAGGGGAGGTGGGGTAGCTATGTTAATAAAGGAACGAATCACTGTAATACAGAGAAATGATATTGGGTCAGAAGTTCAGGATAATGAAACAGTTTGGGTGGTGATAAGGAATAATAAGGGGAAAAAAACACTAGTGGGCGTAGTCTATAGGCCTCCGAACAGTAGCAACTCTGTTGGACGGAGTATCAATCAGGAAATAGTTGAGGCATGTAATAAGGGAACATCTATAATTATGGGGGATTTTAACTATCATATTAATTGGACAAATCAAATTGGGCAGGGCTGCCTTGAGGATGAGTTGATTGAGTGTATTAGGGATGGGTTTCTAGAGCAGTATGTAACTGAACCATCCAGGGGGCAAGCATCCTTAGATCTGGTCCTGTGTAACGAGACAGGATTAATTAAAAATATCCTAGTAAAGGATCCCCTTGGAATGAGTGACCATAATATGGTTGAATTCCATATTCAATTAGAGGGTGAGAAGGTTGGATCTCAATCAAGCGTGCTAAGCTTGAATAAAGGAGACTATGAAGGTATGCGAGCGGAATTGAGTAGAGTGGATTGGGAAAATAGATTAAAGGGTAAGACGATACATGATCAGTGGTGTACATTTAAGGAGTTATTTTACAACTTCCAAAAAAAAAATATTCCACTGTGAAGAAAAGGGTGTAAAAGAAAATACAGTCATCCGTGGCTAAGTAAAGAAATTAAGGATAGTATTCGACTAAAAACAAGGGGGTATAAGGTAGCCAAATCTAGTGGGAGCATTGAGGATTGGAAAAACTTTAAAAGACAGCAAAAAATAACAAAAAGATTTATTAAGAAAGGGAAGATAGATTATGAAAGTAAATTAGCAAAAATTATAAAAACAGATAGAACGAGTATTTATAGTTATATAAAAAGAAAAAGGGTGGCTAAAGTAAATGTTGGTCCCTTAGAGGATGAGAGCGGGCTATTAATGGTGGGAAACATGGAGATGGCAAATACACTGAATGGATATTTTTTATCAGTCTTTACAGTAGAGGACACTAAGAATATCCCAACACTGGACAGACAGGGGGCTATAGGGGGGGGGAGGAGTTAAACACGATCAAAATCACTAAGGAAGTGGTACTCGGTAAAATAATGGGACTCAAGGCGGATAAATTACCTGGGGCTTGAGGGAAGTGGCGGTAGGGATTGTGGATGCATTGGTAATAATTTTCCAAAACTCACTGGATTCAGCAAAGATCCTGGCAGACTGGAAAACTGCTAATGTAACACCCTTATTTAAAAAGGGCAGTAGACAGCAGGCTGGAAACTATAGACCGGTTAGCCAAACATCTATGGTAGGTAAAATTTTGGAGTCCATTATTAAGGAGACAGTAACGGGACATTTGGATAATCATAACTTAATAGGACAAAGTCAGCATGGTTTTATGAAGGGGAAGTCATGTTTGACAAATTTGCTGGAGTTCTTTGAGGAAGTAACATACAGGGTGGATAAAGGGGAACCAGTGGATGTGGTGTATTTAGACTTCCAAAAGGCATTTGACAAGGTGCCACACGAAAGATTATTGCTTAAGATAAAAATCACGGGATTAGGGGTAATATTCTGGCATGGATAGAGGATTGGCTATCTAACAGAAGGCAGAGAGTTGGGATAAATGGTTCATTCTCAAACTGGCAATCAGTAACTAGTGGTGTTCTGCAGGGGTCAGTGCTCGGTCCCCAACTCTTTACAATCTATATTTACGATTTGGAGGAGGGGACCGAGTGTAACATATCAAAGTTTGCAGGTGATACTAAGATGGGAGGGAAAGTAGTGAGTGAGGAGGACATAAAAAATCTGCAAGGGGTCATAGACAGGCTAAGTAAGTGGGCAGAGATTTGGCAGATGGAATACAATACTGGAAAGTGTGAGGTTATGCACTTTGGCAGGAAAAATAGTAGAGCAAGTTATGGGCCCAGAAATTAAAGACGGAGCCTTCGTGCGGGGGTAAGGCTTCCCGCGATATCTCACTGCGCGCCTGCCTTTTCATTCCGACCTCGCACGAACTTGATTTTCTCGACAGCAGGTGTGCAGTGCTTCCGTATCCCACAGGCGCAGTTAATTCGTGCGAGCTGTGGGATCACGTGATTCAGTTAGAGCCAATGACAGCACAACATCTTGCATTCATAGTTTTCACAGCAAGTCTATACCCCCCAAAAGAACAGCTAAACCTCAATTAAATTTAAAAAAGCCATCACATTAATAAAATAAGTATAGTTAAATAAATTAACCACTTTAAACAAAAAATTAAATTTTTGAAAAAATTTAAAATCTTTTTAAAATTTATAAAAATAAACTTACCTTTCTTTAAGTCTCTAAAAAAGATATACCTGTTGAAAAAAATTCAAAATAATACTTAATTAACTACTTACCTTGTTAAAAGAGGGTCTTACGCCTCCTTTGTTCATGTGCAAAATCTTCCATGCTTACCTGCGCGTTCAAAGCACTAAGTGCACTGCGTGCGCGCAGCCTGTTGCGCGCACGCGGGTCACTTTGGAACCGCCCCCTTTTGAAATAACCAAGTGCCGGTTTTCAGCGCATGCGCAGTGCATGCAGAAAACCGGCAATTGGAGACAGAATACGCGAGAGTACACAGTGCGTACTCTGGCGTAGAGACACTCATTTTTGGTCCATTATCTTAATGGCAAGAAACTGGAAGGTACTGAAGTACAAAGGGATTTGGGGGTCCTAGTGCACGAAACTCAAAAGGTTAGTATGCAGCAAGTGATTTAGAAAGCCAATGGAATACTTGCTCTCGAGTCAGTAGAAAGAAGGTTCACTCGGTTAATCCCGGGGATGAGGGGATGGACATATGAGGAGAGGTTGGGTAGATTGGGACTCTACTCATTGGAGTTAAGAAGAATGAGAGGCGATCTTATTGAAACATATAAGATTGTGAAGGGGTTGGATCGGGTGGATGTGGGGAGGATGTTCCCGATGATGGGTGAAACTAGAACTAGGGGGCATAGTCTTAGAATAAGGGGCTGTTCTTTCAAAACTGAGATGAGAAGGAACTACTTCACTCAGAGGGTGGTAGGTCCATGGAATATGCTGCCCCAAAAAGCTGTAGAAGCTACATCATTACATAAATTTAAAACAGAAATAGACAGTTTCCTAGAAGTAAAGGGAATTAAGGGTTACGGGGAGCGGGCAGGTATTTGGACATGAGTCTAGGTTCGAATCGGTCATGGACCTGTGGGTAGCGTAGCGGGCCCAGGGGCCGTGGAGCCTGATCCTGCTCCTATTTCGTGTGTCCAATTCTGTTTGGTTCAGGAGATGGTTCTGTGATAGTAGATTGGCGGTTAGGATCAGATCAGCCATGATCTTATTGAATGGCGGAGCAGGCTCGAGGAGCGAATTGGCCTACTCCTGCTCCTATTTCTTATTTTCTTATGTTCTTATGTTCATGGATTGAAAATTGGTTACCAGACAGGAAACAGAGAGTAGGAATAAATGGGTATTTTTCGGGGTGGCAGGTGCTGACTAGTGGGGTACCGCAGGGATCAGTTCTTGGGCCCCATCTATTCACAATATCTCTTAATCATTTGGATGAGGGAATCAAATCTAATATTTCCCAGTTTGCTGACGACACGAAATTAGGTGGGGTTGTGAGTTGTGAGGAGGATGCAAAGAGGCTTCAAGTCGATTTAGACACGTTGAGTGAGTGAGCAAATACAAGGCAGATGCAATATAACATGGATAAATGTGAAGTTATCCATTTCGGTATGAAAAACAGAACGGCAGAGTATTATTTGAATGGTGATAGATTGGGATATATTGATGTACAGAGGAGCCTGGGTGTCCTTGTACACCAGTCACTGAAAGCAAACATGAAGGTGCAGCAAGCAGTTAGGAAGGCAAATGGTATGTTGGTCTTCATTGCAAGAGGATTTGAATACAGAAGCAGGGGTGTCTTTCTACAGTTATACAGGGCCTTGGTGTGACCACACCTGGAGTACTGTGTGCAGTTGTGGTCTCCTTACATAAAAAGGATATACTTGCCATAGAGGGAGTGCAGCGAAGGTTCACCAGACTGATTCCTGGAATGGCAGGACTCTCGTATGAGGAGAAATGTGGTCGACTAGGCCTGTATTCACTCGAGTTTAGAAGAATGAGAGGGGATCTCATTGTAACGTATAACATTCTGACAGGGCTAGTAGACTGGATACAGCGAGGATGTTTCCCCTGGCTGGGGGTCGAGATCGAGGGGTCACAGTCTCAGGAAATGGGGTAGGACATATAGGACTGTGATGAGGAGAGATTTATTCACTCAGAGGGTGGTGAACCTGTGGAATTCTCAGCCACCGAAGGCTGTGGATGCCAAGTAAATGAATATATATATGAAGGAGTTGGATAGATTTCTATACACAAAACGCATCACGTGGTATGGGGAGAGCGCGGGAATATGGTATTACATATAAAAATAGAAGATAGGAGCAGGAGTAGGCCATTCGGCCACTCGAGCCTGCTCCGCCATTCGATGGGATCATGGCTGATCATCCAAACTCAATACCCTGTACCGGCCTTCTCCCCATATCTCTTGAAACCTTTAGCTTTAAGAAATATATCTAACTCATTCTTGAATATATTTAATGACTTGGCCTCAACTACCTTCTGTGGTTCAGAATTCCACAGGTTCACCACTCTCTGGGTGAAGAAATTCTTCCTCATTTCTGTCCTAAATGGCTTACCCCTTATCCTTAGATTATGACTCCTGGTTCTGGACTCTCCGACCTTCGGGAACATTCTTCGTGCATCTGGTTTGTCCAGACCTGTCACAATTTTATATGTTTCGATGAGATCCGCTCTGATTCTTCTATACTCCAGCGAGTATAAGCCCAATCGACCCAATCTCTCCTCATATGTCATTCCTGCCATGCCAGGTAAAAGCCTTGTGAATCTTCGCTGAACTCCTTCCATGGCAAGAACATCCTTCCTCAGATAAGGCGACCAAAACTGCACACAGTTCAAGGTGTGGTCTCACCAAGGCCCTGTACAACTGCAGCAGGACATCCCTGTTCCTATACTCAAACCCTTTCGCTATGAAGGCCAACATACCATTTGCCTTCTTCACCGCCTGCTGCACCTGCATGTTTACCTTCAGCGACTGGTGCACAAGTACACCCAGGTCTCGTTGCACTTCCCCTTCTCCCAATCTATTGCCATTCAGATATAAGTCTGCCTTTCTGTTTTTGACACCAAAGTGGATAACATCGCATTTATCCACGTTATATTGCATCTGCCACGCTTCTGCCCACTCACCCAAACTGTTCAAATCATATTGGAGTTTATCGGTATCCACCTCGCTGCACACACTCCCACCCAGCTTTGTGTCATCTGCAAACTTGGAGATATTATATTTAGTTCCCTTATCTCTATCATTAATATATATTGTGAATAGCTGGGGTCCAAGGACCGATCCCTGCGGTTCCCCACTGGTAACGGCTTGCCACTCGGCTAATATACCCATTAATTCCTACTCTCTGCTTTCCGTCCGCCAACCAGTTCTCTATCCAAGTCAATACATTGCCCCCAATCCCATGTGCCTTAACTTTACACGCTAATCTCTTATGCGGGACCTTATCGAAAGCCGTTTGAAATTCCAAATACACCACATCTACTGATTTTCACTTATCTATTTTCCCAGTTACATCCTCAAAAAATTCCAGTAGATTAATCAAGCACGATTTACCTTTTGGAAATCCATGTTGAATTTGTCCGATCCTGTCACTGTTTTTCAAGTGCTCAGCTATTACATCATTTATAATGGACTCTAGCATTTTCCCCACTACCAATGTCAGGCTTACCGGTCTGTAATTCCCCGCTTTCTCTCTACCACCCTTTTTGAATAGTGGGGTAACATTAGCTACCCTCCAATCCATGGGTACAGTATTGAAATAGAGGATCAGCCATGATCATAATGAATGGCGGAGCAGGCACGCAGGGGCCAATGGCCTACTCCTGCTGCTATTTTTCTATGTTTCTATGTTTCTAACATGCAGATACAGGAAGCAATTAGAAAAGCAACTGATACGTTGGCCTTTATTGCAAGTGGATTTGAGTATAAAAGTGAAGACGTCTTACTGCAATAATATAGCGCCCTGGTGAACCACACCTGGAGTATTGTGCACAGTTTTGGACTCCTTACCTTAGGAAGAGTATACTTGCGATAGAGCGAGTGCAACGAAGGTTCACCAGGCGGATTCCTGGGTTTGGGGGATTGTCCTATGAGGAGAGATTGAGTAGACTATGCCTATATTCTCAGTAGTTTAGAAGAATGAGTGTAGATCTAATTGAAACATACAAAATTCCTACAGGGGCTGATAGGGTAGATGCAGGGAGGATGTTTCCCCTGGCTGGGGAGTCTAGAACCAGGGGTCACAATCTCAGAATAAGGGGTCGGCCATTTAGGACTGAGATGAGGAGAAATTTCTTCACTTAGAGGGTGATGAATCTTTGGAATTATCTACCCCACAGAGCTGTGGAGGTTCAATCGTTGAGTATATTCAAGACTGAGATCGATAGATTTTTGGATATTATGCGAATCAGGGGATATGGGTATAGTGCAGGAAAGTGGAGATGAGAAAGAAGATCAGCCATGATCTTATTAAATGGCGGAGCATGCTTAAGGGGCCGAGTGGCCGACTCTTGCTCCTATTTCTTATGTTCTTATGCTATCTAGAGGTTGCATTTGGAACTGCAGAATTAGAGCGGCTCGTTCCCAGGGTCAGCTGCTGTAATTGGGATGTTTCGGGCTCTTGTGTTGATCTCTGTGAGTGTGCAGAATTCAACTGATATCAGGCTAGTGCTGGGGGTGTGAACAAAATAATCAATGGAGGTGTCAATCAGTCTCGCAGGACAATTCACCCAAGAAGGCAACGACGTACCCCAAAGTGCAACCGCCTTCACTTGTATGGTACGGTAGCCTAATGGTTATGTTACTGGACTCCTGAATCCAGAGACCTGCAATAATGAGTCAGAGGCATGAATTAAATCACCACCACGGCAGTTGTACAATTAAATATATCTGGAATAACAAGATGGCATGATTAACAGTGACCATGTAATACTACAAGATTGTCGTAAAAACCCGTCTGGTGAACGAATGTCCTTCAGGAAAAGAAATCTGTCATCCTTACCCTGTCTGGCATGTCCGTGACTTCAGGCCCACAGTAATGTGGTTGACTCTTATCTGCACTCTGAAATGGCTTCGCACGCCACTCAATTGTCTTCACATAACTCACCACCATATTCTTGTGGCAATTAGGGATGGACATTAAATAGAAACAAAGAATAGTTACAGCACGGAAGAAGGCCATTCGGCCCTTCAATCCCATGCCGACTTGTAGCTAGTCCCACTCCCCTGCCCTTTCCCCGCAGCACTGCGATTTTTTCGACCTTCAGATACTTTCGAACTCCCTTTTGAAAGATAAGTTAGGAGACCAAAACTGCGCACAATACTCCAGGTGTGGCCTCACCAAGGCCCTGTACAACTGCAGCATCACCTACCTACTCCTGTACTCAAATCCCCTTACTATGAAGGCCATCATTCCGTTTGCTTTCTTGACAATGAGGAGGATGCTAGGAGGCTACAGAGTGACTTGGACAGGTTGGGTGAATGGGCAAATGTATGGCAGATGAAGTACAATGTGGATAAATGTGAGGTTATCCACTTTGGTGGTAAAAATAGAGAGGCGGACTATTACCTGAATGGTGGCAGATTAGGGAAAGGGAGGTGCAACGAGACCTGGGCATCATGGTACATCAGTCAATGAAGGTGGGAATGCAAGTGCAGCAGGCAGTCAAGAAAGCAAACGGAATGATGGCCTTCATAGTAAGGGGATTTGAGTACAGGAGTAGGGAGGTGATGCTGCAGTTGTACAGGGCCTTGGTGAGGCCACACCTGGAGTATTGTGCGCAGTTTTGGTCTCCTAACTTAAGGAAGGACATTCTTGCTATTGAGGGAGTGCAGCGAAGGTTCACTAGATTGATTCCTGGGATGGCCGGACTGACATATCAAGAAAGATTGGGTCAACTGAACTTGTATCCTCTGGAGTTCAGAAGAATGAGGGGGGATCTTATAGAGACATTTAAAATCCTGACTGGTTTAGACAAATTAGATGCGGGCAGAATGTTCCCAATGGTAGGGAGAACTAGAACCAGGGGTCACAGTCTAAGGATTAAAGGGAAGCCATTTAGGACTGAGCTGAGGAGGAACTTCTTCACCCAGAGAGTGGTGAATCTATGGAATTCTCTTCCACAGAAGGTTGTTGAGGCCAGTTCGCTAAATATATTCAAAAGGGAGTTAGATATAACACTCACAACTAGGGGGATCAAGTGGTATGGCGAGAAAGCAGGAATGGGGTACTGAGGTAGCATGTTCAGCCATGAACGCATTGAATGGCGGTGCAGGCTCGAAGGACCGAATGGTCTACTCCTGTACCTATTTTCTATGTTTCTATTTTCTATGTTTCTATAAGATTGAGTCTGCCTCCACCAACCTTTCAGGCAGTGTATTCCAGCTCTTAAACATTCGCTGAATAAAAAAAGTTTTTTTCATACGTCGCCTTTGGTTCTTTTGCCATTCACCTTAAATCTGTGTCCTCTGGTTCTAGCCGGTTTCCCCAGTGGGAACAGTTTCCCTCTATCTACTCTGCCCAGACGCCTCATGATTTTGAACACTTCTATCAAAGCTCCTCTCAATCTACTCTGTTCCAAGGAGAACTACACCAGCTTCTCCAGTCTATCCACGTAACTGAAGTCCTTCTTTCCAGGAATTATTCTCGTAAATCTTTTCTGCAACTTTTCTTAGGCCTTAACATCCTTCCTAATGTGCAGTAATTGGACACAGTACTCCAATTGGGGCCGAATCAGTGTTTTATACAGGTTCATCATAATTTCCACACTTTTGTATTCTATACCTCTACTTATGAAGCCCAGGATCCCGTAAGCCGTTTTAACTGCTTTATCTACCTGCCCTGCCACCTTCAACGATTTGTGCACATACAACCAAAGGTCTCTCTGTTCTTGCACTCCATGTAGCATTGCATCATTGAGTTTATATGTTCTCTCCTCATTCTTTCTATCAAGATGTATCATTTCACACTTTCCTGTATTAAATTTCATCTGCCACATATCCGCCCATTCCATCAGCCTGTCTATGTCTTCTTGAAATCTATCATTATCCTCCTCACTGTTCACTATACTTCCAAGTTTAGTTTAATTTGCAAATTTTGAAATTGTGCCCTTTTCACCCACGTCCAAGTCATTAATATATATCAAGAAAATAAGTGGTCCTAGAACCGACCGCTGGGGAACACAACTGTATATCTTCCTCCAGTCCGAAAAACAACCGTTCACCACTAATCTCTGTTTCTTATCACTTAGTCAATTTATTTTTCCAGCTGCCACTCTCCCTTTTATTCCATGGGCTTCAACTTTGCTGGCGAGCCTATTATGTGGCACTTTGTCGAACTCCTTCAGGAACTCCATGTACACCACGTCAACCGCATTACCCTCATCAAAATTCTGTAACCTCATCAAAAAATTCAATCAAGTTGGTTGGACACGATTTGCATTTAACAAATCCATCCTGGCTTTCCTTATTTAATCCACACCTATCCAAGTGACTGTTACTTCTGTCCCTGCTTACTGTTTCTAAAAGCTTTGCCAATACCAAGGTTGAGATGACTGACCTGTATTTACTGGGTTTATCTTTACATCCTTTTTTGAACAATGGTGTAACATTTGCAATTCTCCAGTCCCCTGGCACCACCCCCGTATCTATGGAGGATTGGAATATTATGGGCATACCCCCGCGATTTCCGCCTTCAATTCCCTCATCATCCTAGGATGCACCCCATCCGCTCCAGGTGATTTATGTATTTTAAGTACAGCCAGCCATTCTATTACCTCATCTTCATTCTGGCCTTACCGGATCACGTGAATGAATAAAATGTCTTGTTATTCATCTTTGGGATAGGTGACAGGACGTTTTTTTTTCATTAAAAGTTTGTTCCTATGCCAGAGAAGTATCTATAGAAGATAAAGAGGCAGAATATTCATGGAGCAACCGCCCTCCAGGGATGGACTCAGCCAACCAGATTTTGGGCAGAATCCATCTCAAAATCCCACAGATCTTTGGGTCAATAATCCAAGAGGAATGTGTGCGGGAAAAAAAATCTACCAGGAATGGAGGTGGAATAATGAGGAAAAGTAGATGTTTGTAATTCAAAAAGTGAATGGAACCCCCTTCTTTCCAGAGTTTGGGTACTTGGTTTCTGTGCCTCATGGAGTGATTAATGTGTGAGCACGATCTCTTTACAGCAACCTGACACCATCCTCGGGGCTGGAGGCCTCTGGCTGCAGCTTTCAGACAGCCTCAAAGATGTAATGGATTACTGTGGGGAGAAAAAGTCTACTTACCGTTTTATTCCCCTTCACTTTGTTTACAGTAACTCTCAGGACCCCCGACCAGAGAGGAGCAGCCACAAGGGCTACTGACAGATTCCTCATGCACCCTTCAAAGTGGGCCACCACCTGGAAAACAGCAACTGGGAGACGCCGTTTGCCCCCTTCCCCCAATTTCCCTATCATTACAATATCCTCGTCTTTTTCTGGGCACCGATGCTCCAACCCACTTCCCCAGGGGAAGCCTTGGAAATCCTCGGAATGTAGTGACAGCATCACGTGTCTCCACCTCGTTTTCCACAACTTTGCACCTGGGGCTAGAAATCTCCAGACGCATAGAAGAAGAATTCCGGGGCCTGAATCACCCCCAACGATTCCCCCTCCTGCCCATGTATGATGCAATCCTGGGCATTGACTGTCATTCACTGATCATTATATATAGCTGATGTCCCTCTGCGATATCATCATCAATCAAGTGAGTAGCGTCCACAAGTCGCCAACTACACGCTCCGCCTCCTCAACTGACCCCATGTTGTTGCTGCCCTTCAACTGCCTGTCCAACAGTGAAATCTCTCTGCGATATAATCCACCCCAGATAAATGGCGGGCTACTGAGGTCACCTCTTTGATCCCCACAAGCACCATCGCAATACCAGCATTGACTCGATCAGTCTCCCCGCTGCAACCGCAGGCTAAGCCCAGAGGTGGGGAACTTGTTTGTCCTGATCGACCCTGAAAAATTCTTCCTCTCCCAAACCCAATCCATTACCAGCCTGTTATCTCTCACCTCCAAAGCATTGACTGTCCAGCCTCTGCTGCCGAAACTTGAATCCAGCCTTAATCACCTCGATACTCAATCTCTCCAGCGCACTCCCTGCGAACCTCCCCACTACTCCTCTCCACAAGCTAAAATGTATCCCGAATGCCATTGTGCAAGTCTTGTCCTGGACAAACGTCACGCCCCTGTTTTCTGCCTTCATGTGAAGTCCTAATCGCTTCCTGTGCTCCAGTGAATTAATCAGAAGATCATTTCTCAACCCTTCCAATCCCTTCGTGCCTGACTTCCTCATTATCTCCGCGAACTCCTCCAGCCAAAAATGACTGTACGCATATCCGCCCCTCTCTTCTGTAGCACAGCATTACTCCTCAGTACCCGCTACTCCATCTCCACCATCGGCAGACGTTCTTCAAGGAGAGGCACCAAGACCATCTGGATATCCTGCACACGACATGACCTCTCTCGCCCTGCCATAAAACCATCCACAATAACACCCTCTCTCACAAGGCTCTCAACACCACTTTACACTTCCGCACACCTGCTTGCTGCCAGACTGTGCGCCCTACAACGTATAAAGTTCTGTGTCATCTCTCTGTATGTGCGGAGCAATGTACTGATACAGAATCGTCAGAGCATATATAGATGGAAAAAAAAGCATGTGTACTTTACAATTGCAGACCAATAAATTAAATCATCCTGACTATCTGCCGAGGTGTGATAAAGTTAATTAAGTCAGCCAGGAAGGTACCACATCAAAAGCCCACGGACAACCTCACGATGCTCCACTTCTCCAGCTTCCACCCTAACCATGTTAAAGAAGCCATCCCCTATGGACAAGCCCTGCGAATACACAGGATCTGCTCAGACGAGGAGGAACGCGATGGACACCTACGGACGCTGAAAAACGCCCTCGTAAGAACGGGATATGACGCTCGACTCATCGATCGACAGTTCCGACGGGCCACAGCGAAAAATCGCATAGACCTCCTCAGAAGGCAAACACGGGACACAACCAACAGGGTACCCTACGTCGTCCAGTACTTCCCCGGAGCGGAGAAACTACGACATGTTCTTCGCAGCCTTCAACATGTCATCGATGACGACAAACACCTCGCTAAGGCCATCCCCACGCCTCCACTACTTGCCTTCAAACAGCCGCCTAACCTCAGAAGTACCATCGTTCGCAGCAAATTACCCAGCTTTCAGGATAACAGCGACCACGACACCACACAACCCTGCCATGGCAAACTCTGCAAGACATGCCAGATCATCAACACAGATACCACCATCACACGTGAGAACACTACCCACCAGGTACATGGTACATACTCATGTGACTCGGCCAACGTTGTCTACCTCATACGTTGCAGGAAAGAATGCACCGCGGCATGGTACATCGGCGAGACCATGCAGACACTGAGACAACGTATGAACGAGCACCGCGCAACAATCGCCAGGCAGGATTGTTACCTCCCAGTCGGGGAACACTTCAGCAGTCAAGGACATTCAGCCTCGGATCTGCGGGTAAGCGTTCTCCAAGGCAACCTTAGAAACACACGACAACGCAAAATCATCGAGCAGAAACTGATAGCCAAGTTCCGAACTCATGAAGACGGTCTCAATCGGGATCTTGGGTTTATGTCACGATACATGACGTGATCCGGACTCGAGTCGTCGTTAGCTTGTTCACAGATGTGATTCCCAGTAAAAAAGTAAAAATTTTTCCCAGTAAAAAAGTAAAATTTTTTTTTAAAGCTTTTCATTTTACATACAGACGGCAGCTCTTGACACGTTAGAACCCCTGCGACTTCACCTCATTGTCTCAGTTGTATCTTGCTATGTCTTTTGATGTGGTACCTTCCTGGCTGACTTAATTAACTTTATCACACCTCGGCAGATAGTCAGGATGATTTAATTTATTGGTCTGCAATTGTAAAGTACACATGCTTTTTTTTCCATCTATATATGCTCTGACGATTCTGTATCCAATTTACTTCACCTGAGGAAGGAGCGATAGTTCCGAAAGCTTGTGATTTCAAATAAAACTGTTGGACTATAACCTGGTGTTGTGCGACCTCTCAATTCTGATATAAGTTGTCATGCTTGAAGTGAGTGGTCAAATTGGTGCAGGGCTATCGTGCTTTGATACACCACATCTGGGAGATGGCAGCTGCTTTGTTCACCCGCTACCCTCTTCATCACATTGGGAGCCAAAATGGCAAGGAGCTTACCCAGAGAAAAGGAGGAAACATCAGAGTCCGAGAGATACTGGGCGGCTGTTCAACAATTCCTAAAGATGTTTGGATTCGAAAATCTGCACCTCGATTAAAATATGACAATTTTTGTAAGTCTTATTATATTTAATTTAAATATATTTTAATTAATAGCATTTGATTCCATTACTTTAATATTTAATTTTGCTTGTCTGTCCTTTCCCCGATTTGCATTGACCAAACTCACTCACAGTGTCAGCTGCCAACTCCAGCTTCTGCCCATGGTGACTACAACAAATTCAAAAATGGGTTTAGAAAGCATGTACATAAACGCACAAAGTCTGATGATTAAGGTTAGTGAGCTACAAGCACAATTAGCTGTGTGCAATGTGATGTTGCGGCAATAAAGGAAACGTGGCTTAAAAACGGTGAGGACTGGGCACTTGATATTCAAGGGTAAAAGGTGTTCAGAAAAGATAGGGAAGGAAAAAAGTGAGGTTGGATGGCAGTGCTGATTAAGGAAGACTTTGTAGTGTTTGAAAGGGAGGATGTTTTTGAGGCGACAAGGACAGAATCCATTTGGTTAGAGTTGAGGAGCAAAAAGGGTATAATCAAGCTATTGTGGGTATTCGGTTGGCCTCCAAATATTGAGAGGCGGGTAGAGGAGCAAGTCGGCAGGGAAATCGTAGTGATATTCAGGGGTTATAGAGCGGAGACTGGATAGGCAATTGAGGAAAATAAACTTGTAGGGCTACGGGGATAGAGCGGGGGAATGGGAATGACTGGATTGGTCTACAGAGAGCCGACATGAACACGATGGGCCAAATGGACACCTTCTGTGCCGTTATGACTCTAAGACTCTATGACTATGGTGATATTGGGGGAATTTAATTACCTAAATATCGATTGGGTAATGCTAGGGTAAAGGGAAAGGAGGGGGAGGAATTTCTGCAATGTGTTCAGGAGAATTTAGTTAAATGTGCTTGGCCAAACTAGGAAGGAGGCATTGCTCGATCAGCTGCTGAGAAATGAGGTGGGCCACGTCTACCAAGTGTCTGTGGGAGAAATCTTGGGTACGAGTGATCATCGTATCATAAGATTTAGATTAGCAATGGAGAGAGGAGCAAGCAACAACCTAGAGTAGAACGTCTAAACTGGAGTAAGGCTAACTTTATTGGAATGGGAAAGGATCCAGCCAGGGTAAAATGGAACCGAAGACTGACATGAAAAATTGTAACGTGACAATGGGTGACCTTTAAGGAGGAGATGTTCCAAGTACAGGCTAGGTACATTCCAACAAGAGGGAAGGGTAAGGGAAGCAAAGCAAGGATTCCTTGGATGACGAGGGAGATAGAGAAGATGATGAACCTGAAAAAGAATGTGTATGATGCATGTCAGATGCATTCTTCAAGGGAGAACCAGACCAAACACAATAAGTTGAGAAGGGATGTGAAGATGAAAATAAGATTGTCAAAGAGAGAACATGAAAGTAGAATGCCGGTTAACATAAAAAGGGTGCCCATAAAATCTTCTACCGACATGTAAACAGTAAGCGGGTAGTAAGAGGCGGTGTGGGGCCTATTAGGGAGAAAGAAGGTGATTTATGCTTAGAGGCGCAGGGCACGGCTAGAATACTCAATTAGTACTTTGTATCGGTGTTTACTAAGGAAGTGGTAGCTGGCAAAATATCGGTAGAAGTGGAAAAGGTAGAAGCAATAAAGGGGTAAAAATTGATAGACAGGATGGACTAGAAGGCTGGGTATTCTTAGAGTGGACATTTCGCCTGGTCCAGATGGCTTGCATCCCAGGTTGCTAAGGGAATTGGGGGAGGAGATAGCGGAAGGGCTTGCCATAATTTTTGGATGTAGAGGATAAAGTCGGCAGGGAAAACGCAATGATATTCAGGGGTTACAGAGTGGAGACTGGATAGGCAATTGAGGGAAATAAACTAGCAGGGCTACGGGATAGAGAGGGGGAATGGGACTCACTGGATTGCTCTACAGAGAGCCGGCACGGACTCGATGGGAAAAAGTGCCTCCTTCTGTGCCGTTATGACTCTATGACCTATTACTCTGATAAATTGTGACCTGGAGCTAATACCTGTCTCCCGGTGACATCATAAAGGAGCTAGTAGCCAATCACGCTGAAACCAGCGCAGGGCCCGTCCACTGGCTGGAATACAGTGTCACATGGCCAGGCTCTGCTCCTGGTGCAGTCTCTCTGGACTGGAGCAGAATTGGCTGGATATGCCCAATAGTGTGATGGCCATGTTAACTGCCCCAACTTCTGTCTAACGATGCCCCATGCAGGGAGAATAAGCTCCCAGAATTTGCCTTAATGAAACCTGTCATCAGATCTCGTAATGAGATGTCTCACTATTCATTGCCCGTCCCAACATTCGTACACCACTTGCTTCATCGAACCGAAGATCTGACACGCTGATTTTTTAAGCAGGATGCGGTAAAGAGATGTTCGGCAGCTAATGGAGGACAATGTCCCAAGGGCAGTTGTGGTGCCTTCAGGTTGATGAGCATGATGGAGGTTGACGATTGTGAGTGAACATGTCCGACCTCTTTGGCATCACTCTCTTGTCTCTTGTATAATCCTACAAATGTGCTGCCAGGAATTGCATGTCATCTGAAGGCCAGTCCTGGACTTCAAAGATGTGCTGAAATAAAAAAGCAGAGGTAAAAGTGGAATATTATCACAATAGTCCAACAGATACCATCAGTAAAATCTAAATGTTCAAGGGTAACGTACAGGGGCTGATCATAAGGGGTGCTAATGGACCCGGAGAGTTAGTGCAGCAGCTTTCAAGGTTAGCACCTGTGATTGAGGTGTGCCGGGCTCTTGTGATGATCTCTGTGAGCGTGCGGAATGTACCTGATTACAGGCCAGTGCTGGGTTTGTGTAATGAATGGACAATGTTAGTGTCAGTCAGTCGAATAGGGCAATTTAAACAAGAAGAATACTAATTACCCCAATAGAACAATCGCCATCACTTGTTATTCAACTTTGTGAGAGGGGCAGGTCGTTTAATAACTTTTGATTAAGCGTTTGCCTCGCATAGTTTTTCCAACCGATCTTTGTTCTAATGCCAGGTCAGTATCTGTAGAGCAGAAATAGGCAGAATAGTGTTGGGTCCACCATTCTCCAGAGATTTACTGAGACATCCTGATTTTGTACAGAAACCAAATAAAACGCTCAGATCTTTGGGGAAAAATCTAAAACTCGAATTTAAGGGAATGATAAAATTTTCCAGGGATGAAGATGGAATAATGGGGAATTTTTTTGTTTTACTTAAAAATGAATGGAATCTGCGCCACGCTACAGTTTGAGTGCCTAGTTTCTGTTGTCATGGATTGAGAAAAGTGTGAGTACTTTTCCTTTCCAGCCCCCTGAAACCATCCTCGTGGATGCAGTTCTGGCTGATATTCAGACAGCCATAAGCTCGAAAGTGTTCCTGAGGAGAAAAATCTCTAATTAACCTTTTCTACCTACTTCACATTGTTTCAAATCCCTCTCAGAAACACCGATTAGAGGGGAAAAACCACAAGGGCTACTGACAGCTTCCTCATGCACCCTTCGAAATTTTCCCCACCGAGATAAACAGGAAATGGGAGGCACCGTTAGGCCCCTACCCCTCATTTCCCTGCCCTTACAATGTTGATGCATGTTGTACGCGCACATGCTCCACCTCACTTCCCTAGGGAGAGCCTTGGGAATCCCACAGATGGAATGGCAGCATCCATTTTCTCCAACTCCTTCCCCTCTCCTTAGCATCGGTGAAATAAGCATTCTCCAGAGCGGTAGAAGAGGAATATAGGGGCTTGTATCATGTTCAACGACTCTCCTGCTGCTCATCTACGATTTAGCCCTGGGCATTTTCCTTGGTCTCCACACACTTATCCCTCCCAGACCATCAGGAAGCGTGTGACAAGCTTCCGCAAACAGGCCAACGGCACTCCCCGCCTCCTCTATTGACCCCAAGTTGTTGATACTATCCAACTGTCTGACTAAATCTGAGATCTGGATCAGCCAACACGTTGTCCGACAAACTGATGCTGTACTCTTTGAGTTACACAAAAACCATAGCAATGCCGGACTTGATTCTATCAACTACACACTGCCAGCGAAGGCTAAGCCCAGCGGTGTGGAATATAGGTGTCATAGAAACATAGAAACATAGAAACATAGAATCTAAGAGCAGGTTTAGGCCATTCGGCCCGTCGAGCCTGCTCCGCCATTCAATACGATCATGGCTGATCATCCAAATCCAGTACCCTGTCCCTGCTTTAATCCCCACAGTACACATATCCCACCCTACCCCCGTAACCCCACGTATTTAATTCCCCCTAACATATCCCATCCTATCCCCATAACCCCACATATTTAATCCCCCCTAACACTAAGGGTCAATTTATCATAGCCAAATCAACCTAACCAACACATTTTTGGACTGTGGGAGGAAACCGGAGCACCCGGAGGAAATCCACGCAGACACGGGGAGAATGTGCAAACTCCACACAGACAGTCACCCGAGGTCAGATTCGAACCCGGGTCTCTGGCGCTGTGTCATGTTGGACCCCGAGTTCAGATTCCTCCCCCTACACCCAACCATTTATTAAGCAACTGTCTTTCACCACAAATACATTGCTTGCTCAGCCTCACTGCTGCATGAACTCGAATCCAGCCTATATTAGCTGGAGGCTCAATCACCCCAATGCTCACACTACCAACTGCCCCACTTCCCAACCTCCAGACAATGTTTCCCGACTGCCTCATTTCATGTTTTGACTTGGATAAAGTCCCAAACCCTTATTCTCTGCCTTCTTGCTTAGTTCCACTGTATCCCATTGCGTCAGTGAATTGATTTGCAGATCCTTGGTCGCCACTTCCAAACACTTCGGACTGACTCCCTCCCTATCTCAGCAATCCACTCAAGCCTTAAATCGCGGGGCACATTCTCCGCTCCCCTGGCTGTTCCTGTGGCAAAGGATTACTCCTCATACACCGCTCCTTCTGCTCCAATCTCGTTAGACATTCATCAAGGAACTTCACCCCGGGCATGTGGAATTGAAAGGAACATAGGAACAGGAGTTAGTCATCCAGCCTCTCGAGCCCGTTCCGCCATTCAATGAGATCATGGCGGATCTTTGATCTATCTCCATATACCCGCCTTTGCTACATATCCCTCCCTATCTCAGCGAACCCCTCCAGCCAACCATCGCTCTGCACAAACTCCGCTCCGCTCTCCACTCCTGTGGTGACAGATTACTGCTCTTTCATCGCTCCTTCTGCTCCACTATCGGCAGACGTTTCTCAAGCCACTGCACGCTAGACGTCTGGTCCCCTCCCTCGGTACCTTGAAAACCCTGCTCAATAGGCGCCCACCACTCTTTCCCTTTGTACACTTTACCACATCTACCATCTGCTTAATTTTACGAAGCATGTCCTACCTCTTTGGTGTCACTCTCGTGTCTCTTGTGCAGTCCTCAAACGTGCTGTCAGTAAATGCGTGACATCTGAAGGATAGTCCAGGTCTTCAAAGATGAGATGAAATAAAATATTTGAAGAGGTCAAAGGTGAGAATACCTGAGGATGAAGTGAAACACACGCAATATTCCACCAGCAACCAGAAGAAACTGATTAAGTAGACTGGGAACGGACAGCGGCTGATCCCTAGAGGTTGCTAATGGGACTGCAGAGTTAGAGCGGCACATTCCCAGGATCAGCTTCTGTGATCGGGATTTTTCCGTCTCTTGTGTTGATCTCTGTAAGTTTGCGGATTGTGACTCATTCCAGGACAGTGCTGAGGGTGTGAACAAAATGATCAATGGAAGGGACAGTCAGTCTCAAAGGGCAATTTGTACCAAGAAGGCAACGACTTACCCTGTCACTTGTTGTTTTGGGAGAGGTGACAGGACGTTTAAAACCATTTTCTGAAAATTATTTTTCATATACTTTCCCCATTGAAAGTTCGTTCCTGTGCCAGTGCAGTAGATATACAAGAGAAAGGGGCAGAACAGTTATGGATCCACCGCCTTCCAGGGATGGTCTGAACAAACTTGATTTTGGGCAGAATCAAACATAAAACCAAACAGATATTTGGGTCAAACTTCCAAGAGGAATGTATGCGGGTAAAAATGTTTCTACCAGGGATGGAGGTGGAATAATGAGGAAAAGAAGAAGTTTGTGATTAAACGGGAATGGAATCTGCTTCACTCTAGAGTTTGGGTGCTTGGTTCCTGTGCCTCATGGAGTGAGTAAAGTGTGAGCACGATCTCTTTACAGCAATCTGACACCATCCTCGGGGCTGAAGGCTTTCAGACAGACGCAGAAGATGTAACGGATTACTGTGGGAGAAAATATCTATTAAACGTATTACCCTCCTTCACTTTGTTGCCAGTTCGTCTCAGAACCCCCGACCAGAGGGGAGCAGCCACAAGGGCTACTGACAGATTCCTCAGCTACCCGTCAAAGTGGGCCACCACCTGGAGAAACAGCAACTGGGAGACACCGTCAGCCCCTCCCCCCAATATTCCTGTCAATATTATGTCGGAGCCTGTTGTAAGCGCAGCTGCTCTACTGCACTTCCCCATGCGAAGCCATAGGAGTCCTAGGGATGGAGGTACAGCATTACTACATCCCGAAGGAGTCTCCACCCTTTCTTTCCACTGCTTTGCACTTGGAGCAAGTATTCTCCAGACCCATAGACGAATTCCGGTGCCTGAATCACATCCAACGATTCCTCCTCCTGCCCATGTATGGTGCAATCCTGGGCATTGTCCACATTCACTGATCATTATATATACATGATATCCCTCTGTGACATCATCAAGAATCATGTGACTAGCTTCCACAAGTCGCGAACGACACTGTCCGCCTCTTCAGCTGGCTCCATGGTGTTGCTACCCTCCAACTGACTGTCCAACAGTGAAATCTCGCTCCGATAAAATCCACTCCAGATAAATACAGGGCTACTGAAGCCGTCCTCTTTGATTCCCAAATCACCATCGCAATACCAGCATAGACTCTGTCAATCTCCCCACTGCAACCTCAGGATAAGCACAGAAGTGTGGAACCTTCGTGTCCTGATCGACCCTGAGAAAACCTTTCTCTCCTACACCCAATCCATTACCAGCCTGCAATCTAACACCTCCAAAAGATTGCCTTTTCTCCCTCTGCTGCCCAAACCCGAATCCAGCCTTCATCCCCTCGATACCCAATCTCTCCAACGCTCTCCCTACCAACCTCCCCACTACTCCCCTCCACAAACGAATGCTAAATTGCAATTCCTGACTTGGACAAACGTCATTCCCCTGTTTTCTGCCTTCATGTGAACTCCCAGTCGCTTCCTGTGCTCCAGTGAATTGATATGAAGATCTTTGCCCGCCGCTTCCAGCCTCTTCGTGCCTGACTTCCTCCCTATCTCAGTGATCTCCTCCAGACTTACACCACTCTGCGTATTTGCCGCTCCTCTCTCAACTACTGTGGAACAGCATTACTCCTCAGTAACCTCCTGCTCCACCATTGCCAGCCGTTCCTCAAGGAACTGAGCCCAGGGCAACTTTAACTCCAGCCCTCAACTCGACCCTCTCGGCCATCCATCAGAACCCTCCTCAATAACTTTCTGTCTCACTAGGAGCTCACCTCTCTAAACCCCCAACCACTTTACCCTTTCTCGCACTTGCTTGGTGCCAGACTGTGCGCCCTGCCATATAAATGTTCTGTGCCATCTCTCTGTATTTGCGGTGCGCTGTACTAATTTAAGTTGTCATGCTGGAAGTGAGCTGTCAGATTGTTGCAGAGCTATCGTGCGTTGATACTCCACATCTTGGGTGGCAGTTCCTACGTTCATTCGCTACCTTCCTCATCACAGTGGAAGCCACAATGGCAAGGTGCTTACCCAGAGGAAGGGAGGAACCATCACAGGCCGAGAGATACTGGGCAGCTGTCCTACAACTGCTCACGGTCGGTTGGATTCGATAATCTGTACCTGGAACAAAATAGGACTGTTCTTGTTACTCTGGTTATATTAATTTCTATACATTTGTATTTAATACAATTTGATTCAATTAGTTTAAATTTTAGCTTTTCTGTCCTTTCTCCTGTTTGTTTGGAATAAATTCACTCACAGTCTCAGCTGCTAACTCCAGCTCTTGGCCACGGCGACAACAACTGATGAATTGGGAATAAGCAGGGGCTGTAATTGTCTCCAGGTGACATCATAAAGGGAGCCAGGAGCAATCACACTGCAGGCAGCGCAAGCCCCGCCCACGGTGGTAAAACATGGTCACATGGTCAGGCTTTGCACCTGGTGCCATCTCATTGGACTGGAGCACAGGTTGCAGAATCAGTCCAATATTGTAATGGCCCTATCGCAACACCAGGTCCCGTCTAACGACGACCCATGCAGTGACCAGAGCCTCCCAAAATTAGCCTTCATGATTCTTGTCTCCCGACCTCGTTTTGTGAATTCTCAATATTTTGAATGCCCTTCCCACCATTCGCCCAAATCCTCCTTCATGGAACCAAAGATCTGGCAAGCTGCTCTTTGAGGCAGGATAAAGAGATGTTCGGCTCCTGATTGAGGAAAATGTCCCAAGGGCAGTATTGGTGCCATTACATAGATGAGCAAGATGGACGTTGACGATTGTGATTGAACATGTTCTACCTGTTTGGCATCACTTTCTTGTCTCTTGTACAATCCTGCAAATGTGCTGTCAGGAAACCCATGGCATCTGAAGGCCAGTCTTGGATTTCAAAGTTGAGCGGAAATAAAAGAATTGAAGAGGAAAAAATTGGAATATTATCGCAATGTTCCAAAATCAATCATCATGAAAATCATAATAAAGAATTGGAGTGTACAGAGGCTGATCGCTAGAGGTTGCTAATGGACTCGCAGAGTTGGCGAAGCACCTTTCCAGGTTGGCTCCTGTGATTGGGAAGTTCCGAGCTCTTGTGATGATCTCTGCTTGTCTGTTGAATGTTCCTGATTACAGGCCAGTGCTGGATTTGTGAACGAAATGGTCAATTAAGGGTCCAGTCAGTCAAATAGGGCAATTTAAACCAAGAAGGAAACTACTTACCCCAAAGAACAATCTCCATCACTTCTTATACGACTTTGTGAGAGGTGGCAGGGCGTTTAATATCTTTTGCTGAAACGTTTTCCTCGCATAGTTTCACCATTGGATCTTTGTTCTAAAGCCAGGTCAGTATCTGTAGAACAGAAAGGGGCAGAATAGTGTGGGGTCCACCGTTCTCCAGGGATGTACTGAACCATCCTGATATTGCACAGAATCCAACATAAGACCAAAGATCTTTGGGGAAAAATCTAAAACTCGATTTTAAGGGATGATAAAAGTTTTCCAAGGGATGAAGGTGGAATAATGGGGAGAATAAGTTGTTTGTACTTAAAAGGGAACGGAATCTGCTCCATGCTAGAGTTTGAGTGTCTGGTGTCTGTTGTCATGGATTGAGAAAAGTGTGAGTACTTTCCTTTCCAGCCACCTGACAACATCCTCTTGGCTGGGTGCTTCCGGTTGCGTTTTAGTCAGCCCCAAAGATCGAATGGGTTCCTGTTGGGAAAACATCTCCAACTAACTTTTGAGACCTACTTCACCTTGTTTCCAGTCCCTCTCAGAAAAACCGATGACAAGGGAAAAGCCACAAGGGCTACTGACCGCTTCCACATGCACCCTTCGAAATGGTCCTCACCGAGAGAAACAGCAACTGGGAGGCACCATTAGGTCCCTACCCCTCATTTCCCTTTCATTACAATGTTTGTGCATGTTGTAGGCACAGATGCTCCACCCCACTTCAACAGGGAGAGCCTTGGGAATCCCAGAGGTGGATGGACAACATCCACCGCCTTATCCTCTCCCTCGCATTGGTGAACCAAGCATTCTCCAGACGCCTAGTAAAGGAAAGTATGGGCCTGTAGCATATCCACCGATTCCTCCTACTGTTCATTTACATTTTAGCCCTTTGCATTTTCCTTGATCTCCATACATTAATCCCTCCCAGACCATAAGCAGGCCAACGGCACTCTCCATCTCCTCTATTGACCCCAGGGTTTGGCCACTCTCCAACTGTCTGACCAACTTTGAGATCTGGATGAGCCAACATTTACTCGAGAGAAATGTTGGCCAAACTGACGCTGTCCTCTTTGACTTCCACAAATCCCATAACAATGCCGGTCTTGATTCTATCAGTCTCCCCACTGCCACCTCAGGCTAAACCAACGGTTTGGAACCTTGGTATCCTCTTCGACCCCGTTTTCCACTTCCTGCCCCTGCACCCAATCCATTACTACCCAACTGTCTATCACCACAGAAACATTGCCTGCTCAGCCTCTTTGCTGAATGAACTCGAATCCAGTCTATATCACATCGAGGCTCAATCTCCCCAACTGCCAACTCTCCCACTTCCAGACTGGACAAACGGCATGTTTTCCCGACTGGCAGAACACAAGTCTTAACCTGGATAAATTCCCAAACCCTTGTTCTCTGCCTTCTTGCCAAGTTCCACTGGTTCCCATTGCGTCAGTGAATTGATTTGCAGATCCTTGCTCGCCACTTCCAAACCCTTCGTTCCTCACTCCCTCTCTATCTCAGCGATCCCCTCCATCCATATATCACTGTGCACACTTTCCACTCCTCCGGCCGTTCCTGTGGCACAGGATTGCTCCTTCTGCTCCACCATCGGCAGACATTCATCAAGGAACTTCACCCCGGGCATCTGGAACTCACAGGGACGCAGGAACAGGAGTAGGTCATCCAGCCCCTCGAGCCCGTTCCGCCATTCAATGAGATCATGGCTGATCTGTGATCGAACTCCATATACCCACCTTTCCACCGTATCCCTTAATACTTTTGCTTAATAAAAATCGATTAATCTCGGATTTCAAATTGGCAATTGATCTACCGTTAACTACCGTTTTTGGAAGAGAGTTCCAGACTTCAAACAACCTTTGCGTGTAGTAATTTTTTCTAACTTCACTTGTGCCCTCAACTGATCCTCTCTATCCCTGCCTTAAAATCCCTGCTCAATGCCCTTCTCTCTCACTGGGCGCTCACAATCCTACACCTCTTTGTTGCACCGTCTCTTTTCCCTGCCCTGTAGAGTGTTCTGAGATGTCTCTATTACAAGTTGTCATGGTACAATTCGGCGCCCAGTTTGGTGCGGGACGGTATTACATTGATGGTCCACACCGTGCTGTGGCTGGTCCTCTGATCCTGGTTTCACGCCCCTACCCTCATTCACACTGGAAGCCATAATGGCAGTGTGCTTACCCAGAGGAAGGGAATGACCATCACAGGCCGAGAGATACTGGGCTGCTTTACAATCCGAGCGGCTGGGAAGATTCGATAATCTGTACCTGGAATACAATAGGGCGATTCTTGTGATACGGATTAAATTTAATTTCACTATGCTTGTAATTAATAATATTAGAATCAATTATTTTAACATTCAATTGAGCTTTTCTGTCCTTTCCCCTCTGTATATGGAGTAAACTCACTCAGAGTGTCAGCTGCCAACTTCAGCTCCTGCCCACGGTGACTACAACTGATGAATTGGAACCAGGGGCTGAAACCTGTCTTCAGGTGACATCACAAAGGGAGCCAGGAGCCAATCACAGTGCAGCCAGCTCTGTCCCCGCCCACTGCCGGTATGACACGCTCACAAGGCCAGGCTCTGCTCCTGGTGCCGTCTCACTGGACTGGAGCACAGTTTGCAGGATCAGCCCATTAGTCTTATGGCCCTGTCCTATCGCAGCCCCTGTCTCAGGAAGCCCCAAGCAGACGCCAATAATAGGCTTAATGAATCTAGTCTCCCAACCGCCTAATATAAGTCATGATGCGGAGATGCTGGTGTTGGACTGGGGTGGAAAAAATGAGAAGTCGCACAACACCAGCTTATAGTCCAACAGTTTTATTTGAAATTACGAGCTTTCAGGGCGCTGCTCCTTCGTCAGGTACAGTGTGGGTATACAAATCAGTTACAAAGCATATATAAAACAGAGAACAATATATAGACACATTGTTCTCTGTCTATATATGCTTTGCAACTGATTTGCATTCCCTCACTGTACCTGACGAAGGAGCAGCGCTCCGAAAGCTCGCAATTTTAAATAAAATTGTTGGACTATAACCTGGTGTTGTGTGACGCCTAATTTAAGAAGCGACTATTGAATCTCTCCCAATATCTCGACATACGTTTACTCTCCTTTGCAACTGGGAACTAAGCATCCCCCGGATGCGTAGAAGAGGAATATAGTCACATCCACATATTCCTCCTGTTGTCATTGTATGAGGTAAATCGGTTCCTAACTGCAATTACTCGCCTTGGTTCTAGAACCCTTAATACCCTTACATAACAAAAATCGATCAATCTAATTTTGAAAATTTTCGATAACCTAGCCGGAACTGTGTATTGGGGAGAGAGTTCCAGATTTAATTAGCCTTTGTATGAAGTTCTGCTTCCTGACATCTGTAGCTTTTAAAAGCTCTTACGAATAATTTGTCTGTGAATATACCAACTCACTCTGGGTGCAGTTATATTGTGTATAATTAAAACAGGTTTGTTAAGCATTAAGCATCCAGTACAAAGAAGTAATACTTAACAAGAAGATTGTTGCAGTCTGTTTATCGAACCCAGGCGTTCCTGCCGAGTGACTGTGGCGCAGTCTCTTTAACTCTTGCTGTGTTCTGTTGACTGAAGCTTTTTCTTCCTATGGCTTCTCCGCTGCTTTCGGTGTTCAATATCTGTTCATTAATACCTTTTTTTCCTCCGTTTTACCTACGTGACAGTTAAGTAAGCAAACTATGCTTATCTGGGAACAACTTCACACTAATTTCTCACAGATATCTTTTTGATTTTTAATCAGCTCATTGTTTAGCCGGTTCTGCATTTTTGAGAAGACAGGGAGTGGTGACTGTCTCCAGCCCCCTATCTTCTTTTGCAATGTTGGTGCATTTATGTTCCCCACTCTCTGCTTGTTTACTTAACAGACCATTTTGCAGAATTACTTCAATTTCTAACAGAGTTTAATCAGGTTGGCATAATTCCCATCATGCTTTGGTCTCATCCATTCGCCATTTTATACAGGCTTTTTAGGTTTATAACAAACAATTTCACATATTATAGTTATATAAAAATGGTTATAGAATCTTAATAGTGTTTACTAAATCCTACAGGTACATTCTATCCTACAGATCGCTACCTTGAGGGCGACGCATTTAACCGACGCCTCAAAACTAAAATCTTACATATAGGTTTGATCTACAATCTTTATGTAACTCTAAAATATTCTGGGTTGTGATCATATTTAAACGCTATCCGGTTTTGTACATTACGTGTTTCAGGTAGCAAGTGTAAGCTAGTAAGCATGTCAGTACTACAAGCCTTGTGATGCCCAGTACATGGGAAATTATCCTAATCCAAGGAGGAATGTCCTTGTTCGTCCCTATATTTGTATTATTAGTCCGAATCTTTTTTGACTCCCTACCTCATGTTTGACGGGGTGGATCCTAATCAAACTTCTGATCTTACATAGTTCTGTATCATCGTAATAGCTGGATAGCTCTGATTAGTGGTTATTAGTGTCTCAAGTGGGGAGAAGTTTGCTCAATCAGCCAATTCCCGTACATAATGCATAAGTCATTATGGGCTGGTGATCAGAGGCATTTCTGTCTTCTCTAATTAGATAATTATTTCTTTTGGCACGATCCTCTATCTTGTGTATGATATCCTGTAGGTGTATGGTCATTAAATGATCTTCGCTTAGCTCCTCACTTACTATGTTGTTTTGTTTACTAAGTATCTCCTTCAATTTCTCCCTTACTGTTTGTAATTGTCTCTGTAAATCTGCGAAGTCCATTGAGTTAACTACTGAGGTTACTGTGTTGAAACCCTTGAGCCCATCGTTTATCACTCCTCTTCTCCGTCTACTCTTTCCCTGGCTTTCCTCCTTGAGTGGTACTAAGCTCTTGGCGGAAGGCCCCTTCTGTTTTCTCTATGCTCGTCGACAATGTCGCCTTTTCTCAGTATTGGCTAAAAACCTGCTGCAGCATTCTTTGAGTTAATCGTGCTGTTTTGTCAGGGCACCACTTTGGTCGTAGTAGGTCTGTCAGATTGAAGATAACAGGGGCCACTTCTGGTATTAATTGATGATACACTGCTTTATAGGTAGGGATAATTGGAAGACCATTCCCAAGTCCCGGTTTTAATTGGGGTCATTGTTTCTCGAGTGCTCCCTCTTGAGGTTTTGAATGGTTTGTTTCCTCATAGGGTATGAGCCTAACGCTGTCGAAGTACCCATCCCCCCTTACACATCCGATTAGCGCATTTTTGAATTCTACTATGATGTTATCTATATTCTCGGGGTCCCTATAATTTCCCCAACGTTTAAAGGTTGTCATAAATGTTTCATTCACTGCTGAGGTAATCTTTATACTATCTTCGGGGAAAGGAGGCCAATCATCGCTCTGATTTTTCAGGTCTGAGACAATATTGGACCCAATACAAGAATACTGGCCGGTGTCTTTCTTCCACCAACGAGGCCAACATCATAGTACGTATTCCTTGCTCTCAGAAACTACTGGGCCCTGTTTTGATACTTATACCCGTTCCCAGATTCCATTCTGTTTCTTCAGGAATTTCCACACATTTGGGCCTTTGCTATCTCTTATCCCGCACCTGATACACACACCAGAATCCTTCTTTTTTCCCAACTATACACCTTTTCTTGTAATGTGCCACAACCCGTCACATATATTGTTGTTACATTATCTTATGTACTGTTCCTGATCCAAACCGGAACATACCCCCATATTTCTCAGATGAACGACTATGGTTCTTTGATTGTTTATGTCCGCCAATAATTTGAAGTTCCGGTCCATAGATGGGGTGTGGAGCGCATTCGCCTCCTTGATCCAGTGTGCAGATGTTGATGGTAAAGTCAAAAGTTTTGTCCCCTCCGTAGAGCTCACTGCACATCCAATCATCAATATCAGTATACAGAAATTTTGGGTGGACCAAAATGTAACATCTTAATTCTTAGCAGTTTTCATCTGTTTGATATGGAACCATTTTAGTTTAGGTTCTCCCTTCGGACCATATGGCGCATTCAGTAGATACACAGCTGGATGAAATGTATCTACTATGGTATGAGAGCCCGTCCATTTTACCTCGAATGAGTGTTTTTTTTGGAGAGAAATTTTGTAACATTACCTGTTCCCCAACTTCATACTCAAACGGTTTTAACCTCTTATCATAATATCGCTTGAATTCTTCACGCGATTTGCCACTGTTAATGACCACCAGACTGTTCAACTCGTCCATATGATCTATCAAGGTTAGTCAAAGAGTCATAGAGTCATAACGTTATAAAGCACAGAAAGAGGCCCTTCGGCGCATGGTGTCCGCGCCGGCCATCAAGCCCTGTCTATTCTAATCCCATTTTCCAGCACTAGGTCCGTAGCCTTGTATGCTATGGTGTTTCATGTGCTCATCTAAATGCTTCTGGAATGTTGTGAAGGTTCCTGCTCTACCACCCTTTCAGGCAGTGAGTTCCAGATTCCAACCTTCCTATTGGTGAAAAAGGTTTTCCTCAAATCCCCTCTAAACCTCCTGCCCCTTACCTTGAAACCAAGCCCCCTGGTTATTGACCCCTCTACTAAGGGAAGAAGTTCCTTTCTATCTGCCCTATCTATGCCCCTCATAATTTTGTACACCCCAAGCAGGTCCCCCCTCAGCCATCTCTGCTCTAAGGAACACAACCCAGCCTGCCCTGTCTCTCCTCATAGCTGAAGCGCTCCAGCCCAGGTAACATCCTGGTGAATCTCCTCTGCACCCTCTCCAATGCAATAACATCCTTTCTATAGATTGCCGTCCAGAATTGCACACAGTATTCCAGCTGTGGACTAATTAGCGTTTTGTATAACTCCATCATAACTACCCTGCTCTTATATTCTATGCCTCGGCTAATGAAGGCAAGTACACCATATGCCTTTTTAACAACCTTAGCTACCCGTCCTGCTGCCTTCAGGGATCTATGGAGCTGTACACCAAGGTCCCTCTGATCCTTCGTCCTTCCTAGAGTCCTACCATTCATTGTGTATTCCATTGCCTTGATAGTACTCCCAAAATGCATCACCTCACACTTTTTAGGGTTAAATTCCATTTGCCAGTGTTCTGCCGATCTAAGCAATCCGTCTATATCGTCCTGTAGCCTGAGGATTCCCTCCTCGCTATTTACCACTCCACCAATTTAACGTTTCATCTGCGAACTTACTGATCATACCTCCTACATTCATATCTAAACCATTAATGTACACTACAAACAGCAAAGAACCCAGCACCGATCCCTGCGGTACACAACTGGACACAGGCTTCCAGTCACAAAAGCAACCTTCGATCATCACCCTCTGCCTCCTGCCACTAAGCCAATTTTGGATCCAACGTGCCAAATTGCCCTGGATCCCATGGGCTCTTACTTCTTGACCAGTCTCCAATGCGAGACTTTGTCAAAAGCCTTACTGGAGTCCATATAGACTACATCAACTGCACTACCCTCATCCACACACCTAGTCACCCCCTCGAAAAATTGAATCAAATTGGTTAGACATGATCTCCCCCTGACAAAGCCATGCTGACTATTCTTGATTAATCCTTGCCTCTCCAAGAGGAGACTAATTCTGTCCCTCAGAAATTTTTACAATAATTTCTCTAGCACTGATGTTAGGCTCACTGGCCTGTAATTCCCTAGTTTATCCCTACTACCCTTCTTGAATAATGGTACTACGTTAGCTGTCCTCCAGTCCTCTGGCACCGCCCCTGTGACCAGAGAAGTTCTGAAAATTTGTGTCAGAGCCCCTGCAATCTCCTCCCTTGCCTCACACAGCAGCCTGGGATACATCTCGTCTGGGCCTGGGGATTTATCCACTTTTAAGCCCGCTAAAACCAATAGTACCTCCTCCCTCTCAATACTAATTTGTTCAAGTATATTACAATCCACCTGCCTGATTTCTAAGCCGACATCGTTCTTCTCCATAGTGAACACAGATGCAAAATATTAATTTAAAACCGCACCTACATCTTCCGGCTCTACACACAGATTGCCACTTAGGTCCCTAATGGGCCCTACTCTTTCCCTGGTTATCCTCTTGCGCTTAATATACTTATAAAACACCTTGTTTTTTCCTTTATTTCCCCCCTATGTTTTTTCATGCTTCCTCTTCGCTCTCCTAATTACTTTTTTAAGTATACCGCTGCACTTTCTACACTCCTCTAGGGCTTCCACTGTTTTTAGTCCTTTCTATCTGCCAAAAACCTCCCTTTTTTCCCGAATCCATTCTTGTATATCCCTTGACATCCAGGGTTCCCTGAGCGTGTTGATCCCACCCTTGACCTTTATGGGAACATGTTAACGTTGTACTCTCTCTATTTCCTTTCTGAAAGACTCCCACTGCTCTGATTTGTTTTTTCCTACAAGTAGCTGATCCCAGTCCACTTTGGCCAGATCCTGCCTTATCATATTAACCATTTTTGGCTACAGGGTTGTAACATTAATGGTGTGTTATTTCCCAATGTTACGTGTCCTGCTATCATATGGATTTATCCTCGTAGTCCCGTGTGGGGTAGAACGTATTGCCATCAAACATAAGGGCAACAAGTTAGTCCACTGAGTGGGTTGTTCCCAGGATGTGGTGTATTTGGAGTTTCAGAAGGCCTTTGATGAAGTCCTATAGAAGAGGTTAGTGTGCAAAATTAATGCACATGGGATTGGGGGTAATTTACTGGCATGGATTGAAAATTGGTTAACAAACAGGAAACAGAGTGTAGAATTAAATGTTTTTTTTTTCGTGGTGGCAGACGGTGACTAGTGGGGTATAGCAGGGATCATTGCTTGGATCCCAGCTATTCACAATATATATCAATGATTTGGATCAGGAAACCAAATGTAATATTTCCAAGTTTGCTGACGACACGAAACTAATTGGGATTGTGAGTTGTGAGGAGGATGCAAAGTGGCTTCAAGGCAATTTGGACAAGTTGAGTGAGTGGGCAAATATATGGCAGATGCAGTATAAAGTGGATAAATGTGAAGTTATCCAATTCGATAGGAAGATCAGAAAGGCAGAGTATTATTTAAATGGTGATAGATTGGGATATGTTGATGTACAGAGGGACCTGGGTGTCCTTGTACACCAGTCACTGAAAGCAAACATGCAGGTGCAGCATGCAGTTAGGAAGGGAAATAGTATGTTGGCCTTCATTGCAAGACGATTTGAGTAATGAGCAAGGATATGTTACTACAGTTATACAAGGCCTTGATGAGACCACACCTGGAGTACTGTGTGCAGTGTTGGTCTCCTTACGTAAGAAAGGATATACTTACCATAGAGGGAGTGCAGCGCAGGTTCACCAGACTGATTCCTGGGATGGCAGGACTGCCGTATGAGGGGAGATTGGGTCGACTAGGGTTTAGAAGAATGAGAGGGGAGCTCATTGAAACGTATAAAGTTCTGATAGGGCTTGACACACTGGATGCAAGGAGGATGTTTCCCCTGGCTGGGGTGTCTAGAAGGAGGGGTTACAGTCTCAGGACACGGGGTAGGACTGAGATGAGGAGAAATGTCTTCACTCAGAGGGTGGTGAACCTGTGGAATTCTCTACCACAGAAGGCTGTGGAGGCCAAGTTACTGAATATATTTAAGGATGAGATAGATGGTTTTCTAGACACAAAAGGCATCAAGGGGTGTGGGGAGTGAGCGGGAATATGGTATTCAGATAGAGGATCAGTCATGATCATATTGAATGGCGGAACAGGCTCGAAGGGCCGAATGGCCTACTCCTGCTCCTATTTCTCTATGTTTCTATGTTCTGTACACAGCTTCTGCAGCATTGTTTTCAGAGTTCGATTCCCCTCTCCACAATCCCTGATGATTGTGGATGGTGCGCAATGTGCAATTTATGTTTTACCTGTAACATTTATTGTAGGGTTATGGAAACTGCCCCCGTGAAGTGTGAGCCCTGATCACTATCCACTTGCAGTCCCCGTAGCCTATGTCAGCAGCACCATGGAAACGCCACCGCTGGACGGCTCCACATACATAGAGAAACCAGTTCGTGTCCTAACTAGAACTCAAGTAACCCCAAAGTTGCTGAGACGCCGAATTAAAAACTGGAAAAAAAAGAGAGAAACCTTAAGTTTTACCGACATGGACGTTATTAACGACTGTGCCGAGACAAATAAAACACACGATTGCTGAGTGAAAGGAACCTTAAAAATGCTGGAATTTCAGCTTGTGTGTAAGTGTGTGTTAAAGTGAGAAAGTTTTCTTCACTATGAATATTTAAGAAGTTACACTATTCCTTTTGTCTGAAAGTCTGAAAGGAACTGACGCAAATCAATATCTCTAAGGATATGGTGTTAAGGAAGCTAAAGGGATTGAAGGCGGACAAATCCCCAGGGCCTGATAACATGCATCCTAGGGTACTGAAGGAGGTGGCCCTAGAGATAGCGGATGCACTAAGTATGATTTTTCAGAATTCATTAGACTCGGGAACAGTGCCCATGGATTGGAGGGTAGCTAACGTTACCCCACTATTCAAAAAGGGGGGTAGGGAAAAAGCAGGTAATTACAGACCTGTAAGCCTTACATCAGTTGTGGGCAAAATGCTGGAGTCCATCATTAAGGATGAAATAGTAGAGCACTTAGCAAATGGGGACAGGATAAGACAGAGTCAACATGGATTTACAAAGGGTAAATCGTGCTTGACTAATCTATTGGAATTTTTTGAGGGAGTAACTGGTAAAATAGATGCGGGAGAGCCAGTAGATGTGGTGTACCTGGACTTCCAAAAGGCCTTCGATAAGGTCCCACATAAAAGATTAGCATGGAAAATTGAAGCTCATGGGATAAAGGGGAAAGTATTGACGTGGATAGAGAACGGCTGTCAGATAGAAAACAGAGAGTTGGAATAAACGGCTCATTTTCTGAATGGCAGGCAGTTACAAGTGGGTTACCACAGGGATCTGTCCTGGGTCCCCAGCTGTTCACAATTTACATTAATGACCTGGATCAGGGAGTCGGATGCAGCATTTCCAAATTTGCAGACGACACTAAACTAGGAGGGGGAGTGGGCTCAGAGGAGGAGACCAGGAAGCTCCAGAGCGATTTGGACAGACTGGGTGATTGGGCGGATAAATGGCAGATGCACTATAATGTGGATACGTGCGAAGTTATCCACCTTGGGTGCAGGAACGGGAGGGCAAATTATTATTTAAATGGCAATAAATTGGGAGAGGGGGAAGTACAGAGAGACCTGGGTGTTCTTGTACACCAGTCACTGAAGGCGAGCATGCAGGTGCAACAGGTGGTCAAGAAGGCAAACGGTATGCTGGCCTTCATAGCAAAAGGGTTGGAATACAGGAACAGGGATACGTTGCTGCAGCTGTACAGGGCACTGGTGAGACCACACCTCGAGTACTGTGTACAGTTTTGGTCGCCTCATCTGAGGAAAGATGTTCTTGCCATGGAGGGGGTGCAGCGGCGATTCACCAGGCTGATACCAGGAATGGCGGGATTGACCTATGAGGAGAGACTATGTAGTTTAGGGATGTACACACTGGAGTTTAGAAGATTGAGAGGGGACCTCATAGAAGTGTATAAAATTCTGACAGGTCTAGACAGACTAGATGCAGAAGGAATGTTTCCCTTGGCGGGTGAGAACAGAACTAGAGGACATAATTTAAGGATAAGGGCTAAACCATTTAGGACAGAAATGAGGGGGAATTTCTTCACTCAGAGGGTGGTGAACCTGTGGAACTCATTGCCACAGAGGGCAGTGTACGCCAGCTCATTAAATATATTTAAGAGGGAATTAGATATATTTCTACAGGCAAAAGGGGTTAAGGGTTACGGAGAGAAGGCGGGGACGGGATACTGAATTGGAGGATCAGCCATGATCTCATTAAATGGCGGAGCAGGCTCGAAGGGCCGGATGGCCTACTCCTGCTCCTATCTTCTATGTATCTATGTATCTAGTACTATCTACTCCAGTACTATCCAACACACTCACAGTTTTAACCACCTTATTCCTCTTGTCCACTCATATATGCTGATGCCCATTGCCCTGCCAAGAGATAGGGCAGAGACATACTCTGCAGACTAAAAAAGAAAGAAAGAAATACTTGTATTTATATAGCGCATTTCACGACCACTAGACGTCTCATAGCGCTTTACAGCAAATGAAGTACTTTTGAATTGGAGTCACTGTTGTAATGTAGAAAACACAGCATTTTGCGCACAGCAAGTTCCCACAAACAGCAATGCGATAATGACCAGATCATCTGTTTCTGTTACGTTGATTGAGGGATAAATATTGGGCAGGACACCGGGGATAACTCTCCTGCTCTTCTTCGAAATAGTGCCGTGGGATCATTTACATCCACCTGAGAGAGCACACGCGGCCTCGGTTTAACGTCTCATCTGAAAGACGGCACCTCCGAGACTGAAGCACTGGAGTGTGAGCCTAGCTTTATGGGCTCAAGTACCTGGAGAGGGAGAGAGACAGACGGGGATTCAGACAGTAGGGGAGACGGACCTCGGGAGACAGACTTGAGGCAGACGGGGATGCAAAGGGAGAGATCAGTAGATCAGTTACAGCTGAAGTAGATAGACAGAGACAGAGAGACCGACAGGGGAAACACACGGGGTGGAATCAGACGAGGAGGACAGATGAGGGGGTCAGAGACAGAGAGAGACGGGGGAGAGAGTAGGGGAAGAGACAGTCCGGGGGAGACACAGAAAGAGAGACCAACAGAGGGAGGGAGAGAGAGACATACGGTGGGAGTAAGCGAGAGAGCGACAGACAATGGGGGGAGACAGACTGGCGGGGAGCGAGACGGATGGAGACAGCCTGGGGGAAGACAGCTTCTGGGTGACACACAGAGAGGCAGATGGGGGAGACAGACGGGGAGAGTGTCGGGAGAGACAAACAGTGGGGGGTCAGAAGGAGAGACAGACCAGCGTGGGAGATAGATGGGATGAGACAAATGGAGAGTCATTCTGTGGGAGGCAGATGGAAAGACAGGCGCGGGAGGCACTGTAAGAGAGACATACGGGGGAGTCTGAACGGGAGACAGACCGGGGGTAGAATGACAGGGTTTGAGAGACTGATGGAAACAGACAGGGGGAGGACAGATAGAGACATATGGTGGGAGACAGATAGAGAACGACAGAGCCAGTGGGGAGACAGACCGATGGGGAGAGAGACGGATAGAGACGGATCTGAGCATCCTGAGGAACGGAAGCGTGGTGATAATGTAATTGGGCTATTAATACAGAGGCCTGGACTAATGATCAAGAGACGTGAGTTCAAATCCAACCACGGCAGCTGGGGAATTTAAATTCAGTTAATTAATTAAATCTGGAATAATTACTAGTATCAGTAATGGTAACCATGAATCTATAGGATTGTCATAAAAACTCATCTGGTAAACTAAAGTCCTTTATGGAAGGAAATCTGCCGTCCTTACCTGGTCTGTCCTATATGTGACTCCAGACCAACATAAATGTGGTTGACTCTTTACTGCCCTCTGAAATGGCCTTGCAAGCCACTCAGTTGTAACAAACCGCTACGAATAACAATAAAACGAATGAAACCGGACGGACAACTCGGCATCGACCTCGGCACCGGCTACGGACACGGCAACGGCACACCAGCCCAGTCAACCCTGCAAAGTCCTCCTCGCCAACATCTGGGGACATGTACCAAAATTGGGAGAGCTGTCCCACAGACTAGTCAAGCAATAGCCTGACATAGTCATACTCACAGAATCAGACCATTCAGCAAATGTCCCAAACTCCTCCATCACCATCCCTGAGTATCTCCTGTCCCACCGGCAGGACAGACCCACCAGGGGTCGCGATACAATCGGGAAGGAGTGGACCTGGGAGTCCTCAACATTGACTCCGGACCCCATGAAGTCTCATGACTTCAGGTCAAGCATGGGCAAGGAAACCTCCTGCTGATTACCACCTAATGCCCTCTGTCAGCTGACGAATCAGTGCCCCTCCATGTTGAAACCCACTTGGAAGATGCACTGCCAGTAGCAGGGGCACAGAATGTACTCTGGGTGGGGGACTTCAATGTCCATCACCAAGAGTGGCTCGGTAGCACCAATACTGACCGAGCTGGCCGAGTCCTGAATAACATAACTGCCATTCTGGGCAAGCAACAGGTGGTGTGAGAACCAAAACGAGGGAAAAACCTTCTTGACCTCGCCCTCAGCAATCTACCTGTCGCTGTTGCATCTGTCCATGCCAGTATTGGTAGCAGTGACCACAGCACAGTGATTGTGGAGACGAAGTCCCATATTTCCACTGAGGACACCCTCCATCGTCTTGTCTGGCACTACCACAGTGCTAAATGGGTTACATTTAGAACAGGTCTAGCAGCTCAAAACTGGGCATCCATGAAGCGCTGTGGGCCATCAGCAGCAGCAGAATTGTATTGCAACACAATCTGTAAACTTATGGCCTGGCATCTCCCTCACTCTACCATTACCACCAAGCCAGAGGATCATAGAAACTTAGAAACATAGGAGCAGGAGTAGGCCATTCGGCCCTTCGGGCCTGCTCCGCCATTCGATATGATCATGGCTGATCCTCAATCTCAATACCATATTCCAGCTCTCTCCCCATAACCCTGGATGCCTTTTGTGTCTAGGAATCTATGTATCTCTTTCTTAAATATATTCAGTGACTTGGCCTCCTCAGCCTTCTGTGGTAGAGAATTCCATAGGTTCACCACCATCTAATTGAAGAAATTTCCCCTCACATCAGTTCTAAATGTCCTACCATGTATCTTTTGACAGTGACCCCTCGGCCTAGACACCCCAGTCAGGGGAAACAGCCTCCCTGCATCTAGTCTGCCTAGCCCTGTCAGAATTGTATACGTTTCAATGAGATTCCCTCTCATACCTCCAAACTCTAGTGAATACAGGCCTAGTTGACCCAATCTCTCCTCATTCGGCAGTCCTGCCATCCCAGGAACCAGTCTGGTTAACCTTCGCTGCACTCCCTCTATGGCACGTATATCCTTTCTTAGGTAAGGAGACCAAAACTGATCACAGTACTCCAGGTGTGGTCTCACAGGTGCCCTGTATAACTGTAGTAAGACATCCTTGCTCCTATACTCAACTCCTCTTGCAATGAAGGCCAATTGCCTTCCTAACTGCTTGCTGCATCTGCATGTTTCCTTTTAGTGACTGGTGTACATAAACACCCAGGTCCCTCTGTACATCAATATTGCCCACTCTATCATCATTTAAATAATACTTTGCCTTTCTGTTTTTCCTACCGAAGTGGATAACTTCACATTTATCCACGTTATATTCCATCTGCCATGTATTTGCTCACTTACTCAACTTGTCTAAATCGCTTTGAAGCTTCTTTGCATCCTCCTCACAGCTCACAACCCCACCTAGTTTCGTATCGTCAGCAAATTTGGAAAAATTACATTTGGTTCCCTCATCCAAATCATTGATATATATTGTGAATAGCTGGGGCCCAAGCACTGATCCCTGAGGTACCCTACTAGTCAGCGCCTGCCACCCCGAAAAAGACACATTATTCCTACTCTCTGTTTCTTGTCTGTTAACCAATTTCAATCGATGCCAGTATATTACTGCCATCCCATGTGCTTTAATTTTGCACACTAACCTCTTATGTGGGACTTTATCAAGCTCTTCTAAAAATCCCAATACAGCACATCCACTGGTTCTCCCTTATCTATTCTACCAGTGATATCCTCAAAAAACTCCAGTAGGTTTGTCAAACACGATTTCCTTTTCATAAATCCATGTTGAATTTCTCTAATCCCGTTGATATTTTCTAAGTGACCTGTTGTCACATCCTTTATAATACACTGCAGCATTTTCCCTATTACTGATGTTAGGCTAACCGGTCTGTAGTTCCCTGTTTTCCCTCTCCTTCCTTTTTTAAATAGTAGGGTTACATTTGACACCTTCCAATCTGCAGGAACTGTTCCATAATCTATAGATTTTTGGAAGATGACAACCAATGCATCCACTTTTTCCATGCATCCTCTTTTAGTAATCTGGGATGCAGGTTATCAAGCCCTGCGGTTTTATCGGTTTTCAGTCCCATTAATTCCTCCAGCACATTTTTTTTTCTAATACTAATTTCCTTTAATTCCTCCTTCTCACTGGACCCTTGGTTCCCTAGCATTTCTGCGAAGTTATTTGTCTCCTCTTCCGTGAAGACAGAACCAAATTATTTGATTTATTGCTCTGCCATTTCCTTCTTCCTCAATGTAAATTATCCCGTTTCTGACTGTATGGGACCTACATTTGTCTTCACGAATCGTTTGTTTTTATATACTGGTAGAAGCTTTTCCAATCCGCTTTTATGTCCCTTGCAAGATTAATCTCATACTCTATTTTTCCTCTCTGAATCAATATATTGGTCCTTTTTTGCAGAACGCTAAACTGCTCACAATCCTCGTGCTTGCTACTTTTTCTGGCAACTTTATATGACTCCTCTTTGGATCTAATACTATCCTTAATTTATTTTGTTAGCCATGGTTGGGCCGCTTTTCCTTTTGTGTTTTGCACCAGAAAGTAATGTATAACTGTTGCAATTTATGCATTCGTTCCTTAAATGTTAGGCATTGCCTATCCACCGTCATGCCTTCTAATGAAGCTCCCCAATCTATCACAGCCAACTCACTCCTCATACCTTCGTAGTTTATTTGTTCAGATTTATGAACTTATTTTCGGATTGGACTTCTTCACTTTCTATCATAATGACGAATTTCTACATGTTATGGTCACTCTTCCCTGAAGGAACCCGCACAACCAGATTATTAATTAACCCTGTCTCATTGCACAATACCCAATCTAGGATAGCCTGTTCCCTATTTGGCTCCTCAACGTACTGGTGTAAAAAAAACTATATCGTACACACTCCAGTCTTATGTCTAATTTGGTATGGCTATTCCATATGTAGGTTAAAGTCAAACATGATCACTGCAGTACGTTTGCTACATGATTCTCTAATTTCCTATTAGATGCCATCCCCAACATTACCACTACTGTTTGGAGGCTATAGACATCTTCCACCAATGTTTTCTTCCCGTTGTTGCTTCTTAGCTCCACCCAGGTTGATTCTACATCTTGATCTTCCAATATCCTTTCTCACTATTGCTCTGATTTCATCCTTTACTAACAACGCCACCACACCACTTTTTCCGTTTTGCCTGTCCTTCCTAAATAAGGAATATCCTTGGATATTCAGCTTCAAACCTTGGTCATCCTGCAGTCATGTTTCCATAATTGCAATTATATCGTATCCATTTACATCTATTTGCGCTGTTAATTTTTCAACCATATTACGAATGCTTCGTGCAATCAGATAGAGTGGCTTTAGATTTTTTTTTTCTCATTTTTAGACATCCTATTTTTTTTGTACAATGGCCCTATTTACCTTATTAACATTATTTCTTACCCTATTTGTTAGTGCACTCCTTTGTTTGAAGGCTCTGTCCCTGCCTGACACAATCTGGTATTTCCTTACCCCATTACTTTCCTGCACTTCTTCCTTGTCTTTTCTCTTTAGCATTCTAGATTTCACTCCTGGTTCAATAAGAATTGTAGAAGAGCATGCCTGGAGCAGCATCAGGCGTACCTAAAATGAGGTGCCAACCTGGGGAAACTGCAACACAGGACTACATGCATGATATAAAGAGCAAGCAGCATGCTAAAGACAGGGCTAAGGGATCCAACAATCAACGGATCAGATCAAACCTCTGCCGTCCTGCCACATCCAGTCGTGAATGGTGGTGGACCATTAAACAACTAACGGGAGGAGGAGGCTCCATGAACATCCCCATGCTCAGTGATGGTGGGGCCCAGCACGTGAGTGCAAAAGACAAGGCTGTAGCGTTTGCAATTATCTTCAGCCAGAAGTGCCTACTGGATGATCCATATCGGCCTACTCCTGTGGTCACCACCATCACAGAAGCCAGTCTTCAGCCAATTCGTTTGACTCCACGTGATATCAAGAAACGGCTGAGCGCACAGGATACAGCAAAAGCTCTGGGCCCCGACAACATCCCGGCTGTTGTGCTGAAGACTTGTGCTCCAGAAGAAGCCGCGCTTCTATCCAAGCTCTTCCAGTGCAGCTACAACACTCGCATGTATCCGACAATGTCGAAAGTTGCCCAGCTATGTCCTGTCCAAAAAAAGCAGGACAAATCCAACCCGGCCAATTAACGCCCCGTCAATCTACGCTGAATCATCAGCAAAGTAATGGAAGGTGTCCTCGACAGTGCTATCAAGCGGCACCTATCATCAATAAGCTGCTCACAGATGCACAGTGTGGGTTTTGCCAAGACCACTCGGCTCCCGACCTCATTACAGCCTTGGTCCAAACATGGACAAAAGGAGCTGAATTACAGATGTGGTGTGAGAGTTACTGCCCTAGACATCAAGGCAGCATTTGAACGAGTGTGGCATCAAGGAGGCTTCGTAAAACTGAAGTCAATAGGAATCCGGGGGGGGGGGGGGGACGCTCCACTGGTTAGAGTCATACCTAGCATAAAGCAAGATGATTGTGGTTGTTGAAGGTCCATCATCACAGCCCCTGGTCATCGCTTCAGCTGCTTCATCAATGAACATCCCTCCAACATAAGTTCAGAAATGGGGATGATCCCTGATGACTGCAGTGTTCAGCGCCTTTCACAACTCCTAGGATAATGAAGCAGTCCATATCCGCGTGCAACAAGATCTGGACGACGTTCAGCCTTGGGCAAATAAGTGGCAGGTAACATTTGTGCCTCAGAAGTGCCAGGCAATGACTATCTCCAACAAGCGAGATTGTAACCTCCTCATCTTGACATTCAACGGTATTACAATCGCCGCATGGCAACAAGAGCAGGTCAGAGGCTAGGTATTCTGTGGCGAGTATCTCACCTTCTCACTCCACAAAGCCTTTCTACCATCTACAAGGCACAAGTATGGAGTGTGATGGAATACTTTCCACTTGCCTGAATGAGTGCAGCTCCAACAACAGTCAAGAAGCTCGACACCATACAAGACAAAAGATTCAGCTTGATTGGCACTAAATCCAACATCTTAAACATTCACTCCCTCCATCACCGGCGTACCTTGGCTTCAGTGCGTACCATCACAAGATGCACTGCAGCAGCTCGCCAAGGCTTCTTCGGCAGCACCTCCCCAACCCGCTAACTCTTCCACCTAGAATGATAAGAGCAGCAGGCGCATGGAAACATCACCGCCTCCAAGTTCCCCTCCAAGTCACACACCATCCTGTCTTAGAAGTATAACACCGAACCTTCATCGTCACTGGGACAAAATCCTGGAACTCGCTCCTTTACAGCATTGTGGGAGAACTTTCACCACACGGACTGCAGCGGTTCAAGAAGGCGGCTCACCCCCACCTTCTCAAGGGCAATTACGGATGGGCAATAAATGCTGGCCTTGCCAGCGAGGCCCACATCCCATAAACGAATAATTAAAAAAATCATCCAGAGGTTTAAGCCGATGTGAAAAAGTCATTTAGCCGCTCTGCCATAGCCTGGGATTCTGTTTCATTCTGCCCTGACCTGTCTTTCAGCGGCACTAACCCATCATTAACAGCATTCAGACTCCTGACGTAGCTGGAAAAGCTTTTGCTATTATTACCACAATTGTTCAGATAAATGTGAAGTTACCCACTTCTTTAGGAAAAACAGAAATAACATATTTAAGAAAGAGATGAATAGATTTGTAGACACAAAAGGCATCAAGGGGTATGAGGATAGAGCGGGAATACGGTATTGAGATAAAGGATCAGCCATGATCATATTGAATGTCGGAGCAGGATCGAAGGGCCGAATGGTCTACTCCTGCTCCTATATTTCTATATTTCTATGTTCTTTGCCAAGGATATCTTAGCTTCTCTAATGGCTGCTCGTGTCACCCTCAATTGTATGTGATACTTGTCCCTATTATCTTGTAAACCGAATCCATCTTCGTCTGAATTGTGTTCCCTGAAAGACAGTTTGGGGAGTCACGAATCATTCACCAGGAGACCGACACTGGCAGGGAAAACCCCAGACAGCTCCTTAGTAAGGATTCCTCCGGTTCCTCGCCATATATTGGTCAGGATAGCGAACTTCAGCTTTCATACAGCCAACTCCTGCTTGCCCCACTCCCTGAGCCTACAACCTTCAACAGGTTCAGTGGTGCATTTCCGGAGCGGGAGTGATCCCTGAGTAACTGTCGGAATCGCACTCCCGTGGATGTTCCAGATCCTGTTGTTTAACACACACACATCAATAAAACAGGGTATTCCTGGAAACACATTGCAGGACCTTATTTATACATAGATACATAGATACATAGAAGATAGGAGCAGGAGTAGGCCATCCGGCCCTTCGAGCCTGCTCCGCCATTTAATGAGATCATGGCTGATCCTCCAATTCAGTATCCCGTCCCCGCCTTCTCTCCGTAACCCTTAACCCCTTTTGCCTGTTGAAATATATCTAATTCCCTCTTAAATATATTTAATGAGCTGGCGTACACTGCCCTCTGTGGCAATGAGTTCCACAGGTTCACCACCCTCTGAGTGAAGAAATTCCCCCTCATTTCTGTCCTAAATGGTTTAGCCCTTATCCTTAAATTATGTCCTCTAGTTCTGTTCTCACCCGCCAAGGGAAACATTCCTTCTGCATCTAGTCTGTCTAGACCTGTCAGAATTTTATACACTTCTATGAGGTCCCCTCTCAATCTTCTAAACTCCAGTGTGTACATCCCTAAACTACATAGTCTCTCCTCATAGGTCAATCCCGCCATTCCTGGTATCAGCCTGGTGAATCGCCGCTGCACCCCCTCCATGGCAAGAACATCTTTCCTCAGATGAGGCGACCAAAACTGTACACAGTACTCGAGGTGTGGTCTCACCAGTGCCCTGTACAGCTGCAGCAAGGTATCCCTGTTCCTGTATTCCAACCCTTTTGCTATGAAGGCCAGCATACCGTTTGCCTTCTTGACCGCCTGTTGCACCTGCATGCTCGCCTTCAGTGACTGGTGTACAAGAACACCCAGGTCTCTCTGTACTTCCCCCTCTCCCAATTTATTGCCATTTAAATAATAATTTGCCCTCCCGTTCCTGCACCCAAGGTGGATAACTTCGCACTTGTACACATTATAGTGCATCTGCCATTTATCCGCCCAATCACCCAGTCTGTCCAAATCGCTCTGGAGCTTCCTGGTCTCCTCCTCTGAGCCCACCCCCACTCCTAGTTTAGTGTCGTCTGCAAATTTGGAAATGCTGCATCCGACTCCCTGATCCAGGTCATTAATGTAAATTGTGAACAGCTGGGGACCCAGGACAGATCCCTGTGGTACCCCACTTGTTACTGCCTGCCATTCAGAAAATGAGCCGTTTATTCCAACTCTCTGTTTTCTATCTGACAGCCAGTTCTCTATCCACGTCAATACTTTCCCCTTTATCCCATGAGCTTCAATTTTCCATGCTAATCTTTCATGTGGGACCTTATCGAAGGCCTTTTGGAAGTCCAGGTACACCACATCTACTGGCTCTCCCCCATCTATTTTACCAGTTACTCCCTCAAAAAATTCCAATAGATTCGTCAAGCACGATTTACCCTTTGTAAATCCATGTTGACTCTGTCCTATCCTGTCCCCATTTGCTAAGTGCTCCGCTATTTCATCCTTAATGATGGACTCCATCTGACAGGGTAGATGCAGGGAGCATGTTTCCCCTGATGGGGAATCTAGAACTAGTGATCACGGTCTCTGAATAAGAGGTCGGCCAATTAGGAAGGAGATGAGGAGAGATTTATTCACTCAGAGATGATGAATCTTTGGAATTCTCTACCCCAGAGGGCTGTGGAGGCTCAGTCATTGAGACAGAGATCTATACACTTTTGGATATAAAGGGAATCAAGGGATATGCGATTAGTGCAGGAAACGGGAGATGAGGTAGAAGATCAGCGATCAACTTATTGAATGGTGGAGCAGGCTCGAAGCGACGCATGGCCTAATCCTGCTACTATTTCTTATGTTCTTATCTCTTTTTATCTGGAGAGAAATGCCTGTTGTATAATTGCACCAGCCTATACTGAAAGTGCAGCTTTATGGTGGGGTTCGGTCCCAGTCACTTTTTCCCCTCTCGTACGTTGCTAATTGGTAATTCTGAGCTGTGAGCCTATACTGAAGATGCTCCGTGATGGTGGGGTTCGGCCCCAGTCACTGTCTGCCCTCCCGTAACTTGCCAAATGGTAATTCTGAGCTGTGAGCCTATACCGAAGGTGCTACTTGATGGTGGGTTCCCGCCGCAGTCACTTTTAACCCTCCCGTACCTTGCCGAGTGGTAATTCTGTGCTGTGAGATATTACTGAAGGTGCTGCGTGAGAGTCGGTGTCACCCTCAGTCACTGTTTCCCCCCCAGTACCTTGCCAGCTGCTTATTCTGAGCTGTGAGCCCATACATCGAGCTGCCAGTATTTCGACCACGGGGAGTAGCACAGTCTTCCAGGACATAACAGCACGATGGGTGAAAATGTTCCGTTCATGTCACCTCTGGTTCTTTCACCAATTACCTTAAATCTGTGTCCTCTGGTTACGGACCCTCCTGACACTGGAAACATTTTCTCCTTCTTAATTTGGTTATAAGACTTGTAAGAAATAGCTATTTGATTCATAGATGAAGCTTGATTCTTAGAACAGAGATTAAAATCCAGTCAGGAACAAATGATTGACGTGTCAGCGAGGTCAAATAACAAACACCAAAAGACAAATGGAAATGATAAGAGGATCGTAAAATGCAAGAAAACACTGGATGATGATTCCGCAGCTAGACAGTAAGGAGCCGTGAAGTCATAAAATGTCCTTAAACACACATAACAAAACATTCCTCCGAAAGATAAGAGAAAGGCTTCGTCAGCCATGCAGAAAAGGGCAGTGAGAAATGTCTTCCCGCACCACACTTTGATTATAAATGATTGACACAAGATAGATCACAGCCCACCGAAATAATTATAAATATAAAGGGTTCAGAGAGGGAATCAGACAGCGAGGGGCAAAGGCTTCTTCGAAGTGGAAATCAATGCTGGCTCAGGCCTAACACCACCAACAGCTCGAGGGAGGAATCAACAGAAGTGACTGCTGCTACTGACTGCAGAAACCCGCTGACCCGAGACCTCCACGCTGCCTCATCAGACATCCGTCCGGTCGTGGCATTCCGCTTCGGGAGTCGTAGATCGCTCTCTACTGTCACGGGTTGTATGTCTATTCTACTCAGCTTAAACCACATGTAATATCTGATTATGCTTTAAAACTGTAGCTCTTTAATAAAATACGCCTTTCACTTCCTAAGACAATTTGGATAACTTGTGTGTGACCTGTGATCCTAATCTTACAGTGGTGTCAGGCATGGGAATAAAGTGTTGGGAGTTTTAAGGTTCCGGTCGGGGGGACCGGAGGGACTTGGTCAAACGCACGTGATCGTTGCTTAGACTGAGTATGTTTCTTTCTGAAAGAAGGGAGCGGGAAAGAGCGTGTTGAAAGGTAATACCAGAAATACAATAGCGTTGGCATATCATGGAGAATTATTAATAGACATCCTGGCAGAAAAAGTTGGTAAGGCTGCGGCCACGGGCGTTCTAGGAATTTTAGAAGATAGCAGCGAGAACTATGATTACATTCTTGACAAGCTTTCGGCAGAAGTCCAACAAAATGATCTTAAGCTGAATAAAGGCCGGGTTCAGTTGGCGTACGGGGCCCACTTATGTGCTGCGCAGCTAAATCCGGATGTTAAATGGTTAAGGGAATCAAAGTGCCAGCTGCAAAACTAAAAGAGCCGCCTGCAGCAGGACATCTCTGAGCTCCACACCCAGCTGTCCCGGGAGCAAAGAGAAGATGATAAAACACAGCGTACCCAAAGGAAGCTGGACCAGATCCTCAGCACAGACATTGAACTACAGGCAGAGAACCAGAGGCTGAGAGAGGAGTTGGAAGATGTGATAGCGGCAGTAAGGGAACTGAATCGGCAGCAGAGCACCGCCTACACCGGGGCAGATCACTCCCTGTGCCTCGCAAATCCCAACCGCTTCAGGCACAAATTGGCCAACAGCGAGCATTAGTGGCAGTTGTCTCCAAAATTAAAACGGCAGGTCCCGACACTTGTTGGGACGTTTTGGGACAGAGCCCTATTCCCTCTGCTCCCCAGCTCCGCCTTCGTTGATAGGGGGGGCGGGGGGGGGGAGGCAGGCAGGGCAGGTGAGGCAATGCCAGTTTGTGTGGTAACCCGATCAAAGTCAGAACAGGAGCCCTGGGAAGCAGTAGGCGGGGAGACCCCCTCAAGCTCTAGTAGGATAGAAACTGAAATTACCCGACGGGCCCTTACCGCGGTTGAGGTAGGGGTGCTTAAAACTAACTTGGGAGCGATGGGATCCGCACCGACCCCCTCGAGCTCAGGCAGCGGTGGAGGATTTTTAAAATTAACCATCCGGAACTAGAAGGCAGCGGTCTTAGACAGGTCCTCCTGGAGGCATGTTCCACCGAACTGAGGTAAGACATAGCCCAGGACATTTTAGAAGGGGTTGAGATTGAGGATATTGAATCACAGCTATACTGAGTGTTGGGGGAGGGTAGCATCTACTTCCCCCAACTCCTCGCCAGCACCAAACAGGGTCCTACTGAGAACCCAAACACCTTCGGGGAAAAACACCACAATATCTTTCAGCGCATCAGAGGGGTAATAGGGGAACACTCCGAGAACCCGGGGTTCAAGACCTGCGTCCTTAATGGCCTCCAACCATTATTCCGCAACGCGCTAGGCGTTTACCTCTCTAAAGTAAAGAACTGGGAAAAATGACGGACCCGTACCGAGGCTGCGTGGGACCAGACACGTGCCAGTATCCCCCAAGGCGCAGTAGCGGCCGCCGAAGGCCCGCTGCCTAACCCGAGGTCAGGGGAGCCCAGAACATCCGCGCCGGGGAAGAACAGCTTAATACGCTGCTTTCACTGACACCGCCGAGGTCAATATGCCCGCCAATGGTACAATCCCCCAAGGCAGAGAGGCCCTGACCCAACCGACCAGCGGTTTGAGAAAATGGAGGCAGCCCTAGCCGCCCTAAATCTTAGTCAAAGAGCCCTACCAGTCTCCGTGGTACAACAGCAAAACGAGTCATTTCCACCACCACCCGCGTTATGACTCCCAGGGATAAGAAGGGGAGGGGCTTCAACCCTCCAACACGATGGTCACGGGAGGCCATCAACAACTAATGCTGGTCGACTCTGGGTCCTCTGTCACCATCATCCCCGATCCCCAACCCGACCCACAAAGGGTGTACCCCAGCTCCTATCAGGCTTCGGCAATTCAACCCGGGCTACCATACAAGGATCGCTTAACATAGTATTGACAAAGGAGGGGCGCAGGTCGCGGTTCAAAACCCCATTTATATGTCCATGCATACCGGGCAGTGAATATTGGGCAGTGCTCTGCTCGGCAGTCATCGGGCAATGATTGACTAAGCCAAAAATTGTATCAGGTGGAGCCTTCAAAGCGGACCGCCCACCCCGGTGTCCAGCGTGCACTCGGTATTCACGATTAAAAAATCAGAGGACTATGAAGCAGTTACCTCTGCAGACCCGGAAGTCCGAGCAATCTTCGAGTCAGTCCCGGGAGTATTCGCGACCCATAAACATGATTGCGGGGGCATGACCGAACCCGAGGAGATTAACGGTCCGGTCCACGCCCCCGTAAAACAGTCCTGATACCCGGCCGGGAGTAGACCATACATTGTAACTACCATCGAGTCATTGTTAAAGCAGGGTGTTGTCCGCAAAGGTACCTTTACAACTAACTCCCCCATCTGGCCGGTCAAAAAGCCGGATGACAGCTGGCGGGTAACGAGCGACTACCGCAAGCTTAATTCAGTCTCCCCCGCGTGCGCTCCGTTGGTTCCGGAGACACCCACCCTACTCTCACAGATCCCCAACACCAGCAAAGTCTTCTCCACCCTCGATATCTCGAATGGTTTCTGGAGTGTCCCCGTAAGGCAGGAAGATCAGTTTTAATTTGTTTTTACCTTCGAGGATCAGAGTTATACCTGGACGTGCCTTCCACAAGGGTTCCATTAAGCCCCCACCATTTTCCACAAGCCTATGGCCGGGGCCCTGAAGAACTTTTCACCACCCTGCTGTTTGCTTCATTATGTTGATGATATCCTGCTCGCTACCACAGACCGCGCCGAGCATTTAACACTCCTTCTGGAACTGCTGCAGCTACTTTTAAAAGCCGGACTAAAGGTTCACCCGCGGAAAGCCCAGCTGGTGCAGGTATGTGTCACATTTTTACGTGTCCGAATTGGAGCTTCCGGCATCAGCACAGATCAGCTAAGATCGAAACCATTCAGCGCCTCCCCCTGCCCACTTCAAAGACCGCCCTGCGTTCCTTTCTCGAGCTGGTGGGAGACCAGCGGACTTTCATTCCACGATTTGCCGAAACAGCCGCGTCGCTCTATCAACTACTTAAAGGAAACGACGACCAAGTCCGGCTCGGCTGGACTGAGGACTGTACAACCGCAGTGACACTGCTGAAGCAAGCTGTCGCACAGGCTACGTGTCTGGTTTCACTCAAGCCCAGCGAGCCCTTCCACATGGAGGTAGGGGCCACAGAGAAAAGCCTCGCAGCCGCCCTATGCCAGGATAACCAGGGCAAACTATTACTTATCGCCTACCCTTCAAGAATCCTAAGGGGGGCTGAGCTGACTTACTCTGCCTGTGAAAGACACCTGCTGCCCACCTTTTGGGCCGTCAAACACTTTACCTACATAACGGGGTTCAATCGAGTGATACTACACAGCCCACACATGCCACTCAACCTGCTGCTCCGGCCCGGGAACACGCTAATGTCATCGGCTCGGCTGAGCCACTGGACATTGAAACTGAACAGGCGTGACTTGGAGGTCACTCGCAAACGAACTACTTTGCTGCCCCAACGACTCTTATACGACCGACCCCCGCACGAATGTCCCCTTCCCCCGCTGGACTTCCACACCTCCGCGGTCCAGGCAGAACCGATTATGGGGACACCGGATGTCATTATTGAAGGATCATCATTCCACAAGAATGGTAAACCGCACACCGGGTTTGCCGTTATCCTACCGAGTGAGGTTATCCAATCCAGTCGCCCCCCTCTTTCTGCGCAATACACCGAGGTGGCGGATCTCGTAACCGTCGTTCAGGTTACCGCCTCCCAAAGCATTAACATTTGGTCCGACAGTGCCTATGCTATCTACACCCTGCTGCCCCTACCGACGTATGCGCGGAATAACTTTTGTACCACCGACGGTAAATCCCTGTTGCATGCCACCTTGTTCCGGGTCTTGGACGCGGGGTTGCGGGGGCATACGACACCTGTTTATGTGGGTAAGGTTAAGGCACATTCCTGGTCCATAGATCCGTTAGCTATGTGTAATTCCACGGCGGAGCAGGCCGCCAAGCAAGCTGCTATAAACGCCCCAGCATGGGAATGACCTCAGGAACCCAACGCCCTACCCGTGGTAGCAATCCGCCCAGCCAACGACCTAGCCTCCCTGCAGGCCATGTATGACCCTTACTATATAGTCATTGCATGGCACCAACAGGGCCAGCCCCTGCCAGCTGCAATCCCATGGGCCTCGCTCAATTTCCTCTACCAGGACATGGTCAGTACCCTGATGCCCATCCTCATATACGGTGCCACCCCGGATTATTCCGTAACCTGTGTTCCCCCTTCTATGGGAGATGAACTGTTTGATCTGCTACACGCCCGCCCGGTGGGGGGGGGGGCGGCATTATTCTGTGAAGATCACCCTGGAGAAACTCTCCACCACGGCCTGGTACTCCGGTTGTAATGAGGACTTTGAAAACAGAGTCCACAGATGCCTTGCGTGTCTTCAGCACAACCCAGGCAATCACTCTAATAGGGCAATACTACGACGGCCGCCACCATCAAACGGGCCCTGGACACATGTCCACATTGACTTTATAGGCCCTCTAGCCACGGCGCCCCTGGGCAACAAGTACTGTCTGGTCCTGATAGACAAATTCACAAAATTGATTGAGGCCTTCCCCTGCAGAGTCCACATCGCTCTCACGGCAGCAAAACTGCTATTGTGTGAGGTGGTCTGCAGGTGGGGAATCCCGATCCAGGTGGATAGCGATCAAGGGTCACACTTTACCGGGAAAGTCTTCACTGAACTCCAGAGACTCATGAAAATCCCCCACAAACTACACATAGCACACCACCCACAATCATCAAGAGTGGTGGAAAGGGGGAAGCGGACCCTTAAAACTATGTTGAACAAGTTTTGTGCAGACCACCCCACACAATGGGTTCACATGCTGCCCATGTGCCTGATGGCGATGAGAGCAACCCCACATGGCACCACGGGTATTTCACCTTACCAGCCTATGACGGGGCGGCTAATGAGAACATCGGCCCACCTCCTCACTCCAAAAATGTGTGGGTTAGGTTGATTTGGCTATGGTAAATTGACCCTTAGTGTTAGGGGGGATTAAATATGTGGGGTTATGGGGATAGGATGGGATATGTTAGGGGGAATTAAATACGTGGGGTTACGGGGGTAGGGTGGGATATGTGTACTGTGGGGATTAAAGCAGGGACAGGGTACTGGATTTGGATGATCAGCCATGATCGTATTGAATGGCGGAGCAGGCTCGACGGGCCGAATGGCCTACTCCTGCTCCTAGATTCTATGTTTCTATGTTTCTATCTCTCACCCCACTCCTGCATTGGGTGGCCTACCAGAACATATTCAGAAAACAAATGAGTTCCTCGCCCAGCAGACCGGGTAAAGCCAACAGCGGATAACAAATTACTTTGACAAAAAGGTTCGGCCCTTCGAGTATCAGATTGCGGATGTGGTTATGGTTCTAAATTACCGAAGAAGGGAACATGCCATCGAACCTAAGTGGGTGGGACCCTGACCAATCAGAGACCGAGCCAGTCCCGTGGTATACCTGGTGCAAATCTCAGATAAAACGGGGAAGAAAAGTCCCAGATGGTACCAAATTAATCAGTTGAAAACTGTGAAAGGATAAACACTCCACATTTTCTGTTATAGGTCACGGAACAGGATGGCTCCGATCAAGATTCTGATAGAATTGGCAGCAATCATCGGCATCATCCACCCGATGAACAGCATCGTGAGACAAGGATCGATCCTGCGACCTACTAACGAGTCCACAAAGGACATCACTTGGACTGTTCCAGAGGATGGGTGTAATATGACTTTCTATTGTCATTACTGCAGCTGGGAGAGGCCTTATGTAAACGGAACCCCTTTAGTACGAGCCTATAACTTAGAATTAGCTAAAATAGTTAAGGGCAAGTTGTGAGAAGTCAATAAGGATATTTCCTTCTCAAAGAAGGGAATTATAAACAGCTGTTAGATTCATAGATGAAGTTTCACTCTTAGAACAGAAATTAAAACTGCAGTCAGGAATAAATGGGGGAAGAGTCAGCAAGGTCAAATAACAAACACCGAAAGGCCTGAATGTGATAAGGGGATCGTAAAATGCAAGACAACACAGGTGGTGGTACCAAAGCTAGACAAAATGAAGAAACATGACAAAACATTCCTCATAAAGATAAGAGAAAGGCCTCGTCAGCCATGCAAAAAGGGGCAGTGAGAAATGTCTTCCCGCACCACACTTGGATTTTAGATGATTGATACTAGATAGATCACAGCCCACCGAAATAACTATTAATATAGAGGGCTGAGAGAGGGAGTTGGGCAGCGAGGGGCGTAGGCTTCTTCGAGGTGGAAATCAATGCTGGCTCAGGCCTAACACCTTGTCTAAGTTTAGCCTCTGAGGTGGATCAATGCTGGCTCACGCCTAGCACCTCCAACAGCTCGGGGGACGAATCAACAGAGGTGACTGCTGTTACTGTCTGCAGAGACCCGCTGACCCGAGACCTCCACGCTGTCTCATCAGACATCTAACCATTATCCATCCGGTCGTGGCGTTCCGCTTCGGGAGTCGTAGATCGCTGTCTACTGTCACGGGTTGTCTGTCTATTATACTCATCTTAGACCATATGTAATATCTGATTTTGCTTTAAAACTGTAGCTCTTTAATAAAAGCCTCACAACTTCTAAAGCCCTGTTGGGTAATCTGTGTGAGCCTGTGATCCTGATCTTACACTGTTAGATGGCACAGTAAGGAGTGTAGATGGATTCAGTATCAAACGCATGTCTGGAGTGTTAAAAGGGCTTAACGATGACCAAAAAAAAATTCGAGTTGAATATAACAACAGAAGCCAAGGTCAAGAATGTGTTTGTTTTTTTAGTTGCATTAAGATAAAAATTCAAACGATGGACGAATTGGGGGCACTGGAAGTGTGATCTGGTGAGGGACTGATAACTGGTGCTACATACACGTGATAACTGATTCTACACAGACTGCAAAAGGGCTAAGCACATTTTTTGGCTCAATTTTTACAAAAGACGGATCAGGTAATTTATTTGATCTATAAATGGGAACTAGAGAGTGCTACAGAGGTAAGCTGTGACACTATTCAGATTACCACCAGCATGGTTGCCGAACAGCTGTGCAATCTTAAAATGAATCAATCTCAGGGGCCGGGGAAGATTCATCCGAGGATCCTTGTGGAGATAAGAGAGAAAATTGCAGGAATTCGGGCATAAATCTGGGAGGATTTATTGAAAGCTGCAGAGGTGCCAGGGACCTGAGAAATGCAGATGCTAAGCCTATATTCTAAAAATCAGTTGGCAAAAGTTACCCAGTTAAATCAGACCAGTGAGTTAAAGGCCCATTGTGGGCAAAATCATGGAAACCCTGATTAAAGATAAGATCATGGAGCATCTGGATTGAAACATCATCTTACAATGTGACCAGGGGAGGCTTTGCCAATCCATGTTCACTAGTTCACTTTGAGTGTGTGACAAAGGAGCTGGACAGGGGTGAGGCAGTGGGTGAGGTGTAATTGGCTTCAGTCAGGCCTTTTATACACTTCCTCTGGAAAGGCTGGTACTGAAAAGAAAGATCATGAGAATCAGTGATAACATTTTACAAGTGATGTGTAATTAGTACGTCGATAGAGCCCAGAGGGTGGCCATACAGGGATTGTCATAGGTATAGGAGAATGTTACCAGTGGGGTCACACAGGGATCTCTTTGGACCTCTTTTGTTTAATATCTTTATAAGTCATCTGGAACTGGGAGTCACAACATTTTCAGATGAAACAAAGCTGGTGAAGGTGGCAGACTGCAAAGCTGAAAAGGATAAGCTACAGGAGGATTTAAATACTGGGAAATGGGCCGGACAGGCGACAGATGTCAGTCAATGTAGAGAAAGGCAAAGTGCGTCACATGGAGACAAGAAATCCAGGAAGGGACTCTCACTCAATGAAAATAAATTATTCTCCACGGAAAATGAAAGAGTTCTGTGGGTCTTATTTCCAATAAATTGAAGCTAAGCAACAATGAGTAAAGCAAATCCGGCGTTGGGTTGTATTAAAATGTCAGTATTGAGCCGAGATAGCGAGGTAAAAATGCTACTTATAAATCTTTGGAGGAACCAGGCTCAGACTACTGTGCACAGCTCTGGACACCACAGGGTATTGCAGCTATTGAACGGACACGGAAGAGAGTGAGCAGAATTACTGGAGGATGGAGGGATTGGATTGTGAGGAGCGATTCTGTAAATTGAGCAAGTTCTCCCTGGAAAAGATAATGTCGAGAGGCGATATGATTGCTGTATTCAGGATTGTAAATGGAGCAGATAATATAGAGCACGACAAGTTAATTCCCTTTGTCCAGACAGTAGAACCAGAGGACACGGCCTACGCTTGAAAGGGGTCAATTCAAACCCAATCTGCTGAAACAGTATTTCATTGAGTGAGTGGTCAATCTATGGACAGGCTGCCTAGGGAGACGGTGGAAGCAGTTAGTGTCGATTCATTCAAATGCAAATTAAATAGATATCATTCGTAGAATAACACTTGGGATACAGTATGCGAGTAATTAGAGACATGATATGGGGTAAGTGCGGTGTGCTCGGGAGGAACAGGTGACTGTGGTCCTATGGTTCCTAAAGCTCTCCACCACTGGGGTTTTCCTCACCTCATGTCTGGATCTGTTGTAGACTAATCGATAGATTGATCGCTGTGACAAGGCAACAACCCCATTATCATTGTATCGGGGTCTTCCAGGATGTTAAAAAGTGAACTAGACTGGAGTGCATAAAGAATAGTGAAGATAATATTCTCATTTCATTTGATAACCTTCCTATTTGTATGAATTTGGTGATTATTGTTTGTGCCCCTTTAGAAAGTTCGTTAGATTAATTTTATTTTGTTTAATGACACTGGGGGTGTCGTCCCAATTGGCCAATGAAAGGAGCAGAAAGTGACCTGCATGGTCCTGTGTCTTTATCCTCCAGCAATTCCTCTGTTCCTCTGTTTATAGACACAGGAGTGCGGCTGTGGGGCGGTGCCCAGTGAGCGGAGAACAATGCCTGGGGACAGCGCGTACTCCCATTTCAGAGCGTATCCGACCCTCAAGATCCAAATCATTCCCAGGAGGGATATTGGGTCCCTTCATTAAACAGTTAAACTTGATATCCAATCACAGATCAGAAGTCGGACTCCACATGAATGTAGAGATACTCCAGGGCCCTCGGACTGGTGGGAATGTACCAGGCCTGAGTCAGCACCGATAAGAGAACTGGAAACTAACTGAGAACGGGTTACAACACTGAATTGTGCGCTGTTACAGTGTTCCTCATACATTCTTAAATTCACATTGAGTAAAGATCTTAGAGTGAGTGACTGTGTATCTGGGAGGGGGCGTGTCTGACACGGACAAGAAGAGCACAGTATGGAATATAAGGTACAATTCATGATATAATTTACTATTTTCATCATTTAAATAAGTTAACAATTAGTCTCAGTGGATATTTCAGCCCATTCTTTAACTCCTCTCTGAATTTACTCTGGGTCCCTGCATAAATAAACGGGTTGATGCAGGAACTCAAAAGCTGAAGCATATATCCGCTTTCTTCCAGAATAAATTTTGATTGATTGGAATTGGGACCTGAGAAATAAGTAACGCTCGCAATCCGGGAATAGAGGAAAGTTATCAGAAACAACAACCATAACAGGATGAAACTGCCCGAGATACAGAAGAGTAGAACAATGGACTTTCTCCGGCTCTCCACCTCTGGGTCTCCCTGATCATCCCCATGTCTGTGGTCCCGGAGTCTTCTGCGAGTTCTAATGGCCGCTAGAATGTGTCTGACGGTCAGAGCATTGAGCAGCAATATCAGAATGTATGGGAGACACGGGGTTAAAATGGAGGAATTCCATTCATATGCGGCCCATGCAGGTGAGGTATAAAATATTAATTTTATGTTGCAGAGCCAAGATACCTCGTTTATTATAATGAAAGGCTCAAACACAAAGTACCAGGGGATGTTTCTAACACAGCTCAGTGTACAGACCATTCCGATAACCACGGCGGCCGTTTTCTCGGTGCAATATTTTGTTTTCAGCTTATGGCAGCAGATGGCTACATATCGATCAAAGGTGAAAGCGACCGTTACCCAGACAGAACTGTCGATGACCCCATAAATTAGCGCAAGTTTGAGACTACAGACCGGAGTGATGTACATGAAACTGAAAGGGAAATAAATACCGACAATCCGGTTTAATATCACAGCCGTGATAATGACCAGGAGATCCGTCACAGCCATGGACACCAGGTAGTAAGTGATACATCTGGAGAGACCGCACCTTCCTCGGGACAGGATCACAATCACTGTCAAATTAGCTGTAAAAGAGACAGACAGACAGTCAGTGAATAAGTGATTGAGAGAGAAAGAGAGAGCAGACAATGCCGGAAATACTCACAGCTCAGGCAGCTTCTGTGAAGAGAGAACAGAGTTAGAGATTCTGGTCGGTGACCTTCCGTTCCATAGGAGAACGGCCCATCCCACAATGCAGCGCTCCCTCAGCACTGCACTGCGCTGTCTGGATAAACTATGGGCTTAGTCCTACAGCACACATTGAACTTACAACATTGGGAGTCGGATACGAGAGATGACATTAATATGCGTCCTCACTCAATGTGGAGTAAAGAACGAGGACGAGAACAGTACGAGACATTGGCAGGTCTAAGGAGCAGTAACACCGATTTAACAGAGAGATGTTGTTCACACTGCAGCACACGGTACAAAATAGAACTCCATGTACACCGTGATAATAATGCGAGAATTCACCCACTGTGAGAGTATCAATAACACAGTAGATCTCCATGTACACAGTAACAACAGTGTGAAAATTCATCCACAGTGACAGTGTCAGTAGCACAATAGAACTCCATGTACACAGTAACAACAATGTGAAAATTCATCCACAGTGACAGTGTCAGTAACACAATAGAACTCCATGTACACAGTGATAACAGTGTGATAATTCACCCACAGTGACAGTGTCAGTAGCACAATAGAACTTCATGTACACAGTGATAACAGTATGATAATTCACCCACAGTGACAGTTTCAGTAACACAATAGAACTCCATGTACACAGTGATAACAGTGTGATAATTCACCCACTGTGACAGTGTCAGTAACACAATATAGCTCCATGTACACAGTGATAACAGTGTGATAATTCACCCACAGTAAAATACCAATAATGCAATTGGAAGTATTTGCACACCTTTATAATTTCACTGAAACAGCTTTTATCAAAGTCTCAAATGACATCCTATGTGTCTGTGACCGTGGTAAACTATCCTTCCTCATCCTTCTCGAAACGTCTGCAGCCTTTGACAGGGGCGACCCCACTATTCTCCTCCAAATCCTCTCCTCTGTCGCCCAGCTGGGTGGAACTGCCCTCGTAGCCACAGAGTCACCTCCAATGATTCGATTCCCGCTCCCGCACCCTTACCTCTGGAATCCCTGATGTATCTATCCTTGGCCCCCTCCCATTCTCATCTTCATGCTGCCCCTTGGCGATATCTTCCGAAAACACAGCGTCAGATTTCACGTATACGCTGACGACACCCAGCTCTACCTCACCATGACTGCTCTCGACCCCGTCACTATCTCTGATTTGTCACACTGCTTCTCCGTTATCCTGCACTGGAGGAGCAGAAATTTCCTTCAACTAAATATTGGTTAGACCGAAGCCATTGTCTTCGGTCCCGCCACAAACTCCGTTCCCTCCCACTGACCCCATCCCTCTCACAGACAGCGTGGCAAATCCGAGGCAGTGGAGGGGTCGAGAGTGGTGGTGATGATGTAGTGCTGAGTGACGTCAGGGTATACGTGGTACCTGCCGCTGTGTTTTCGGATGATATCTCCGAACGGCAGCATGAGGCTGAACCAGACCGTTTGCAACCTTGGCGTCCTATTTGCCCCTAAATTGAGCTTCCAACCACATATTCGCTCCATCATCAAGGCCGCCTACTTCCACCTCATTAACATCGCCTGTCTCTGTCCCTGCCTCCGCTCATCAGCTGTTGCAACCGCCATCCATGCCTTTGTTGTCTCCAGACGTGACTATTCCAATGCTGTCCTTGCTGGCATCTCATCTTCCTTCCTCCATAAACTTGAGCTCAACCAAGTCTCTGCTGCCCTGTCTCCTAACTCGCACCAAGTCCCGTTCATCCATCACCCCTGTGCTCGCTGACCTCCATTGGCTCCCGGTCCGACAACGCCTCGATTTAAACATTCTCATCGTTGTTTACAAATCGCTGCAGAGCTTCGCTCCTCCCTATCTCTGTAACCTCCCCCAACCCTGCATCACTCCGAGAGCTTTCCCTCTATCTCCTTCTTTAAAACGCTCCTTAAAACTTACGTCTTTGCCCAAGCTTTTGTTGTGCGAATATCTTCTTATGTGGCTCGATGTGAAATTTTGTTTGATAACGTTCCTGTGAATTATTTTAATACTTTAAAGCCGCTATATAAATGCAGTTTGTTAGTGTTGATAATACGGCTCCCAGTAAAGCGCCAATAACACAACACTAAATACTTGCACAAAAGCAAAATACAGCGGATGCTGGAAATCTGAAATAAAAACAAAAAATGCTGGAAATACTCAGCAGGTTAGGCAGCATCTGTGGAGAGAGAAACAGAGTTACCATTTCAGCTCGATGAATTTCATCAGAACCTGATAAAGTTAGAGATTTAACTGTTTTTAACCAAGTGTAGGGGCAGGGAAAGGGTTGAGGGGAGGAAAGAACAAAAGGGAAGGTCTGTGATAGGGTGGAAGGCAGGAGAGATTAAAAGACAAAAGGGATGATGATGCAAAGCAAAAAAGGGGGTGCTAATCGGATAAGTACAGAAACAAAAGTTGGGTCAAGGGGAGGCGTAAATGGCAATGGCAAAATCATTACCTACACCTGCTGTCTGAAAAAAACGGGAGCAGCGGTTATGACCTGAAACTGTTGAACTCGATGTTGAGTCCAGAAGGCTGTAAACTGCCAAATCGAAAGATGAGGTGCTGTTCCTCGAGCTTCCGTTGAGCTTCATTAAAACAGTTTAGGAGGCTGAGGGCAGAGAGGTCAGAGTGAGAGAGGGTTCGAGAATTAAACTGACAAATTCAGGGTCACGATTGCGGACTGAACGCAGGAGTTCAGAAAAGCGATCACCCGATCTGCGTTTGGTCTCCCCAGTGTAGAGGAGACAGCAGCGTGAGCAGTGAATACAGTATACTAAATTACAAGAAGTACAAGTTAATTTATCCACAACGTTATAACACTGTGATAATAGCACTTACAGTGAAATACCAAGAACACAATAGGGAATATATGGACACAGTTATTAGTGTGATAATAGCACTCACAGTGAAATACCAATAACACAGTAGGAAATATGTGTACACAGTTATTAGTGTGTAATACCACTCACAGTGAAATACCAATAACACAATAGGAAATATATGTACACAGTTATTAGTGTGTTAACACCACTCACAGTGAAATACTAATTTCACAATAGGAAATATATGTACACAGTTATTAGTGTGTTAATACAACTCACGTTGAAATACCAATAACACAATGGGAAATATATGTGCACAGTTATTAGTGTGGTAATAGCACTCACAGTGAAATACCAATAATAGAACAGGAAATATATGTACACAGTTATAATAGTGTGATAATACCACTCACAGTGAAATACCAATAACACAATAGGAAATATATGTACACAGTTATTAGTGTGATAATACCACTCACAGTGAAACTCCAATAACACAATAGGAAATATATGTACACAGTTATTAGTGTGATAATACCACTCACAGTGCAGCGACATATGCTGTTGAATTTCAATAAAATATCACTCGGAGCAAATAGACTGGAGCCGTGGAAGTGGCGGCTCTGTGGAAAACACATTACAACTAATTATGGAGAACCAGCCATTCAGAATAGGTAGTGATTCCGTTAAAGGGAAGAAATTATGCCGAGAAAAAGGATAAAACATACCGTGAAAGGGAATAAATGATACAGTTAAAGGGGAGAAGCGTCCACGGTAAATAGGCGCAGTGACACAGTTAACCAATAATACCCATAACTAGTAACTAACTCCAATACTTTACCTGGAACGCCGATAGCTGCAATGACGGGGTAGTAAACGGCAAACACCAGACCTTTTGGTATCCCGTGCATTTCTCTCAGAAGCTCTAAGCGCGCTCTGCACTCCACTCACAGATTGTCACATTTATACCTGATGTCAGGCCCCAGGGAGATAATCAGATGGCTTGATCTTTTATATTAATTACACTAATTGAAACAAACAGATTAGTGCAGCCGCTGCCAGGATGGTGTAAAAACAGAAAATGCTGGAGAGGCTCAACAGGTCAGGCAGTATCTGTGAAGAGAGAAACAGAGTTAACGTTTCAGGTCGAGGACCTTTCGTCAGAACTGGAAAAAAGCAGGAAATGGCACAGATGTTTAAGCAAGTGTAGAGGCTGGGAAAGGGGGGAGGGGATGAAAGAACAAAAGGGAAGGTCTGTGATAGGATAGAAGGCAGAAGAGTTTAAGAGACATTAAGAGATATTCAAGGCAAAAGGAGGTGGTAATGGGACGGAACTTTTCTCTTCCTAACTCGACTCTATTTTTCCCTGTCCAAAATCTTCCCACCTGCATCCGCGACTCTTCCGACGCCCTCCACATCTTTAACAGTTTCCAGTTTCCTGGCCCCAACCGCCTCCTTTTCACTATGGACGTACAATCCCTCTACACATCCATTCCCCACCAGGAAGGCCTGAGGGCGCTCCACTTCTTCCTTGAAGAGAGGCCCAACCAATCCCCTTCCACCACCACCCTCCTCCGCCTGGCTGAACTTGTTCTCACATTGAACAACTTCTCCTTTGACTCCACTCACTTCCTCCAAATCAAAGGTGTTGCTATGGGAACCCGCATGGTTCCTAGCTATGCCTGCCTTTTCGTGGGATATGTGGAACATTCTTTGTTCCATTCCTACTCAGATCCCCTCCCTCACCTCTTTTTCCTGTACATTGATAACTGTATCGGTGCCGTTTCTTGCTCTCGCCCTGAACTAGATAATTTCATTCACTTTGCTTTCAATTTCCACCCTTCCCTCACCTTCACATGGTCCATCTCCAACATTTCCCTTTCCTTCCTCGACTTCTCCGTCTCCATCTCTGGGGATAGGTTATTGACAAACATTCAGTACAAGCCCACTGACTGTCACAGCTACCTGGACTACACTTCCCCCCACCCCGCCTCCTGTAAGGACTCTATTCCATTCTCCCAGTTTCTCCGTCTCCGCCGCATCTGCTCTGACGATGCCACCTTCCATACCAGTGCTTCCGACATGTCTTCCTTTTTCCTCAACCGAGGATTCCCCTCTACCGTGGTTGACACGGCCCTTGATCGTGTCCGTTCTATATCCCGCACTTCCGTCCTCACCCCTGATCCTCATTCCCGGAACCACGACAGAGTTCCCCTTGTCCTAACCTTTCACCCCACCAGCCTACACATTCAACGGATCATCCTCCGCCATTTCCGCCACCTTCAGCGTGATCCCACAACCAAACCTCACCTCCACTTTCAGCATTCCGTAGGGACTGCTCCCTCCGTGACACCCTAGTCCACTCCTCTATCACCCCCAACAGCCCTTCCCCTACGCCTGGCACCTTCTCGTGCAAGCACAGGAGATGCAACACATGCCCTTATACCTCATCCCATCCCACTGTCCAGGGCCCCAAACACCTCTTCCAGGTGAAACTGCGATTTACTTGTACTTCTTGCAATTTAGTATACTGTATTCGCTGCTCACGATGTGGTCTCCTCTACATTGGGGAGACCAAACGCAGATTGGGTGACCACTTTGCGGAACACATCCGTTCAGTCCGTTAGGGGGACCGCGAGCTTCCGGTCGCCTGTCACTTTAATTCACCGCTTCACTCCCACTCAGACATCACCGTCCTCGGCCTCTTGCATTATTCCACAGACGCTCAGCGTAATCTCGAGGAACAGCACCTCATCTTTCGATTAGGCACTTTACAGCCGTCTGGACTGAACATAGAGTTCAACAATTTCAGATCATAACCTCGGCCCCTATCATATATATATATATATTTTATCCACACTCTTTGTCTTTTTTTCTTCTCTCCCGCATGGCAGCTGTCTTTCATTCTGCCAGCGCAATTTACACTTCATCTAGAGCCATCCTTGGTTTCTTAACCTGTCCCATTACCATCTCCTTTTGCCTTGAATATCTCTTAATGTCTCTTAACCTCTTCTGCCTTCTATCCTATCACAGACCTTCCCTTTTGTTCTTTCATTCCCTCTCCCCTTTCCCAGCCTCTACACTTGCTTAAAAATCTGTTCCATTTCCTGCTTTTTTCCAGTTCTGACGAAAGGTCATCGACCTGAAACGTTAACTCTGTTTCTCTTTTCACAGATGCTGCCTTACCTGCTGAGTATCTCCAGTATTTTCTGTTTTTATTTCAGATTTCCAGCATCTGCAGTATTTTCTTTTTGTTCCGGAATGGTGTCTATGTTTTGATGGAATGGAATGTCTTTGAACAACTCTGATCCGGCTCTGAAGTGAAATACCCAGAGATTATAGTATGATCCCTCTGAGTTTTCTTGGAAACATATAATAAAACGCTAAATAAGTGGTGGCCAAGGAGAAAGTTAGCATTGTACGCGAGGAATTCAGGGGTTTAAAACCCTAAATGCTGAATTAAGAGGTCTCAGCACTAGGTCTAACTGCCCAGAGAAACTAAGGTCCTGCAGACTGAAAACTTGGCCAAGTTCTCGCTCCTGGTCATTATTCAGCTCCAGTCCGGGTAAGCACGGGTCACGTGCAGCTGTCTTCAAATTCCTCTGGGAGTGTACACCCACTGTCTGTGCAAACATTGTGGACAGCTTCATTTAAGCAAGGTTATTTTCTGTGTGGACAGGTCCATTTCAGCACAGTTACATTCAGTGTGGACAGGTCCAATTCAGGACAGTTACATTCAGTGTATTCAGGTCCAGTTCAGAACAGTTACATTCAGTGTATCCAGGTCCAGTTAAGCACGGTTGCATTCAGTGTGTTCAGTTCAGGACAGTTACATTCAGTGTGGACAGGTCCAGTTCAGGACAGTTACATTCAGTGTGGACAGGTCCAGTTCAATATAGTTACATTCTGTATGGACAGGTCCAGTTCAGGACAGTTACATTCAGTGTGTTCAGGTCCAATTCAGGACAGTTACATTCAGTGTATCCAGGTCCAGTTCAGCACAGTTACATTCCGTGTGGACAGGTCTAGTTCATCACAGTTACATTCAGTGTGGACAGGTCCAGTTCAGCACGGTTATATTCAGTGTGGAATGATCCAGTTCAGGACAGTTACATTCAGTGTGGACATGTCCAGTTCAGCACAGTTACATTCAGAGTGGACAGGTCCTGTTCAGCACAGTTACATTCAGTGTGGACAGGTCCAGTTCAGGACAATCACTTTCTGTATGGACAGGTCCAGTTCAGGCATTTACCTTCAGTGTGTTCAGGTCCATTTCAGGACAGTTACATTCAGTGTATACAGGTGCAGTTCAGCACGGTTACATTCAGTGTGGAAAGATACAGTTCAGCACAGTTACATTCAGTGTGGACAGATCCAGTTCAGCAAAGTTACATTCAGTGTGGAAAGGTCCACTTCAGGACAGTTACATTCAGTATAGACAGGTCCAGTTCAGGACAGTTACATTCAGTTTGTTTTGGACCATTTCAGGACAGTTACATTCAGTGTATCCAGGTGCAGTTCAGCACGGTTACATTCAGTGTGGAAAGAACCAGTTCAAGACAGTTACATTCAGTTTGGACAGGTCCAGTTCAGCACAGTTACATTCAGTACAGTTACATTTCGTGTGGATAGGTCCACTTCAGCACGGTTACATTCAGTGTTGGAAGGTCCAGTTCAGAACAGTTACATTCAGTGTGGACATCTTCAGTTCAGCACGGTTTCATTCAGTGTGTACGGGTCAAGTTCAGCACGTTTACAGTCAGTGTGGACAGGTCCAGCTCAGCACAGTTACATTCAGTGTGGACAGTTCCTGTTCAGCACAGTTGCCTTCAGTGTTGACAGGTCCAGTTCAGCACAGTACCATTCAGTTTGGACAGGTCCAGTTCAGCACAGTACCATTAAGTGTGGACAGGTCCAGTTCAGCACGGTTACATTCAGTGTAGACAGGTCCTGTTCAGCACAGTTGCATTCAGTGTGGACATTCCAGTTCAGCACGGTTACATTCAGTGTAGACAGGTCATGTTCAGCACAGTTGCATTCAGTGTTGACAGGTCCAGTTCAATACAGTTACATTCAGTGCGGACAGGTCCAGTTCAACACAGTTACATTCATTGTAGACAGGTCCAGTTCAGCAGAGTTACATTCAGTGTGGACAGGTCCAGTTCAGCACAGTTACATTCAGTGTGGACAGGTCCAGTTCAGGACAGTTACATTCAGTGTGTTCAGGTCCAGTTCAGGACAGTTACATTCAGTGTGGAAAGGTCCAGTTCAACAGAGTTACTTTTAGTGTGGACAGGTCCAGTTCAGCACAGTTACATTCAGTATGGACAGGTACAGTTCAGCACAGTTACATTAAGTGTGGACCGGTCTAGTTCAGCAGAGTTACATTCAGTGCAGACAGGTCTAGTTCAGCACAGTTACATTCAGTGTGGACAGGTCGAGTTCAGCACAGTTACATTAAGTGTGGACCGGTCTAGTTCAGCACAGTTACATTCAGTGCAGACAGGTCTAGTTCAGGACAGTTACATTCAGTGTGTACAGGTCGAGTTCAGCACAGTTACATTCAGTGCAGACTGGTCTAGTTCATCACAGTTACATTCAGCGTGGACAGGTCGAGTTCAGCACAGTTACATTCAGTGTGTACAGGTCCAGTTCTGGACGGTTACATCGAGTGTGGACTGGTCTAATTGATCCCGGCTACATTCAGTATAATTCAGTTTAGCTTAAAGGCTGTCTTAGTGGATCGCGGTGGTAGTAAATTTTGCGATAAAGCTAAAGTTGAAATTGACTAAGTTTATCCGGAATTAAGAACTGTCTGGAATGATCTCAAATCTGACCAGGCTGCTGGACCTGACATGAGCAACAGAGGGTTTGGCTATAAAACGTGTAGAAATGTATCATTTATCTGTTGAGGCAAAGAATGGACGGACAGAGTTGGCATAAACGGAGTGCGTCACAAACAGAGAAGTAAACGTGTGAATTTGGTGAGAGTGGGAGTTCGGTGCAGAGGAGGAAGGAGGGGCTGCTTTTGTCTCCAATACTTGTAGTGGTTTGTGTAACCGATGAATATTTAATTGAAATTACCTAAAGCTTAAACTAGATCAAGTAATTTGTGAAAATACAATAAACTATAAGTAAAGTTGATTAAATTCATAAACTTTAGTTAATTAAATAAATAAAACAAGGTTTGATAGGGATGGCAGTGCAGGAGGGGTGCCGCAACTGCAGCATGCGGGAGTTTGTGGGAGCATCACGATCCCGGACAACTACATCTGCAGTAAGTGTCTGCATCTCGAGGAACTCCAGTTCAGAGTTGTTGAGCTCGACTCCGAGGTGCAGACATTGCGGGGCATTAGGGAGGGGGAGAGTTACCTGGACACTTTGCGCCTCCTGGTAGCGCCTGGAGGGGCGGTAATGGGACGCTAAGGGTTTAGCGACTGGGCGCAGCTAATTCAGCAATGCCCGTGAACTTCCCTGCTGGTTTAGCGCTGGCGCTAACACTTACCACCTTGCCCTCTAGCACCTCGCAGTTTGTGACATAATAATTGCGCAGCGCCCCGTTCCCGCCCCTGATATGAAATTGTCTCCTGTCCCCTGCTGTATCGCCGGGCGTCAGCAACGGCAGGAAGAGGAGGCGTTGTTACCTCGGCTGGCCGCTTGGCGAGCGCTAATTAAAGGCAGTGGTATTCTTTGCACCAGTCTGGTGCTTCCTGAAAGTTTTTGATGCTTTATTGCTGCAAGATGTCCAAGCCCTCCACTCTCTGAGAGTGTTTGGGGCTGTAATGGCAGTCGCGCAGGTCGCCTGGCAGCACAGAACTGAGCAGAAGTAAGTTGTGCCTCATCATTGGCCTTTCCCTTTAAGCGAGGGAAGCAGCCTCCGATGCCGGTATCTTTGCACTCCACATTCTTCAGCGCTCTGCTGCTACCGCCCCATACTCGCACTTTAGCGCCCTAAGAGAAGTGGTTAGCGCTTGATTTAGCACTCCACTTCCCTCTTGGAGCGCTACGGCTCAATTTCCCGGGAGCAGAAAATGATTATCGCCTGGCGATTCTTTTCTGAGATTTAAAAAGTTACCATCCCAAACGGGGCGCTTCGGAATTTCCAGCCCTTTGATCGAGGAGGTAGTCACACCCCTTAGGTGAGGAAGTGGTACAGGTCAGGTCATAGGAAGTAGGGTGTGACTGCGACTCAGGCTGGTAAGTGGAACCCAGGTGTAGTTCTGGAGGAGCCTCGACCTTTCCCACAAGTGCGAGGCTCTTGCGGCCTGTGTGGATGAAGGAAAATCTGCAGAGTGAATGAGCAAACTGACCATGGCACCGTGGTACATGAGGGCGTTCAAATGCGGGGAGTGAAAAAGTATGTGATACTGGTGAGAGACAGTTTAGTCAGAGGATAGATACAGTTCTCTGCAGACGCGATCGGGAGTTCCGAAGGTTATGTTGCCTGCCCAGTGCCAGGGTTAAGGATTTCTCCACATGGCTGGAGAAGCACTTGAAGCTGGAGAGGGAGGATCCAGTTGTCGTGGTCCACGTAGGATCCAACGACATAGGTAGAACTAGGAATGAGGTTCTGCTGAGGAAGTTTGAGGAGCCAGGATCCAAATTACAAAGCAGATTCTTAAAGGTAATAATCGCTGGATTGTTACCTGGGTCACACGCAAATTGGCATAGGGTGAAACAGATTAGAGGTTTAAATGCGTGGCTCAAAGAGTAGTATGGGACTCAAGGTTTTTCGATTCATTGGGCACTCGCACCAGTACAGGGGAAAGAGGGGACTGTTCCATTGGGACAGTCTCCACTGAAACCGGGCTGTGACTAATGTTCCGGCGAATTGAATAACTAAGGCTGCAGATAGTGCTTTAACTAAAAGGGGAGGATTCAGATGAGGTGAAACGTACAAAATCTGAAGAGAAAATTTAAGGCCATAGAGCAGTGTAGCGATTTGATTAAAGGTAAGCAGATTGTGACAGGGAGGGACAGAGAGTTTAACCGTAATAGTGCATCAGTGAATACGGTCAAATCAGGTAAAAAAGGTAAAAGGTTAATGTTAAAATGCTTTATCTGAATGAACCAGACATTCGTAACAACATAGAGGAATTAATGACACAAATAGTGATAAATCGGTTTGATATAATAGCCATTACAAAGACGTGATTGCAGGTTAACCAATGTTGGGAACTGAATATTCCAGGGTACTTGACGTTCCCAAAAGACAGACAAAAAAATGAGGGCGGGTAGCACTGATAATAAAGGATGACATAAGGACAGTAATGTGGAAGGAACTTGGCTCAGAAGACCAGGAAGTAGAATCAGTATGGGTGGAAATAAGGGACAGAAAACACTGGTGGCTGTATTTTGAAGGCCCCACGAACAGCAGCTATACTGTTGGACAAAGTTTTAGTCAAGAAATAAGAGAAGAATCTAACAAATGTAATGTAATAATCGTGGGGGACATTAATCTTCATATAGACTGGAAAAATCATACTGGCAAAAGTAGTTTCGAAGAAGAGTTTATGGAATTCACTCGAGAGAGAGTTTTCTAGAACAAGACGTCGTGGAACCAACCAGGGAAGAGGTTATTTAAATCTTGTCTTGTGTAATGAGACGGGATCTGGTCTACATGTTGCCCCTTGGCAAAATCATCCGAAAACACAGTGTCAGTTTCCACATGTACGCTGACGACACCCAGCTCTACCTCACTACCCCTTCTCTCGACCCCTCCGCGGTGTCTAGATTGTCAAACTGCTTATCCAACATCCAGTACTGCAAAAGCAAATATTTTCTCCAATTAAGTATTGTGAAGAGCAAAGCCATTGTTTTCGGTCCCCACCACAATCTCCGTTCCCTAGCCATTGACTCCAGCCCTTTCCCTAAAAGCTGTCTGAGGTTGAACCAAACTGTTCGCAACCTTGGTGTCATATTTGACACTGAAATGATTTCCGTCCACATATCCACAGCATAACAAAGACCACTTATTTCCACCACCATAACATCACCCGTCTCTGCCCTTGCCTCAGCTTATCCGCTGCTGAAACCCTCATCCATGCGTCTGTTACCTCTAGACTTGACTATTCCATTGCCTCCCACATTCCACCCAATGTAAACTTGAGGTCATCCAAAACTCAGCTGCCCGTGTTCTAACTCGCACCAAGTCCTGTTCACCCATCACCTCTGTGCTCGCTGACCTACATTGACTCCCGGTTAAGCAGCGCCTCGATTTCACAATTCTCATTCTTGTTTTCCAATCCCTCCATGGCCTTTCTCTCCCTTAACTCTGTAATCTCCTTCAGCCCCACAACCCCTGGAGATATCTGTGCTCCTCTAATTCTGCCCTCTTGACCTTCCCTGATTATAGTCGCACAACCATTGGTGGTCGAGCCTTCTGTTGACTAGGCCCTCAGCTCTGGGATTCCCTGCCTAAACCTTTCAGCCTCGCTACCTCTCTTTCCACCATTTAAGACGCTCCTAAAAACCTACCTCTTTGACCATGCTGTTGGTCACCTGCCTTAATGTGTACTTATGTCTTAAAATGCTCCTCTGCAGCGCTTTGGAGCGTTTTACTACGTTAATGGCGCTATATAAATACAAGTTGTTATTGTTGCTTAATTAATAATCTTATAGTGAGGGATCCTCTGGGGAAGAGTGATCATAATATGAAAGAATTTCACATTGAATTGAAGAGTGTCATATTTAAGCCTGAAACAAGAGTCTTAAACTTAAATAAAGCAAATTACAAAGGCATGAGGGGCGAGTTAACTAAGCTAGATTGGGAAAATAGATTAAAAGGTATGATTGTAGATAAGCAATGGTAAACAATTAAAGAAATATTTCATAATTCTCAACGAATATACATTTCATTGAGATATAAAAACATCACGAGAAAAGAGATCCATCCATGACTGACTAATGAGGATAAGGACAGTATTAGATTAAAAGAGGTTTATAACGTTGCCAAAAAGAGTAGTAAGCCTGAGGATTGGACGAGTTTTAAAAACCAGCAAAGGATGGCCAAAACATTGTTGAAGAGGGAGAAAATAGAAACAGATTGTAACAGTTTCTACAAGTACATAAAAAGGTAGGGAGTAGAGAAAATAAGCGTGGGTCCCTTAGAGGCTGAGACTGTAGAACTTATAATGGGGCATCAGGAAATGGCAGAGATGTTAAAAATATTTTGTATCTGTCTTCACCGTAACAGACACAAAAAACAGACCAGAAATAGGGGGGAGCCAATCATCTAATGAGATTGAAGAACTTAAAATAATTAACATGTGTAAAGAAAAAGTACTGGATAAATTAATGGGACTAAAATCCAACAAATCCTCTGCACCTGATGGCCTACATCCTAGGGTTTTAAAAGAAGTGGCTGCAGACATAGGGCCGACCTGAAACGTTAACTCTGTTTCTCTCTCCACAGATGCTGCCTGACCTGCTGAGTATATCCGGCATTTCTGTTTTTTTTTAATGTTAGTGTTCAGAGGGATTTGGCAGTCCTTGTACCCGAAACAGGGGAAGTTAGCATGCAGGTACAGCATGCAATTAGGAAGGCAAATGGTATTTTGGCATTTATTGGAAGGGGGTTTGGAGCACAAAAGTAAGGAAGTCTGCTGCAATTGTACAGGGCTTTGGTGAGACAACACCTGGAGTACTGTGTACAGTTTTGGTCTCCGTAGGTAAAGAAGGATATACTTGCATTATAGGTGGTGCAACGAATCTTCACCAGATTCATTCCTCGGATGAGAGGATTGTCCTATGAGGAGAGATTGAGCAGATTGAGCCTATACTCTCTGGATTTTAGAAGAATGAGAGGTGATAGCATTGAAACATACAAGATTCTGAGGGGCTTGACAGAGGAGATGCTGAGACTACAGGCTGGAGTGTCTACAACTAAGGGGCATAGACTCAAGATAAGGGGTCGGCCATTTAAGACTGAGAGGAAGAGAAATTTCTGCACTCAGAGGATTGTCAATCTTCTGAATTCTCTAGCCCAGAGGGCTGTGGATGCTGAGTTGTTTAGTTTATTCAAGGCTGAGATCGATAGAATTTTGGACTCAAATGGAATCAAACGATATGGGGATCGGGCGGGAAAGTCGTTTTGAGGTTGAAGATCAGCCATGGGCTTATTGAATGGCAGAGCAGGCTCGAGGGGCCGGATGTCCTACTCCTGCTCCTATTTGGTATGTTCTCATGTTATCAAACACTCCCAGGGAATTAACAACACGCGTTAGATGCCGTGGAAAGCTCCATCTACTTGGTCCGATACTGTATTTCCGGGTCAGATTCTGTGTGACTGCCGCATATATTTTTCATCTACTTGCTGATTGCTATGAAACAATTACATGTAATTACATACAATTTTGCTATTATTAGATCATGTTGTTTTCAGTGTGAGGCACAAACCTTAACAAGGAGATACTCACCTCGGAGAAAGTCCATCGAGAAATCACCAGCGTGATAAGACGGTTAAATGGACTGAATGGAGATACCGAATTAATTTGTACTAAAATGTGTGGAAATTAGATTGTGTGAAATAGTAGACTATTTAAGGAAGTCACAGATAACACAACACAACTCTACTCTCTAGCAGGTGAATCTAGAACTACGGGGCAGCATGTTAGGATTCCAGGTGCAGCCAGTTGATAGCGTTTTCCCAGAACGGATACGAGGTTGTACAGGCCACGTTATCAGACAGTCAAAATCAACGGAGGCCTGGAAAATGGGACTGAGTACTTGCTTGGGAAGTAATGTTTGTAGGGAATAACAGTCAACCTCCTGTAGTGTTAGATAGGGGAGTTAAGTCCAGGTGCGGTCTTCGGGTGAAGCAGGGTTAGAGGGCGAGGTTCATCGGACCAGGGTGGACAGATGTTGTCCAGGTCACATTTTAAAGTGACATAGTCTGCCGTTTTTATACATGGCACTGTGATTTTATATTAGAAACATAGAAACATAGAAAATAGGTGCAGGAGTAGACCATTCGGTCCTCCGAGCCTGCACCGCCATTCAATGCGTTCATGGCTGAACATGCTACCTCAGTACCCCATTCCTGCTTTCTCGCCATACCCCTTGATCCCCCTAGTTGTGAGTGTTATATCTAACTCCCTTTTGAATATATTTAGCGAACTGGCCTCAACAACCTTCTGTGGAAGAGAATTCCATAGATTCACCACTCTCTGGGTGAAGAAGTTCCTCCTCAGCTCAGTCTTAAATGGCTTCCCCTTAATCCTTAGACTGTGACCCCTGGTTCTAGTTTTCCCTAACATTGGGAACATTCTGCCCGCATCTAATTTGTCTAAACCAGTCAGGATTTTAAATGTCTCTATAAGATCCACCCTCATTCTTCTGAACTCCAGAGGATACAAGTTCAGTTGACCCAATCTTTCTTGATATGTCAGACCGGCCATCCCAGGAATCAATCTAGTGAACCTTCGCTGCACTCCCTCAATAGCAAGAATGTCCTTCCTTAAGTTAGGAGACCAAAACTGCGCACAATACTCCAGGTGTGGCCTCACCAAGGCCCTGTACAACTGCAGCATCACCTCCCTACTCCTGTACTCAAATCCCCTTACTATGAAGGCCATCATTCCGTTTGCATCCACTATTTCCAAGGCCACCTCCTTAAGTACTCTGAGATGCAGACCATCAGGCCCCGGGGATTTTTCAGCCTTCAGTCCCATCAATTTTCCCAATACCTTTTCCCGTCTAATAAGGATTTCCCTCAGCTCCTCCCTCTTACCAGATCCTCTGACCACTTTTATTTCCGGCAGGTTGTGTGTGTCCTCCACAGTAAACACCGAACCAAAGTACTTGTTCAATTGATTAGCCATTTCCTTGTTCCCCATTACGACTTCCCCTGTTTCCGACTGCAGGGGACCTACGTTTGTTTTTACTAACCTCTTTCTTTTTACATATTTATAGAAGCTGTTGCAGTCCATTTTAATGTTCTCTGCAAGCTTCCTTTCATATTTTATTTTCCCTGCCCTAATCAAACCCTTCGTCCTCCTCTGCTGAGTTTTGAAGTTCTCCCAGTCCCCGGGTTTGCTGCTACTTCTGGCCAATTTGTATGCAACTTCCTTGGTTTTAATACTATCCCTGATTTCCCTTGTTAGCCATGGTTGAGCCACCTTCCCTTTTTTATTTTTACGCCAGACCGGGATGTACAATTGTTGTAGTTCATCCATGCGATCTCTAAATGTCTGCCATTGCCCTTCCACTGATAGCCCCTTAAATATCGCTTGCCAATTTAACCTCGCCAATTCACGCCTCATACCCTCTAAGTTGCCCTTATTTAAGTTCTGGACCATGGTCTCTGACTTAACTGTTTCCTTCTCCATCCTAATGTAGAACTCCACCATACTATGGTCACTCTTCCCCATGATCTCCCGCGGTGTTGGACATAGGGAGTCGAGGCCAAGTAGCAACATTTTCTACAGTTTGGGAATCAGCGACATATAGTTTGTTGGAGCTGCAGAGTCGGGAAACGCAAAGCTGGAGCGCTACAGTGCCACCCCCGTCGGAAGGGCGGAACTGCATCGTGACCTATTCAAAAGTTCATAAGAAGGGATTATGGGGTGGGCGGGGGGAGATTTTCCCCGGATACCTTAGGCGCTAAAGACCCTTCAAGGTGGCCAGGCTGGGGTCTTTAGCTGGAACGCCGGTTTAGCCCGCGTTTAGCGCAAGACGCCATATTGGTTAAGGAGTTGAAGCTTCCGCTGTGAACGGCCGCCGGAGGGTCATTAAGCAGCTAATTGTCACTTAACTTGCCTGCAGGCGCTCATTAACGAGGCTGCACGGCATTCTGGTGTCCGGCGCTGGACCTGACGCCCTCTCCTAACAGCGACCAGCTGGCTGGGAGTAAACGAGTAGATGCTGAAGATTTGGAGCGCTGTTTAAAGGGACATCGCCTTTTACTGTCCACTTGCTGCTGGAGCTTTGAAGAGGATTTCTGAAGCAGATCGGGAGACTTTCTAGGAAACTTCGTCAAGACTTCACCAACACTCTATCAAAATTGATTCTGGAAATTCTCTGAGGACTTCTCTTAAAAAGAGAGAGTGCTGTGCTACTCTACCTTATTGGACACCTTCCAGGAGTCACCAGGAGAAAGGAATGGGATCGGATCGGATCAGCCGCCCGTTATATGCAGCGCCTGATATTTGCTGTAATTTCAGTCAATGGAGCTGAATATCAGGCGCTGCGTATAACGGGCGGCCGATCCCAGACCGCCCGTTCTGCGTCACCGCCCAAGACCAATCGCTAGACCCATCCACCCTATCAATTCCTTTAATCACCTTTAATATCTTAATTAGATAACCCCTTAATATTTTATACTAAAGGGAATATAAGCCTAGTCTGTGCAACCTGTACTCATAATTTAACCCTTTTATCCCAGGGACCATTCTGTTGAATCTGCTCTGCTCCCCCTCCAAGGCCATTGTTCCCGTCGTAAGATTCGGTGCCCAGAGCTGACTGCAGTGCTGCAGATGCGGTCTGACCAGGGCTCTCTACAGCTGGAACAGAACTTCCACCCCTTTCAATTACAGCCCCTTTGATATAAAGGCCGCCATTCCATTAACATTTTAATTATTTTTTGTGCCTGACTACGAGCTTTTAGTGCTTTCTGTACTTGGACACCTAAATCACTCTGTTCATCCACAGTTCCTAGCTTCTCACATTTTATAAAATTCTCTGATCTATCTTTCTGAGGGCCAAAGTGGATGACCTCACACTTCCCCACATTGAACTCCAGGTGACACAGTTTTGCCCGTTCACCTTATCTCTCAATGTCCCTTTGCAACTTGCTGCTCCCACCTACACTATTTACTGTGTCAACTAACTTGGTGTCTTCAACAACCTTGGATATGCGGCTCTCTATTCTTTCATCTAAGTCATTTATGAGTAGAGTGAAAAGCCCCTGTACTGATCTATTGGGGCACCACTAGCCACATCCTGCCAACCTGTCAACAGACGCAGTATCCCTACTCTCTGTCTCCTACCTCCGAACCAATTCCCTGCCCATGTCAATAGGTTGCCTCCAATTCCATGCACTCTCATTTTTGTTAACAGTCCCTTAAGTGGAACCTGATCCAATGGCTTCTGGGAGTCGATAGAAATAACCTCCTTAGACAGACCATCATCTACCATGTTAGTTCCAACTTAATAAATATCAACTTGGTTCGTACAAATCCACGTTGGCTCTCTCTGACCAGTTCATATTTGTCTAAGTGCTCAATCACTCTGTCCCTAATAACAGATTCTAACAACTTCTCAACAACAGACCTTAGACTAATAGGCCTATAATTTCCGATTTTGTCTCAGCTACCCTTCTTAACTAATGGAGTGACACTGGCAATTTTCCAATCCATGGGGCACTTCCTCAGTCAAGAGTGTTTTGGAAGAACAGGGCTAGAAAATCTACAATTTCCTCAGATACTTTTTTTACTATCCTGTGGTGGAAACCATCAGGAACTGAAGATTTGTCTATCTTTAGTCTCCTTATTTTCTCCATGACCAAATTTTGCTTATACTAAAACTGGTAATCAATTCTAAATAATTAAAATCTGGACCTTGGCATTTATAACCCTTAAAAGCTGACAGAAATGACTGACAAAAAAACCTAACAACCCAGAGTAAGGTTTTATTGATAGGATGTGTTTCAGTTTCTAAAAATGTTACCCGTCCATCACCAATGACATGAAGCCAACATTGATTCACAAATGAAACCATTGCACGGCACTGTTTGCACCTATTGTTAGCGGCGCGCATTGCTCCACCTATTGAACTAATGACATCCACACAGGGCAACGACCACGGATCCCAGCCTATTTTTAGCGGCCCGCATTGCTCCACCTATTGAACTAATGACATCCACACAGGGCAACGACCACGGATCCCAGCCTATTTTTAGCGGCCCGCATTGCTCCACCTATTGAACTAATGACATCCACACAGGGCAACGACCACGGATCCCAGCCTATTGTTAGCGGCCCACATTGCTCCACCTATTGAACTAATGGAATCCACACAGGGCAACGACCACGGATCCCAGTCTATTGTTAGCGGCCCGCATTGCTACACCTATTGAACTAATGACATCCACACAGGGCAACGACCACGGATCCCAGCCTATTGTTAGCGGCCCGCATTGCACCACCTATTGAACTAATGGAATCCAAACAGGGCAACGACCACGGATCCCAGCCTATTATTAGCGGCCCGCATTGCACCACCTATTGAACTAATGGAATCCAAACAGGGCAACGACCGCGGATCCCAGCCTATTGTTAGCCGCCCGCATTGCTCCACCTATTGAACTAATGGAATCCAAACAGGGCAACGACCACGGATCCCAGCCTATTATTAGCGGCCCGCATTGCTCCACCTATTGAACTAATGACATCCACAGAGGCCAACGACCACGGATCCCAGCCTATTGTTAGCGGCCCGCATTGCTCCACCTATTGAACTAATGGAACCAAACAGGGCAACGACCACGGATCCCAGCAGACAGTAAATGGTCAGCTGGGTGCTTCCTGTAAACGAGATCTCAGGAACTTTCCCGACGGCATTTTATGGGCACAGTTCATGTAAATGGAACGCCATCACCATAAGCACGAAGAAAGCACAAGCAGATTGTTTTATCTAACACTGGGAAGGTTTTATTTTTTTCTTGTTTTATTGACATTTTCTATCAAGTTGCTGCACAAAGCATAAAATGTTGCAAATGGCTTTAAATTAACACTGAATTAAGAAGTGTTTCTGGGAAACTTTATAAATTATGTTTAGTATTTCAGGCGCCAGGTGGACAGTTTTTCATTTCTTCTCGCTGTTCTACATTAATTTAGTAATTAGTGTGATGGGAAATTTCACCACAGTCTTCAACTCCTCTCTGAATTTAGTCTGGGTCACGGCATAAATACAAGTGTTTGTGCAAGAACTCAACAGTTGAAGCATGAATCCAATTTCTTGTAGGACATCAAAGTGCGATTGGTCACATCATTAAACATTGCCATTATGCGCAAGTATAGGGAATTGACCAAAAACATCACCCATAACAGGATAAAATTCCCGGATATAACAATCAGTAAAATGATGGATTTCCTTCGCTTCTCCATCTCTGGGTCATTGGGACTCTCCCCACTGCTGTGGGCCCGGAGTCTCCTGCGGACTCTGCTCGACAATAAAATGTGTCTGACGGTTAAAGCATTGAGCACCAAAATCAGAACAAAAGGAACAAATGGGGTTAAAATAAAATGAAGAAATTCTATTGCTGTCCATACCCGTGAAAGGAAAACACTGTCTAATACATTGCAAAACCAAGGAAGGTTAAACAGTAAATATTCACTTGTGTACATAAAGTACCAAAACATGTTTTGCAAACAAAACAGCACAGTCACTGTTCCTAGAACCACAGCCGCCGTTTTTTCGGTGCAATATTTTGTTTTCAGCTTCTGGCAACAAATGGCCACAAATCTATCAAAGGTGAAAGCGACTGTGAACCAGACAGAACAGTCTGTGACTGCGTACAGCAGGACGGCGTGGATATTACACACTTTAATGTTCAGTACAAAAAGGAATTGTGCAGCGTGAGCGACTGGAATCTGTCTTAGTATCACGTCAATGATAATGACCAGTAGATCCGCCGCTGCCATGGACACCAGGTAACGGGTGACACATTTGGAGAGACCGCACCTTCCTCGAGACAGGATCACAATCGTCACCAAGTTCACTGGAAAGAAGGTTACAAAACAGAAATTATACATCAGGCTCCAACAGAAGCAGCAACCCGGTGGAGTTCGGTCTGAAATTAGAAGCTTTGCTGTTACATCCAGATATAGAGACTGATTAATTTACCTGTGATAGGGCTTTCTGCTGGAGACAGGGTTTACAATAAAATCAGAGACAAGATGTGAAATAAATAACTGAACAGTATAAAATTAAACACAATAAAAAAAAGGATCTGCAGAAAACTATAAGAAAAACCATTCCTGTGAAGAGAGATTACTGGTGGATCTGGTCGAGAACAACACCTTGTTGTAGCTGGAGGCAAAAATTACCCACAGTTCCCAGATTCGGACGGAAGCCAGTGCGGAAATGGCCGTTCGCTGCTACATGTGGGGTCAGCGGGGACATGGGGCAAGGATGTTCCTTCTGATGACTGGCCACCAACACCTACTGGAAGGTGCACAGGTGTGGCAGTGAGATGAGAACAGCTTTCTCGGGGTTCTGATACCTACTATGGACTCTGTCAAGGTTCTCTCGGTGAAGGCGTTTGTACCCTCGTAGCCCTGGTTCCAAAAGATCAGCGCTTTCAGAAAAGGAGAGAGAAAATAGGGAGGTAAAATAACAAAAAAACACACACACAGTAGATGGGAAGACATTACATTATCAGGGAGTTCCAGGGACACTAGAATGTGGAGATCAACAAGGAGCGAGATGAATGAGGCGGTCTCCTCCAGCGGGACTGCGTGTGTGCAGTAGCAGAATGAAGCAGAGCGGAGGATGTGCAGATCTTAGGTGACGATATTAGACCTGCGCTTGGAACAGAGGAAGTGGAGGGAGAAGAAAGGAAATATATTAAATATAAATCAGTTTACAAATAATTGTATTAAAAACTCAGTCATTGGATTCATTCCGAGTCAGTTCGGCTCGTGTTGAGTGAGAAGCTCATGGTTTCAAGCCCCACTTCTGTCCTTGAGCGGGTCAACACTCCAGTTAAATACTGATCAGAGGTGCCCTCCTTCCGGGGAGAGTGTGATCAGAGATCGCCTCGACCCGCTCTTCTCATTCATGGGATGTTAACGTTGGGACTATTTCAAGAAGAACATGGAGCTCTCGGTGTCATTGCCAACATTCCCGCTCCAGACAACATCAACCAAACTATTTACCAGCTGCTGTGTGAAAAATTGCGTCTGATTGTGCTCCAAGTTCTCTCTACTTCATGTGTGTAAATGTCAAACACGTATTACTATTCGCACAGATAAGATAAAACGCTGTGTAAATCTAATGCTTTATTTTAATTTAAAATGAGTACTTTCAGTTCATATATATATATTGCAATTAATTTTACAGCGGATTTCCCAATACTTTACCAATATATTTTTTTAGAGTGAATTACAGCCAAACAATTAATCGCTTATTAATGTAATTTGTCCGTTTTTCCAATTGATGATAGAAAGGACAAAGGCGATTATCCAAAGTCAGGTTGCGCCTCACTGAGAGACTCCCTGAACTGGTCAAGGTCCGCATGGCTTTACACTGAGTGTCAGAGTAATGATTAATATTAACTTTGTGGAAATACGATTAATTGACTATATTACTGGTACAATCATTACACTTGTAATCCTGTCTTAAACATCCTCAACCAATGGGAGGAGTGCAGAGTGGGCGATGGTGGAAAGTCAGACAGTGAAGTGGAGCTGGCGGGTTTTCTCAAACGTTTCTGTGTATTTCTGGACTCTCTGTCACATCGCTACTGCTCTACCTATTGAACTGTACGCAGAATACGGAATATAAAATCTTCCTTAAAACACATTTCTGATCTAATGGAAATGCACAGTTCCGGCATCAGGCTGGGACAAAGACTAACATTGCTGGTGTTAAATGATCAAAGTACAGTAAACTCTCAAACATTGATAAACAGATGACAGGAGTGAGGCCGCAGTGTCCATTAAACTCAGACCAGTGAACAGGCGACTGTGTAACAAACACATTAAGACAGACACCTTCCAATACCGCACACCAAGAGGGATGCACGGAGCACAACCAACAGCGGGGAAATGATCTAAATCACAACCACAGTAACAATCAAACAAACATGGTCTAGAGAATTACTACCTGCAGAGAAGAGTAGACATTACTGTTGGCGATGAAGTGGAAAACCCTTAACGCTTCCATGCAGCCTTTCTTGGCTCACTGTTTAAAAGAGGAGTTAACTGATTTCAGATCAGTGGGTGGGAACCTGGATTGAAATATGTAACAGCGACAGATCTTTCAGGCGCGCTAATCTTTCATGTCCCTTCATCATAAACAACAACACTGAACCAACAGTTACTTCACAGGAACATGGCGGGATCGGGAACGCTCTAACTGAATAGGTGGTGGAAGCTATTCCAACAATATTTTTAAAAGAGAGTTGGACAGGAACTTGAGGATGAGGAACTTACAGGGCTACCGGTAAAAAGCGGGAATGTGGGACTAAGCACGATTGCTCTTTCACAGAGCCAGGGACAGGTGCGAGGGGCCGAATGGCCTCCTTCTGGACTGTAAGTTTCTATGATTCTATGAACATCACTGACCTGAGACTGTGGCAGGAAATGGGAGTCACAGAGGAACAGTAACACAGTTAAAAATGGTGCACGGAGTTAATAGTTGGACTTACCAGGAACATCAATGATCCGAGACTGTGGAAGATATTGGGAAACACAGAACAACAGTAATACAGTTAAACATATTTCACGATTTTAATAGTTGGACTTACTGGGAACACCAACGGCAGCGATGATGGGGAAGTCAATCTTTTATACGTCCCAGACTGCCCATAGCACCCGAAGAGTTAATGGGAAATCCCGAAACATGGTTCCACTTTTGGCGGGAAAGAATGAAGTTATCAGTGCTCGGGGCACCGCTCCCACTGAATCAATGGAATAGAGAATTCAAAGGAGCATCTTATTTATATTAGAGTAAAAACTCCAGACAGACGAGCAGATTCCCTGGGAACTGACATTAATTACAATCGTTAAACAAATAGACGAAGTTAACCATTTCAGTCCCAACAATTCTAAAATTACAAAATACCATTAAACAGGCATTGCACAAATGGAATGTGACACCCTTCAATGATCAGAATATTTCGAGAATGATTGGATAGAAAATAAACCGTGAACCCCGCAGTCTGAGAGCAGGGACATGAAGTGTTAGGGGATTATTTGACAGAGTGCAGAGTCTGTATGTTTTTAAATTACACTGGACCCTGTCTCTGTTTATATTACACTAGACCCTGCCTCAGTTAATATTTCACTAGTCCCTGTCCCGGTTTATATTACACTAGACCCTGACTCTGTTTATATTACATTAGACCCTGTCTCTGTTTATATTACACTAGACCCTAACTCTGTTTATATTACATTAGACCCTGTCTCTGTTTATATTACACTGGGCCCTGTCTCTGTTTATATTACACTAGACCTTATCTCTATTTATATTACGTTAGACCTGTCTCCGTTTATATTACACGCGGCCTTGTCTGAGTTATCATTGCACTGCACCCTGTCTCTTTTTATATTACACTAGACACTGCCTTAATTATTACTGCACTAGACACTGTTGTTGTGTATATTCCATTAGAGCGCGTCTTTGATAATTACATTAGCTCCAGTCTCACTTCTAATGGTGAAAACCTTGCCTCTGTTTATATTACGCTAGACTCGGACTCTGTTTATATTATACCAGACCATGTCTCATTTATTACTGAACTAGACACTGTCTCTGTTTATATTGCACTGGACCCTTTCTCAGTTATGACTGCACTAGATAGTGTCTCTGTTTAGATGACACTAGGCCCTGTTTCATTTAATATTGCACTGGTCCATACTCTGTGCAAATTTCACTCAGCCGTGTCTCAATTACCACCGCAATCGATCATGGGTCAGTTTAAATTCTACTATGCGCAGGCCCCGTCTCAGTTATTACTTTACTGGACCATGTCGCTGTGTATTTTATATTAGAACGCATCTCTGTTTATTACATTAGCTCCAGTCACACTTATTATGGCAGAAGACACTGTCCCTGTTTACTTCACACTAGACCCTGTCTCTGTTTATATTACACTAGACCCTGTCTCTGTTTATATTACACTAAACCCTGTCTCTCTTTAAATTACACTAGACCCTGTCTCTGTTTAAATTACACCAGACCCTGTCTCAGTTTATATTACACCAGACCCTCTCTCTCTTTATATTACACTAGACCCTGTCTCTGTTTAAATTACACCAGACCCTGTCTCTGTTTATATTACACCAGACCCTGTCTCTCTTTATATTACACTAGACCCTGTCTCTGTTTATATTACACGAGACCCTGTCTCTGTTTAAATTACACCAGACCCTGTCTCTGTTTATATTACACCAGACCCTGTCTCTCTTTATATTACACTAGACCCTGTCTCTGTTTATATTACACTGGACAACGTCTCTGTTTATATCACACTAGAGCATGTCTCTATTTATATTACACTAAACCCGATCTCTGTTTATATTACACTAGACACTGTCTCTGTTTATATTACACTAGACCCCGTCTCTGTTTATATTACACTAGACGCTGTCTCTGTTTATATTAAACTAGAGCCTGTCTCTGTGGATATTACACTAGTCCCTGTCTCTGTTTTTATTACAATAGACCCGGTTTCTGTTTATATTACACGAGACCCAGTCGCTGTTTATATTACACTAGACCCTGTCTCTGTTTATATTACACTTGACCCAGTCTCTGTTTATATTACACTAGACAATGTCTCTTTTTATATTACACTAGACCCTGAATCTCTTTATATTACACAAGACTCTTTCTCTGTTTATATTACACCTGACCCTGTCTCTGCTAATATTACGCTAGACCCTGTCTCAGTTTATATTACACTAGACCCTGTCTCTGTTCATAATACACTAGACGCTGTCTCTGTTTTTATTACACAAGTCCCTGTCTCTGTTTATATTACACTAGACCCTGTCTCTGTTTATATTACACTCGAACCTGTCTCTGGTTATAATACACTAGACCCTGTAACAGTTTATATTGCACTAGACCCGGCTTCAGTAATATTAAACTAGACCCTGTCTCTTTTATACTACACTAGACCCTGTAACAGTTTATATTACACTAGACCCCGTCACTCTTTATATTACACGAGACCCTGTCTATGTTTATGTTACACTAGCCCTGTCTCTGTTTATATTGCAGTGAACCCAGTCTCTGTTTATATTACACTAGACCCTGTCTCTGTTTATATTACTCTAGACCCTTTCACTGCTTATATTACAGTGGACAATGTCTCTGGTTATAATACACTCGACCATGTCTCAGTTTATATTACACTAGACCCGGTCTCTGTTTTTATTACACTCGACCCTGTCTCTGTTTATATTACACTAGAACCTGTCTCTGTTGATATTACACTGGTCCCTGTCACTGGTTGTATTACACTAGACCCTGTCGCTGTTTATAATAAAATAGAGCCGGTTTCTGTTTATATTACACGAGGCCCTGTCTCTGTTTATATTACACTAGATCCCGTCACTGTTTATATTACACTCTACCCTGTCTCTGTTTATATTAAAGTAGAGCCTGTCTCTGTGGATATTTCAATAGTCCCTGTCTCTGTTTCTTTTACAATAGACCCGGTTTCTTTTTATATTACACGAGACCCAGTCTCTGTTTATATTACACAAGACCCTGTCTCTTTTTATATTACACTTGACCTTGTCTCTGTTTATATTACACTAGACCATATCTCTATTTGAATTGCACTAGTCCCCATCACTGTTTAATTTACATTAGACCCTGTCTCTGTTTATATTACACTAGACCCTGAATTTCTTTATATTACACTAGACTCTTTCTCTGTTTATATTACACTAGACCCTGTCTCTGTTTATATTACACGAGACCCAGTCTCTGTTTATATTACACTAGACCCTGTCTCTTTTTATATTACACGTGACCCTGTCTCTTTTTATATTGCACTGGACCCTGTCTCAGTTTATAATATATTCGACACTGTCTCTATTTATATTACACTAAACAGGGTCCCCGTTTATATTACACTAGACAGGGTCTCTGTTTATATTACACTAGACCCTGTCTCTTTTTATATTGCACTGGACCCTGTCTCAGTTTATATTATACTCGACACTGTCTCTGTTTATATTACACTAGTCTCCGTCATTGTTTATATTACACGTGACCCTGTCTCTGTTTATGTTACACTAGACCCTGTTTATGTTTATATTACAATAGACCCGGTTTCAGTTTATATTGCACGAGACCCTGTTTCTGTTTATATTAAACCAGCCCTGCCTCTGTTTATATTGTACTTGACCCAGTCTCTGTTTATATTACACTAGACCCTCTCTCTGTTTATAGTACTCTTGACCCTGCCTCTGCTTATATTACACTGGACAATGTCTCTGGTTATATTACAGTCGACCATGTTTCAGTTTATATTACACTAGACCCTGTCTCTGTTTATATTACACTAGAAGTAAAGGGAATTAAGGGTTACGGGGAGCGGGCAGGAATTTGGACATGAGTCGAGGTTCGGATCGGTCATCGCCCTGTGGGTAGCTTAGCGTAGCGGGCCCCGGGGCCTGTGTAGCCTGATCCTGCTCCTATTTCGCGTTTCCAATTCTGTTAGGTTCAGGAGATGGTTCTGTGACAGTAGATTGGCGGTTAGAATGAGATCAGCCATGATTTTATTGAATGGCGGAGCAGGCTCGAGGGGCCAATTGGCCTACTCCTGCTCCTATTTCTTATGTTCTTATGTTCTTATGTAGACCCTGTCTCTGTTTATATTGCACTTGACCCAGTCTCTGTTTATATTACACTAGACCATGTCTCTGTTTGAATTACACTAGACCCCGTCGCTGTTTATTATACACTGCACACTGTCTATGTTTATATTACATAAGACCCTGTATCTCTTTATATTACACTAGACTCTTTCTCTGTTTATATTATACCTGACCCTGTCTCTGTTTATATTACACTAGACCCTGTCTCTGCTTATATTACAAAAGACCCTGTCACTGTTTATATTACACTAGACCCCGTCACTGTTTATATTACACGAGACCCTGTCTCTGTTTAAATTACATGAAAAACTGTCCCTTTTAAATTACACTAGACCCTGTCTCTGTTTATATAACACTAGACCCTGTCTCTGTTTATATAACACGAGACCCTATCTATGTTTATGTTACACTAGACGCTGTTTCTGTTTATATTACAACAGACCCGGTTTCTGTTTATAATCCACTTGACCCAGTCTCTGTTTCCATTAGACAAGACCATGTCTCTGTTTGTATTACACGAGACCCTGTCGCTGTTTATATTACACTACACCCTTTCTCTGTTTATATTACACTACACCCTGTCGCTGCTTATATTACACTGGACAATGTCTCTGGTTATATGCCACTCGACCATGTCTCAGTTTACATTATACTAGACCCGGTGTCTGTATATTTTACACTAGACCCCGTCTCTGATTATATTACTCTCGACGCTGTCTCTGTTTAAATTACACTAGAACCTGTCTCTGTTGATATACACTAGTCCCTGTCACTGTTTATATTACACTAGACCCTGTCTCTGTTTATATATCACAAGACCCTGTCTCAGTTATTACAGCAACAGAACTGTTTCTGTTTATTTTACACTAGACCCCGTCACTGTTTATATTACACGAGACACTGTCTCTGTTTATCTTACACGAGAACCTGTCTCTATTTAGATTACACTAGATCCTGTCTCTGTTTATATTTCCGCCCGTGCCTCAGCTCATCTGCTGCTGATGCCCACATCGGAGCTCACATCCAACCCATTCACCCATCTTCCTAACTGTCACCATGACCCATTCACCCATCACCCTAAATCACACCAAGAAAATTAACGCATCATCCTAACTCACAAATGTCCCATTCACCCATCATCCTAACTCTTACCAAGCCCCATTCACGCATCACCCTAACTCACACCAAGCCCCATTCACCCATCATCCTAACTCACACCAAGACCCATTCACGCATTACCCTAACTCACAACAAGCCCCATTCACGCATCACCCTAACTCACACCAAGACCCATTCACTCATCATCCTAACTCACATCAAGACACATTCAAACATCATCCTAACTCACACCAAGACCCATTCACCCATCATCCTAACTCACACCAAGCCCCATTCACGCATCATCCTAACTCACACCAAGACCCATTCTTCCACCATCCTAACTCACACCAAGACCCATTCACCCACCATCCTAACTCACACCAAGCCCCATTCACTCATCATCCTAACTCACACCAAATACATTCACCCACCATCCTAACTCACGCCAAGACCCACTCACACACCATCCTAACTCACACCAAGCCCCATTCAGCCATCATCCAAACTCACACCAAGATACATTCACCCACCATCCTAACTCACACCAAGCCCCATTCACTCATCATCCTAACTCACACCAAGATACATTAACCCACCATCCTAACTCACACCAAGACCCCTTCATCCACCATCCTAACTCACACCAAGCCCCATTCATCCATCATCCTAACTCACACCAAGACCCATTCACCCACCATCCTAACTCTCACCAAGACCCATTCAACCACCATCCTGTGCTCGAAGGTCTACATTGGCTCCCAATCCGGCAACGCCTTGATTTCAAATCCCCTAACGGCCACGCCCCTCACTCTCTCCATTATCTCCTCCTGCCCAATTTGTATTTATATTGCGCCTTTAACGTAGTAAAACGTCCCAAGGCGCTTCAAAGGAGTATTATAAGACAGAAATAACTCTCTGCGATCTCTGCGCTTCTCCAATTCTGGCCTCTTGCACATTTCCGATTTTCATCGCTCCACCATTTGTGGTTGTGCCTTCAGATGCCAAGGCCCTAAACTCTGGAATTCCCTCACCTCTCCGTCTCTCAACCGCTCTCCTCCTTGAAGACGCTCCTCAGAGCTTATCTCTTTTACCAAGCTTTTTAATCACCTCTCCTAATATCTCCTTATGTGGCTTTGTGTCAAATATTGTTTTATTTACGCTCCTGTGAAACGCCTTGGGAGGCTTTACTCTGTTAAAAGCGTTTCCTAAATGAAATTTGTTGTTGTTTAATCGATTTAAGGTTTATCAATTGTTAAACCTGGGCTACACCAATCCCTTCGCGGCAAATATGATGCACCTGTCATTTCAGCTGAAACGAGTTTAAGTCTGTACCTGAAAGCCACTGCTTATCTGTGCGTAAGAGTCGAAATGTTGGTTTATTGGGAGTCTGAATATTAACAATCGTTAATTACATGGGTGGCGTAATTTTAAACTGGGAGGACTGGGATCAGAAGCCCAGACTGTGAGACTAGCGACAAGGCGACAATGGTCCCTGTCACTGAACAGCACGGAGATTACAGCACGGGTAAAAGGCCCTTCGGCCAATCTTGTCGGTGCTAGCACTCCACAACAGCAATATTCCTAATACCGCTTTCCCGCCCTGTGTCCATATCCCTTTATCTCCCTTTCTTCAATCACATATCCAACCAATTCTTCAATGTTGGCACAGTCTCTGCTCCAATCAGTAAGAAAGGACAGTATTGATTTTGGACCGTAATTACCCTCAGTCATTCCAAAGCTCTTCACCACCAATGAAGTACTTTTGAAGTGTCGGCCCTCTCGGCCCTTGAGTCAGAAGGTTGTGAGTTCGAGCCCCACACTCCAGAGACTCGATCTCCATTAGTCGGGGCCGACATGCCCGGTGGCAATACATGATTCGATTGGGAGTGATGAAAGTCTGGGGAATCATTGCTAGATCTAGAAACGTCAATCAATTCGGAGTGATAAAAGTGTTGGGAATAATTGATAGGTCGAGAAACTTCAATCGATTGCAAGTTGTCCATTGTTTCAGAAAGTGGGTTGTTGGGGAACTATCAATAGATTGAAAACATCAATGGATTGAGAAACATCTATTGTTTGGAAAACACAATGAAGGACGAAAGTATTGAGAAATAACACTTGTTCGTAATATAGCGGCCTGGAAAATACCAATGATCCGGAAATCTCTCTAAAGTAATTGCCAAATATTTATAATGTCACATTATTTCGGTCTATATTCTCTATGCCAGTTCCCCACGTCCCTAAAGAATCGCAAAACAAAAGTACAACCTTCTGGGAAATAGGATTATTTTCACCTCATGTCATAGAGCACTGACCCTGATCAAAAATTGTGATTCAAATCACCATGTACAGCAACTTCACCGACTGAGCTGTCTGTATGACACCTTCCACCTGAACACAGCGCAGTGATGGACTGACCTCACCCGCCCAACTGGTGAACAATTCATTCAGTGTATGAATGGACTGAACTGAACGGCTCTGGGGAGAGCGGTTAAAGGGGTTAAGGCCATTTTAATTTGCGACCACAATGTGCAAAACCCACAATTCACTGCGGCAACGACTTGCAATGAATATATGGCGGTAAATAAAGTCACAGTTCCTGCTCCTATTATCCGCGCTGTTCAGAATGGTCTGACCGCACCAGTCTCACAGAGGAGCAAGTATTTAGGTGGGGAAGTGGGAAATGATGTACCCGTTGATCTGCTTTGTTCCCGATGTGGATGAAGTAATTCGGGTGACGATATGTTGAGTTCTTTGCTGCATATGAAAGGACCACATGTCCCAAATATTATACTTGTCTCTTCTCACCCCAGACACGTGCTCGCTTTATATCTTGGCGATGAATATTCGCCATCACCAGGGAAGGAGCATCAGTACCGCATGGATAAATTGAGGTTTCTCCAGGTGAAATTCATCTCTCTGGTTATGGATGCCATAGGGATTGAAATTATGCAGAAAATCAGGAAGGACTGAAGGCACCATACTGATACATATGTAAACGGACTGCCTCATGTCAGATAGCAGACCATCAAAAAGACGTGAATGTTGGGCATCATTCATATCCATCAATCCCATCCATCCATCCATCCATCCTTCCATCCATCCCTCCATCCATCCAACTCTCTCCATCTCTCTCTATCTCTCTCTGTCTCTCTCTCTATCTCTCTCTCTCTCTCTCTCTGTCTGTCTATTACAGGGTTGTGATGTGCTTGCTCAGATCCTCCAGCTGACTGTTGCTACCATCAGGGTATCTGAGACGCTGGATATATTGCCTTTCCTGAGAGATGGGAAGAGTTTCACCCAGTTACAAAACTGAAACAAATAAAATTAACTCCTGTACTGTTGCTGGGTAGATTTGTATCTAAACGGGCCTCACTCACAATGGAAAGGGTTTGAAGTTGTCTTTTAGCCAAGCGTTCAGTATTGAGGAAACATATCTTTGATTTACTGCACAGAAACCCCAGATCCTTCCTGTAAATGACACTGGGTGTTCCAGCCTCGCTAACGGCAGTCGGCTAGATTACTGCCAAATACTGTGTGGGGCAGATTAGCGTGAATATAAATGGGAGCGCTCCAACAAGCAAGATGCATTTCACATGGTACAACATCTAAAGAATCATTCTCGGGAAATTCCACGCTCACAATATTATAAAATAGGATCAGAAAATAATACATTGATCCGCATGCCCAGTAATTAAATTGTTGCCAAATAAAGATAATTCTAGATAATTCTGTCCGTTTATTCAGTACTGCATGAAGTGCGGGAGAGAGATTTTAATGAACCCCATACACACACTGTAATGAGATGAGTGGGAATCGCAAAGTAAATAAAACAGAGGTGGAATTGCCTTGAACCCGCTGCACTTCTTTGAATATTCTCTCAGAGTTCTGCGCCTGATTTAAACTAAAGGCTGATCACTGATCAGCAGCCGCGCACTGTGCAGTTTAATTTGTGCTGATTTGGATTCCTGAACAAGCCCTCTCATAGCCCGGCTACCAATAGGTAGAGAAATGCTCAGTCTGTGATCTGTTTCAGGAGGAGATAAAGCATTTATTCTTAGGATATTCTGTAACATACCGTTATATCTTGATATACATTTTGATTTTCAAATATGTTACCGTGCCCAAAATAAGCAATGCATACACTGTAAATGCCATTTCCAATATGGTCCACACATGATAAACGGAGAGATCATCAGGTTATGGATGTATTTCAGGTACAGTCTCAGAAACCGTGTTACACTATGATCGGGGCTGCAAATGCTCCCGCGTGTCTGACAATACTCGGCTCACGAGACAGAGCCCACCCACGGCCACGGTTACCCCAGAAACAGCGGCACATGTTAGAGCTCTCACAGGATGAGGTGTCAGTATATGTTTCCCGTCTTTCACCTTATTCTGCAATGCTTCTGCCGAATGGACTGGTATTGTATCTTCAAGCTGCTTTAAGCTGGTTGGGACGCTGAGCTTGTAAACTGCCCAATTTATCGGAGGTGAATAAAATGCAAGCTCCGAGCACAAATTCTAAATTGGCCATTTATTGGTCAAACTTCTGTTGTTCCATCTTGATGAAAGTCCACCCACTCTTCATTAGTGTTGTGAATTTAGCTCCTGGGTGAGGGAGGATTTATAGCACAAATCTCCCCGCAGAACGCGATCTCAATCAGGGAGTGAAGGCCGCATCCCATCGGCTCCTTCCAGCACTCTCGGTATTGGAGGCAGATGTAGGTGCACTTTACACAGTCGCTATAAAATAGGAATAAGTTCATTTACACTGAGCATAAACCCTCCCGGGAATCTTTGCACACCGTCAGCTGGTTTGAACTAACTCCAGAGTTCAATCAAATGCCTGTGGACTGAATGAAATAAAAGGCTTTGAGTGTCCCTGGACAAACACTGCTCGCTACCGACCTCCTCTTCACCCGCTTCCTCCACTTCTCTCCTCTTCCAATCTCATCCCCACTCCTCTTCCCCTCCCTAACCGTCCTCCTCTTCCTCCTCCTCCTTTCTTCCCTCCTCCTTCGCTGCTCTTCTCCTCTCCACTTTCCATTCCTCCTCGCCCCTTATCCTCCTTGTCCCACTCTCCTCATTTCCCTTAACCGCCTCGCCCTCACCCATCCCCCTCCCTAATCTCCACCTTTTCTCTGTTTCTCGGCCACTTCTTCTCATCTATCTTCCCCTTCCCTCATCCCTGTCCATTCTGCTCCTCCCTTTCCTCGTTCATTAATCTCCCCCTTCTCTCCAATCTGATATTGCACACTGTTCCTCCTTTCCTCTCCTCTGCCTCTTTCCCCGCCTCCTCTCCAACTCCTCTCCTCCCATTCCCCTCCTCTTCTACTCACCTCCCCCTTTGATCTCTCGATCTGCTTCACCTTCTCTGGCAGCCCTCCATCCCCAGACCTCCTACCCGCCCATCCGAGACAGGAGGGTTGAATCACAACGTTCGAATTTTACATAGGTCGTTCCCATGATAAATGTGGACACAGTAATGTAATATTGAAATATAGAGATAAGGACAGAGTGTATGCCTTTAAAATGGGACTCATTTACGCCTATGTGCTGTTATCCATTTTCCCCCTAGTCTCCAGACCTGACTCATCTGTGGAATACATTTAACCTTGACTCCCTGTGTGGAACGCCAGACTAGTCTCTGTGTATATGTGTATATACTAGCCAATCTCCCATGATATTGCACACAGGAATTCAAGAACAATTTCAGTCTTCAGATTAAGCTGCGCCATACCGTGTAATCGAGTCCGACCCCCTGATTCCGACTGCATTATACAGCATTAAACCCATAATAGCCGAAATATAACCACCCGTGTGTCTCAGGCTAATCACAGTCTCACAGTCCATAATGTGCCGGGTGCGGGCAGTGCTTGACTGGTGTCCCATTGCCTGTATGGAGCCCCGGATTGCTACATGTAGTCAGGTGAAATACAGCGGAGCGGACACGGGAACTTTTAACATCAGCCCAGTAATCCCCACACCCCGACCCTCAGAGTGTACTTGTCTGTGGACAGAGTGATGTTGCTGGGAGTCAGACCAAGTGTCTGTGAGCAGCCGTTCTGAGGCGCTTTCACCCTGTTAGAGGGCTGGTAACTGTCCTTCCCCGGAGGGCAGGGAAAGGGAAGTGTAAGGAGACAACAAGAGGGGCTTCATCCTGTGAGATGTGTCTGTCTCTGCACCATTTTAATATTGCCTCCTTAAATGGACACTAAGTTCTTCATTGGAAAGATTGAGTAACTCAGAGCCTCAGACAGCTTCCTTCAGACATCATTCACACCAAAGGGGATGTGTGCAGTAGAAGGGCTGTTTCAATCTCGGTCAACCTCAGATCAGGGCGTGGTCTGCAGGGCAGGTCTGTGATGTCACAGCACTCAGGCTCAGCGTCATGGGAGTGTCACCACTTTATGACATCACTGATACTGCAGTACCTAGCAACCAGCCTCGTGACCAACCTCCCTGAACACTGCTTATTATGGGCTGTGTTTTGCTTAGAGCTGTTCCAAACAGTGAAGAAGACCTGGGTTTAGTGTGTGTGGAGTGTGTGCGGGGATCACTTTACCCTGTACATCACCATATTTTTCAGACAGTTTTAAAATAAGGAGACGTTAAATTATTATTAAATGGTGATTCTCTGGTGCGCACACCATGGGCTGCATGTGTTCAAGGGGAGCTCGACACGATTCATGGATCCCCTCTCCAAACGCAATCTTCAAAATGGAATTTATTCTGTAAAATTACCTTAGAAGTACCCCGTTTACAGAAGAATCTTTTATCTCAACAGTGGATCACCGGAAACAAGGACATTTCCCCATCACCGGGCCCTGGGGCAGCTCAGCCTAAAGGCCACTGGTACAAATACCCGGCGGGCTATTAAAAGCTGAAACCACTGACATACCAACATAAGAACACTAGAAATAGGAGCCTGCTCCGCCATTCAATAAGGTCATGGTTAATCTTCCACCTCAAACCCACTTTCCCGCCCTTGATGCCCTCAGAGTCCAAAAATCTATCGATCTCAGTCTTGAATATATTCAACAACTGAGCATCCACGCCACTCTGGGGTAGAGAAGATATTTATCCTCATCTCAGTCCTAAACGGCTGAGCCTTTATCCTGAAACTATTCCCCCTAGTTCTAGACTCTCCAGCCAGGGGAAACAGCCTCACAGCATCTACCCTGTCAAACCCTCTCAGAATCTTTTATATTTCAAGGAGATCACCTCTCATTCTTCTAAAATCCAGGGAGTATCGGCCGATTATACTCAATCTCTCCTCATAGGACAACCCTCTCATCCCATAAATCAATCTAATGAAACTTATTTGCACCGCCTCTCAGGCAAATATATCCTTCCTTCGGTGCAGAGGCCAAAACTTCACCTGTACTCCAGGGCCGACAAATTAGTTTCGGGCAATGTCACAAAATGGGCGGTAACGGATCGGGCGCCTGATATTCAGGCCATCGTATAACGGGAGGGCGTCCGTTTTGTGTTACCGCCCGAAACGAATTTCTAGGCCCTGGAGTACTGGGAGCATTTTTATGCCTTTGTGTCCTCACAGCTTACTTTCGCACCTTTAGCTTTATATATTTAGCAAACTTGTATATATTGCACTCGGAACCTTCATTAATATCGATTGTAAATAGCTGAGGCCTCAGCACTGATACTTACGGCACCCCACTATTAACAGCCTTTCAACCTGAAAATTAACCGTTTATTCCTACTCTCTGTTTTCTGTCCTTTAATCAGTCTTCTATCCATGTTAATATATTACCCACAACCCCAAGAGCCCTTATCTTGTACAACAACCTTTCCTGTGGCACATTATCGGATGCATTTTGGAATCAAAATATACTAAATCCACTGGTTCCCCTTTATCCACCCTGCTATTTATATCCTCAAAAAACGCTAATAGATTTGTCAAACACGATTTCACTTTCAGGCTATGTGGCCTGTAGTTCCCTATTTTCACTCTCCCTCCTTTTTTGAATAGCAGTGTTACATTTGCGCAACTGCCCGAGTCGAATTTCTAGGCCAAAATATTTGTTGAACGTCGCTGCCGTTTCCATCTTCACCATTATAATTGCTACTGTCTCTGCCTTCACGTTTACTTTCGCTGCACTTTTTTTTTACATACTTGTTGAAGCTCTTACAATCTGTTTTTATATTATTTGCTGGTTTGCTCTCATGTTCAACTTTCTCCCTCTTTATGGATTTTTGGTCATCCTTTGATGATTTATAAAATTCTCTCAAGCTTCAGGCCTACTACTATTCTTAGCAATATTATCCGCCACTTTTTTAACCCACGACTATCCTTAACCTCTTTAGTTAGCTACGGATGGATCATTTTTCCCATGGAGTTTTTATTTCTCAATGGAATGCGCATTTGTTGAGAATTATGAAATATTTCTTTAAATTTTTGCCATTGATCATCCACCATCATAAATTTTTAATGTAATTTTCCACTCTATTTTTTTCCAACACGCCACTCATACCTATGCAATAGACTTTATTTTAGTTTAAGTTTCTAGTTTCGGATTTAAGTACGTCACTCTCAAACTCCATGAAAATCCTATCATATTATGATCGCTCTTCCCCAGATGATTCATTACTATGAGAATACTGATTACATCTCTCTCATAACACAAAACAATTAATGTCTCTTAATCTCTCCTTTTATTCTTTCATCCCTTCCCCCTTTTCCTAGCTTTATCCTTGCTTTAAATCTATTTCATTTCCTGCTTTTTCCAGTTCTGACGAAAGGCCTTCGACCTGAAACGTTAACTCTGTTTCTCTCTCCACGGATGCTGCCTGGCCTGCTGAGTTTTTCCAGCATTTTCTGTTGTTATTTCGGAGTTCCCGCATCCGCAGTATTTTGCTATCGTATTAGTGTTTGGTCCAATGCCACCTTTCTTCTAGGAATGCCTACCTTGAGGAAGTTCTGCTCTTCTCTTCAACGGGACCTCCGTTTATCTCTTCAACCTTGTTCATCTTCACTGCTTTCAGTTTCCCTTCTCCTGTTTGATCAGGCATTTGCCAAGACTCGGTTTCACAGCCACATTACTTTCCTCAGCAACTGTCTCCGGTTCCGTCTTATTCCAAGTGGATTCCAATTAAACTTCCACCCTTCATGTTTCGGATCCACCCAGGATTACAGATATTTCCAAGATATTCATCGTTCCTCGAACTACTGCTCTCGCCGCATCTTGAGATCCACGCTCAACGCCATGCAGCGCCACATGAACACTCTCGACCTCTCTCTTCAGCAGCACCGACGCACTCTATCTCAGAGCTGTCCTGGTCCACAGTTCCATTTAATCCTTCGACTCATCCGACGCTACAACAAAAAACTTTTTTTGCTCCTTTCTGATGTCAAGGGTCGCAAGCTTCATCAACCCTTGAACACCAACGTCCCTCTGGAACCTTCTTCCCCTTCACTTTCCTCTGACACCCCTTCTCCCAATCTCACCACCTGCCGCGTTTTCACTATCCCTTCTGACCTTCCCCTTTCTGACCCCGAACGATCAGTCCTCAGCAAAGGCCTGAGCTTCATCCCCTTACGCCCCCACCTCAATGAATTTCGAGCTCGGGACGATGCTGAGCTCTTTTTCCGCCGCCTTCGCCTCCGTGCCCACTTCTCTGGCCAGGAGTCTTCCCCCCGCACGGCTGACACTTTCTCCCGCTTTCAGAATTCCCGTTCTACCTGGACAGCTCCCTCTGGCCTCTCACCCTCTCTAGACCTTATCAATGCTAACTGCCGGCGTGACATCGACCGTCTCAATTTCTCTGCTCCCCTCTCTCACTCCAACCTACCTCCCTCTGAACTTGCAGCACTCTATTCCCTCAGATCCAACACCGTCATTATCATTAAACCTGCTGACAAGGGTCGTGCTGTTGTTGTTTGGCGTACCGTCCTCTACCTTGCAGAAGCTGAAAGCCAACTCTCTGACACCTCCTCCTACCTCCACCTGGACCATGACACCACTACCGAAATTCAAACCACCATTTCCAAGACCGTCACTGAACTCAACTCCTCTGGAGATCTTCCCCCCACGGCCGCCAACCTCATAGTTGCACAATCCCGCAAAGCGCGCTTCTACCTCCTTCCCAAGATCCACAAACAGGACTGCCCCGGTAGACCCATTGTTTTAGCCTGTTCTTGCGCCACGGAACTTATCTCTTCCTATCTCGACTCTATTTTTTCTCCCCTTGTCCAGTCTGTTCCCACCTACATCAGCGATTCCTCTGACGTCCTCCGCCACTTTAACAATTTCCAGTTTCCTGGCCCCAACCGCCTCCTTTTCACCATGGACGTACAATCCCTCTACACCTCCATCCCCCACCTAGATGGCCTGAGGGCGCTCCGCATCTTCCTTAAACAGAGGCCCAACCAGTCCCCATCCACCGCCACCCTCCTCCGCCTGGCTGAAATTGTTCTCACATTGAACAACTTCTACTTTGACTCCACTCATTTCCTCCAAATCAAAGGTGTTGCTATGGGTACCCGCATGGGTCCTAGCTATGCCTGCCTTTTCGTGGGATATGTGGAACAATCTTTGTTCCAGTCCTACTCGGGTCCCCTACCTCACCTCTTTTTCCGGTACATTGACGAATGTATCGGTGCCGTTTCCGGCTCTCGCCCCGAACTAGACAATTTCATTCACTTTGCCTCCAATTTCCACCCTTCCCTCACCTTCACATGGTCCATCTCCGAATCTTCCTTCCCCTTCCTCGACTTCTTCGTCTCCATCTCTGGGGATAGGTTGTTGACCAACATTCACTACAAGCCACTGACTCCCATAGCTACCTGGACTACACTTCCACCCACCCCGCCTCCTGTAAGGACTCTATTCCCTTCTCCCAGTTTCTCCGTCTCTGTCGCATCTGCTCTGACGATGCCACCTTCCATACCAGTGCTTCTGACATGTCTTCCTTTTTCCTCAACCGAGGATTCCCCTCTACCGTGGTCGACACGGCCCTCGACCGTGTCCGTTCCATCTCCCGCACTTCTGCAATCACCCCGGCCCCTACCTCCCGGAACCACGATAGAGTTCCCCTTGTCCTCACCTTTCACCCCACCAGCCTCCACATTCAACGGATCATCCTCTGCCATTTCCGCCACCTCCAACGTGATCCCACCACCAAACGTATCTTCCCCTCACCTCCCCTTTTAGCATTCCGTAGGGACCGCTCATTCCGAGACACCCTAGTCCACTCCTCTATCACCCTTCTGCACCCCTTCCCCTTCACCCGGCACCTTCCCGTGCAAGCACAGGAGATGCAACACCTGCCCTTATACATCCCCCCTTCCCACTCTCCAGGGCCCCAAACACCCCTTCCAGGTGAAACAGCGATTTACTTGTACTTCTTGCAATCTAGAATACTGTATTCGCTGCTCACGATGTGGTCTCCTCTACATTGGGGTGACCAAACGCAGATTGGGTGACCGCTTTGCGGAACACCTCCATTCAGTCCGTAAGGGTGACCCCGAGCTTCCGGTCGCTTGTCATTTTAATTCACCCCTCCACGCCCACTCGGACCTCACCGTCCTCGGCCTCTTGCATTGTTCCACGGAAGCTCAGCGTAAGCTCGAGGAACAGCACCTCATCTTTCGTTTTAGGTACTTTACAGCCTTCCGGACTCAATATTGAGTTCAACAATTTCAGATCATAAGCCCGGCCCCTCCCACATATATATACATTTTTTCCACCCCTTTTGGTCCGTGCCTTTTTCCTTTTTTTTTTCTTTCTCTCTCTCCCCCTACGGCAGCTATCTCATTCTGCCAGCTTTTCACACCTCAGCTTTTGTTTCTTCACCTGTCCCATTACCATCTCGTCTTGCCTTGAGCATCTCTTAATGACTCTACTTAATATAGACCATCCCTTTTGTTCTTTTATTCCTCCCCCTTGCATTTTTATCTGTTTAATTTCTTGCATTTCTCTCAGTTCCGACGAAGGGTTTCGACCTGTAACGTTAACTCTGTTTCTCTCTCCACGGATGTTGCCTGGCCTGCTGAGTTTTTCCAGCGTTTTCTGTTGTTATTTCGGATTTCCAGCATCCGCAGTATTTTGCTATCATATAAGCGTCTTTAGGATTCGGCTACCTCAAACTTTCGTTGAAAGTGAACGTCTTGAGAAATACGCCTGTTCCGGGGTAGCCCTAAAGGGGCTTGGACTAGTAATTATCCCTTCACACCCACCCAGAGACACACAACGCCAAACACAGACACGCACAGATAGACACACATACACAGGCACACACACACAGAAACACACACAGATAGACACATACAGACAAACCCTGACACAGACAGACAGACACAGATACAAATACAGTCACACACACAGACACAGACCACTCCACACAGAAAGACACACATATAGACTCAAACATACAGACATACACAAACACAGACACACACACAATCGCTAACAAACACACACATTCACTGACAATCACTCAACACAAACACTCGCAATCACTCACTTGGACACGCACAAAAACAAGGCCTCGGGTTAGTGTCTAACCCTGATCAGTGGGATTCTAACAATCAGGCAAAAAGAGAGAAGTCGATGCAGTGTGTGTTGAGGAGTGTTCATATCGCTCGCTCGCTCCACCCTCCTTGCCACACATTCCATTCTGATAGCTGCTGTTCTCACTCTGCGGTTTCGAACAACGCCTTTGCAAATTATCAGAGATTTCTTGGAACTGAAATATTTGCGTTAATTGGTTTCAAGTCTGACGATACAGAACAATAGCACGTTCCAGCACAGATCATTCGACTCAACAAGTCTGTGCCAGTGCTTACCTCCTTGAGGCACCCAGTCTAATCCCAACCTCCTGCTCACTGCCATACCCTGTAATATAACGCAGTCTAATCCAACTCTCCTCAGTCCCCATAGCATTTAATATCCCACCCAATCTAATCCCAGTCTCCTGCTCACTCGCCACACCCTTTAATATCCCACCCAGCCTAATACCACTCTCCCGCTCACTCCCCATACCGTTTAGTACCCGGCCCAGTCTAATTCCACTCTCCCGCTTACTCCCCATACCTTTAATATCTCAACCAGTCTAATTCCACTCTCCTGCTCACTCCCCATACCTTTAATATCCACCCAGTCTAATGCCACTTTCCTGCTCACTTCATATAACCTGTAATATAACACACAGTCTAATCCCACTCTCCTCACTCCCCATACAATTTCATATTCCACCCAGTCTAATCCCAGTCTCCTGCTCACTCCCCACATCCTTTAATATCCCACTCAGTCTAATATCACTCTTCCGCTCACTGCCCATACCCTTTAATATCCCATCCAGAACATACGGTCTGATGAAAGGGAGGACCTGAAATAAATCAGTATTTGCAGGGAAATGGTGTTAGGGAAATTGACGGGATTGAAGGCCGATAAATCCCCAGGGCCTGATAATCTACATCCAAGGGTACTTAAGGAAGTGGCCCTAGAAATAATAGATGCATTGCTGATCATCTTCCAACATTCGATGGAATCTGGAACTGTACCCATGGATTGGAGGGTAGCCAATGTTACCCCACTATTCAAAAATTGTGGTAGAGAGAAAGCGGGGAATTACAGACCGGTAAGCCTGACATCAGTAGTGGGGAAAATGCTAGAGTCCATTATAAAGGATGTAATATCTGAGCACTTGAAAAACAGTGACAGGATCGGACAAAGTCAACATGGATTTACAAAAGGTAAATCGTGCTTGACTAATCTACTGGAATATTTTGAGGATGTAACTGGGAAAATAGATAAGGGAGAACCAGTAGATGTGCTGTATTTGGACTTTCAAAAGGCTTTCGATAAGGTCCCGCATAAGAGATTTGCGTGTAAAGTTAAGGCACATGGGATTGGGGGCAAGGTATTGACTTGGATAGAGAACTGGTTGGCGGACAGAAAGCAGAGAGTAGGAATTAATGGGTCTTTTTCCGAGTGGCAAGAGTGACTAGCGGAGTACCGCAGGGATCGGTCCTTGGACCCCAGCTATTCATAATATATATTCATGATCTAGATAAGGGAACTAAATGTAACATGTCCAAGTTTGCAGATGACACAAAGCTGGGTGGGAGTGTGTGCTGCGCGGAGGATACCGAGAAACTCCAGGATGAATTGGACAGTTTGGGTGAGTGGGAAAAAGCGTGGCAGATGCAATATAACGTGGATAAGTGCGAGGTTATCCACTTTGGTGTCAAAAACAGAAAGGCAGACTATTATCTGAATGGCAATAGATTGGGAGAAGGGGAAGTGCAACGAGACCTAGGTGTCCTTGTGCACCAGTCGCTGAAAGTAAGCATGCAGGTGCAGCAGGCGGTGAAGAAGGCAAATGGTATGTTGGCCTTCATAGCGAAAGGGTTTGAGTATAGGAACAGGGATGTCCTGCTGCAGTTGTACAGGGCCTTGGTGAGACCACACCTTGAGTACTGTGTGCAGTTTTGGTCGCCTTATCTGAGGAAGGATGTTCTTGCCATGGAAGGAGTTCAGTGAAGATTCACAAGGCTGATACCTGGGATGGCAGAAATGACATATGAGGAGAGATTGGGTCGATTGGGCTTATACTCGCTGGAGTATAGAAGAATGAGAGGGGAGCTCATCGAAACATATAAAATTCTGACAGGTCTGGACAAACTAGATGCAGGAAGAAGGTTCCCGATGGTCGGAGAGTCCAGAACCAGGGGTCATAATCTAAGGATAACGGGTAAGCCATTTAGGACAGAAATGAGGAGGAATTTCTTCACCCAGAGAGTGGTGAACCTGTGGAATTCTCTACCACAGAAGGTAGTTGAGGCCAAGTCATTAAATATATTCAAGAATGAGTTAGATATATTTCTTAAAGCTAAAGGTATCAAGGGATATGGGGAGAAGGCAGGTACAGGGTACTGAGTTTGGCTGATCAGCCATGATCTCATTAAATGGCGGAGCAGGCTCGAAGGGCCGAATGGCCTACTCCTGCTCCTATCTTCTATGTTTCTATGTTTCTATGTCTAATGCCACTCCCGCACACTCCCCATACCCTGTAATATAACACACAGTCTAATCCCACTCTTCTCACTCCCCACACCCTTAAAGATCCCACTCAGTCTAATATCACTCTTCCGCTCACTGCCCATACCCTTTAATATCCGACCCAGTCTAATGCCACTCTCCTGCTCAATCCCCGTACCTTTAATATAACACACAGTCTAATCCCACTCTCCTCACTCCCCATAGCATTTAATATCCCACCCAATCTAATCCCAGTCTCCTGCTCACTCCACACACCCTTTAATATCCCACCCAGCCTAATACCACTCTCCCGCTCACTCCCCATACCCTTTAATATCCCACCCATTCTAATCCCATTCGCCTGCTCACTCCCCATACAGTGTAATTAAACAGATAGTCTAATCCCACTCTCCTCACTCCCATACTCTTTAATATCCCACCCAGTCTAATCCCAGTCTCCTGTTCACTCCACACTCCCTTTAATATCCCACCCATTCTAATACCACTTGCCTGCTCACTCCCTATACCCAGTAATATAACACACAGACTAATCCCACTCTCCTCACTCCCCAGACCCTTTGTAATCCCATCCAGTCTAATCCCACTCTCCCAGTCACTCCCCACACTGTTTAATATCCCACCCAGTCTAATCCCACCCGCCTACTCACTCCCCATAACCCTGTAATATAACACACAGTCTAATCCCACTCTCCTCACTCCGCATACCATTTAATATCCCACCCAGTCTAATTCCACTCTCCTGCTCACTCCCCATACCCTGCAATCTAACACACAGACTAATCCCACTCTCCTCACTCCCCACACCCTTTGTAATCTCCCCCAGTCTAATCCCACTCTCCCGGTCACTCCCCACACTGTTCAATATCCCGCCCAGTCTAAACCACCCTCCTCACTGTCCATGCCCTTCACTATCCCACCCCGTTGAATTGAATTGAAATGAACATTGGCCAATGTGTAAAACGAGTCGCTGAATCATTACTGTCCATTTTGCACTTTTGTCATGACCACCCCTTAAATTTCTAAAACGGAACCTCAGATCGCCATTGAGAAGACAGCGGCAGAACGATCGAGAAGTTCACAGCCAGTGTATCAGATAACACTCTTTATCCTGTCGTCTGAAAGGAATGCTCAGCGAGTGATTATAAAATGAGTCATCTGTTATGATCACCTGTCATTATAGAGCATACACCCAATGCATATTTTCAGGGATACGTGTCTGTTTGTCAGTGTTAGCTTCTAATATTTCTTTGCTTCATCTTGTTCGGCACATAGGAAGAAGGCAGTTTGCAAACACAGAGTGCCACTTCTGCTCTGTGCTGTGGGCTCGCCGCATCAAAGGGCAAAATGAAGGTATCGTTTTGCATTGTCATCGTCTGCACTTGTATTGCTGAGGGTGAGTCTGTTTCATTTTAATTAGTTCTCGGGATCTGTGTGACACTGCTCTTGGTGGTCCAAGCCCTAGTTACATGTTGCCCAGACAGGGGAATGGTGGCAGCTTCCCTGCTTTGAACCAGTTCGGCCACCATCCAGCAGCTTTCCTGTTCAATATTCCTTCTAGCTCTAGTTCACAAACACTGGAATTGCGGCCCTGGTTGCGGACGTGTGAGGGGGTTTGCTGGAGAGAGCGATGGAAATGCATTAGTGAAGATCCCGGGCAACCGCCAGTATGTTGCGTGAGGCAAGTAATGCAGTGAAACAGTCACTTTAATATCCCACCCAGTCTAATCTCAACACCCCGCTCACTCCCCATACAAGTAATTCAGTAGATTTCCCCACGAGGTGAAACATCCTCTCTGCATCTACCCTGCCTAGCCCCTGCAGAATATTATATGTTTCAATAAGATCCCCTCTCATTCTTCTAAACTCCAATGAGTATAGCCCCAAACTGCTCCACCTTTCGTCATAAGACAACGCCTTCATCTCCGGTATCAACCTCGTGAACATTCTCTGAACTGCCTCCAATTCAAGTATATCCTTCCTTAAATAAGGAGACCAAAGCTGTACGCAGTACTCCAGGTGTGGCTTCACCAACGCCCTGTACAGTTGTAAAAGGACTTCCCTACTTTTATAATCCATTCCCTTTGCAATAAAGGCCAACATTCCATTTGCCTTCCTAATTACTTGCTGTACCTGCATGCTAACTTGTTGTGATTCATGTACAAGGACCCCCAGATCCCTGTGTACCTCAGCATTTTGTAATCTCTCACCATTTAAATAATAATTTGCTTTTTAATTTTTCCTAACAAAGTGGATAACCTCGAATTTTCCCACATTATTCTCCATCTGCCAGATTTTTGCCCACTCACTTTGCCTACCCAAATCCCTCTGGAGATTCTTTGCGTCCTAATCTCAAAACCCCGCTCACTCCCCATACCGTGTAATATCCCACCCAGTCTAATCTGAACACCCAGCTCACTCCCCATACCGCATATTATCCCACCCAGTCTAATCCCACTCACCTGCTCACTCCCCACACCCTTTAATATCTCACCCAGTCTAATCTCACTCTCCCGGTCACTCCCCACACGCTTTAATATCCCACCCAGTCAAACCCCACCCTCCTCACTGCCCATACCCTTCACTATCCCACTGCATTGACTTTAATGGAAATGAACATTGGGCAGTGTGTAAAACGAGTCGCTGAATCGTAAGTATCCATTCTGCACTATTGTCATGAACATCCCTTAAATTTCTAAAACGGACCTGGAGATCGCCATTGACATCACAGCGGCAGAATGATTGAGAAGTTCACAGCCAGTGTCTCAGATAACACTCTTTATCCTGTAGTCTGAAAGGAATGCTCAGCGAGTGTTTATAAAATGAGACATCTCACCTTGTTATGATTACCTGCCAATATTGAGTGAACACGGAATACATATTTTCAGGGACACGTGTCTGTTTGGCAGTGTTAGCTTCTAATGTGTATTTGCGTCCTCTTGATCGGCACATACGAAGAAGGCAGTTTGTAAGCACAGAGTGCCACTTCTGCTCTGTGCTGTGGGCTCGCCACGTCAAGGGCAAAATGAAGGTATCGTTTTGCATTGTCATCGTCTGCACTTGTATTGCTGAAGGTGAGTCTGTTCCATTTTAATTAGTTCTCGGGATCTGTGTGACACTGCTCTTGGTGGTCCAAGCCCTAGTTACATGTTGCCCAGACCGGGGAATGGTGGCAGCTTCCCTTCCTTGAAACAGTTCGGAAACAACCCAGCAGCTTTCTTGCTCAATATTCCTCCTGGTTCGAGTTCACAAATACTGACATTGGGGAGGAGTGAGGGGGTTTGCTGGAGAGAGCGATTAAAATGGTTTAGTGGAGCGATCCGGGCAACCGCCAGTATGTTGTGTGAGGCAAGTAATGAAGTAATGAAGTGAAACAGAAATCTTAATATCCCACCCAGTCTAAACTGAACCCCCCGCTCACTCCCCATACTGTGTAATATCTCACGCAGTCTAATCTCAACCCCCCGCTCACTCCCCATACTGTGTAATATCCCACCCAGTCTAATCTCAAACCCCCGCTCACTCCCCATACTGTGTAATATCCCACCCAGTCTAATCTCAACCACCTGCTCACTCCCCATACTGTGTAATATCCCACCCAGTCTAATCTCAAACCCCCGCTCACACCCCATACTGTGTAATATCCCACCCAGTCTAATCTCAAACCCCCGATCACTCCCCATACTGTGTAATATCCCACCCAGTCTAATCTCAAACCCCCGCTCACTCCCCATACTGTGTAATATCCCACACAGTCTAATCTCAAACCCCTGCTCACTCTCCTTATTGTGTAATATCCCACCCAGTCTAATCTCAACCCTCTGCTCACTTCCCATACTGTGTAATATCCCACCCAGTCTAATCTCAACCCCCCGCTCACTCCTCATACCGTGTAATATCTCACCCAGTCTGATCTCAACCACCTGCTCACTCCCCATACTTTGTAATATATCACCCAGTCTAATCTCAACACCCTGCTCACTTCCCATACTGTGTAATATCCCACCCCGTCTAATCTCAACCCCCTGCTCACTCCCCATACTGTGTAATATCCCACCGACTCTAATCTCAACCCCCCGCTCACTCCCCATACTGTGTAATATCCCATCCAGTCTAATCTCAACCCCCTGCTCACTCCCCACACCGTGTAATATCCCACCCAGTCTAATCTCAACCCCCCGCTTACTCCCCATACTGTGTAATATCCCACCCAGTCTAATCTCAACCCCCCGCGCACTCGCCTTACCGTGTAATATCCCACCCAGTCTAATCTCAACCCCCTGCTCACTCCCCATACTGTGTAATATCCCACCCAGTCTAATCTCAACCCCCTGCTCACTCCCCATACTGTGTAATATCTCACCCAGTCTAATCTCAAATCCCCGCTCACTCCCCATACCGTGTAATATCCCATCGAGTCTAATCTCAACCCCCCGCTCACTCCCCATACTGTGTAATATCCCACCCATTCTAATCTCAACTTTATTCTGAAATTATGGCCCTGGTTCTATATTCCCCCACGAGGGGAAACATCCTCTCTGCACCTACCCTGTCAAGACCCTTCAGAATCTTATATGTTTCAATAACATCCCCTCTCATTCTCCTAAACTCCAATTTGTATAGGCCCCACTTGCTCAACCTTTCTTCATAAAACAACCCCTTCATCCCCGGAATCAACCTCCTGAACCTTCTCTGAACTGACTCCAATGCAAGTATATCCTTCCTTAAATAAGGAGACTAAAACTGTACGCAGTATTCCAGGTGTGGTCTCACCAACGCCCTGCAGAGTTTTAACAGGGCTTCCCTACTTTTATACTCCATCCCCCTTGCAATAAAGGCCAACATTCCATTTGCCTTCCTAATTACTTGCTGCACCTGCATGCTAACTTTTTGTGATTCATGTACAAGGACCCCCAGATCCCTCTGTACCTCAGCATTTTGAAATCTCTCATCATTTGAATAATAATTTGCTTTTTAATTTTATCCACAAAAGTGGATAACCTCGCATATTCCCACATTATACTCGATCTGCCAGATTTTTGCTCACTCACTTAGCCTATTTATATCTATTTGGAGATTCTTTGCGTCCTAATCTCAACACCCGCTCACGCCCCATACCTTGTAATATCCCACCCAGTCTAATCTCAAACCCTGCTCACTCCCATACCATGTAATTTCCCACCCAGTCTAATCTCAACAGTTTCCTCATTCCCTATACCATTTAATATCTAACCCAGTCGAATCTAAACCCCAGCTCACTCCCCATATCTTGTAATATCCCAACCAGTTTAATCTCAACACCCTGCTGACTCCCCATAACTTGTAATATCTAACCAAGTCTAATCTCGAACCCTGCTCACTCCCATAACATGTAATTTCCCACCCAGTCTAATCTCAACCGTTTCCTCATTCCCTATACCATTTAATGTCTAACCCAGTCGAATCTCAACCCTCGGCTATCTCCACATACCATGTATATCCCACCCAGCCACAGCCAAATCTCTCCTCATTCCCCATACCGATGGCGGGAGAGTCTAGAATTAGGGGTCACAGTCTGGGCTGGAGAGAAACTTGGAGTGGGAGGGGGAGGATCCAGTTGTCGTAGTCCATGTTGGTACCAATGACATAGATAGGACAAGGAAAGAGGTTCTGCTGAGGGAGTTTGAACAGCTAGGGGCCAAATTAAAAAGCAGAACCTCGAGGGTAATAATCTCTGGATTACTACCTGAGCCACGAGCAAATTTGGCTAGGGTAAATAAAATCAGGGAGTTGAATGCGTGGCTCAAAGACTGGTGTGGGAAAATGGGTTTTGCTTCTTGGGACACTGGCACCTGTACTGGGGCAGGAGAGAGCTGTTCCGTTGGGACGGACTTCACTTGGCCAGTGCTGGGACTAGTGTCCTGGCGAATCGAATAACTAGGGCTGTGGAGAGGGCTTTAAACTAATTAGTGGGGGGGAGGTTTCAAGAGAGCAAAAATTAAAAATGACAACAGAGAGGGTCATAGACATAGGTAGCAGTAGGGGAATCACAAATCAGAGCGTGGCAGGAAGGGACAGAGTGTGTGGAGTAAAAGGTAAAGTGGTAAAAAGTGAAAAAGCAGGAACTAAGTGCCACAAACCATATTTGAAAGTTCTCTATCTGAATGCACGTAGCATTCGTAACAAAATAGACGAGTTAATGGCACAAATAACTACATATAGTTATGATATTGCGGCCATTACAGAAACATGGCTGCAGGGTGACAATGCCTGGGAATTAAACATACCAGGTTATTTAACGATCAGGAAGGACAGGCAGGAAGGAAGGGGAGGTGGGGTGGCGATGTTAATAAAGGAAGGAATCACTGTAATACAGAGTAATGATATTGGGTCAAAAAATCATGATAATGAAACAGTTTGGGTGGAGATAAGGAATAATAAGGGGAAAAAACACTAGTGGGCGTAGTCTATAGGCCTCCAAACAGTTGCAACTCTGTTGGACAGAGTATCAATCAGGAAATAGTTGAGGCATGTAATAAGGGAACATCTATAATTATGGGGGATTTTAACTATCATATTAATTGGACAAATCAAATGGGGCAGGGCTGCCTTGAAGATGAGTTCATTGAGTGTTTAAGATAGAGCAAAGGAGGGCAAAGGGCTTAATCAAGAAGGGCAAAATAGCTTACGAAAGCAAGCTGGCGGAAAATATAAAAACTAACTCCAAAAGCTTTTATAAGTATATCAAGAGGAAAAGACTGGTGAAAACCAAAGTTGGTCCATTGCAGTCAGATACGGGGGAATATATAATGGGAAATAAGGAAATGGCAGACCAACTAAATGCATACTTTGGGTCAGTCTTTACGAAGGAAGACACAAAAAACCTCCCTGGGATATCGGGAAAAATAGGGACATTGGCAAAGGAGGAACTGACGCAAATCAATATCTCTAAGGATATGGTGTTAAGGAAGCTAAAGGGATTGAAGGCGGACAAATCCCCAGGGCCTGATAACATGCATCCTAGGGTACTGAAGGAGGTGGCCCTAGAGATAGCGGATGCACTAAGCATGATTTTTCAGAATTCATTAGACTCGGGAACAGTGCCCATGGATTGGAGGGTAGCTAACGTTACCCCACTATTCAAAAAGGGGGGTAGGGAAAAAGCAGGTAATTACAGACCTGTAAGCCTTACATCAGTTGTGGGCAAAATGCTGGAGTCCATCATTAAGGATGAAATAGCCGAGCACTTAGCAAATGGGGACAGGATAGGACAGAGTCAACATGGATTTACAAAGGGTAAATCGTGCTTGACTAATCTATTGGAATTTTTTGAGGGAGTAACTGGTAAAATAGATGGGGGAGAGCCAGTAGATGTGGTGTACCTGGACTTCCAAAAGGCCTTCGATAAGGTCCCACATAAAAGATTAGCATGGAAAATTGAAGCTCATGGGATAAAGGGGAAAGTATTGACGTGGATAGAGAACTGGCTGTCAGATAGAAAACAGAGAGTTGGAATAAACGGCTCATTTTCTGAATGGCAGGCAGTAACAAGTGGGGTACCACAGGGATCTGTCCTGGGTCCCCAGCTGTTCACAATTTATATTAATGACCTGGATCAGGGAGTCGAATGCAGCATTTCCAAATTTGCAGACGACACTAAACTAGGAGGGGGGGTGGGCTCAGAGGAGGAGACCAGGAAGCTCCAGAGCGATTTGGACAGACTGGGTGATTGGGCGGATAAATGGCAGATGCACTATAATGTGGACAAGTGCGAAGTTATCCACCTTGGGTGCAGGAACGGGAGGGCAAATTATTATTTAAATGGCAATAAATTGGGAGAGGGGGAAGTACAGAGAGACCTGGGTGTTCTTGTACACCAGTCACTGAAGGCGAGCATGCAGGTGCAACAGGCGGTCAAGAAGGCAAACGGTATGCTGGCCTTCATAGCAAAAGGGTTGGAATACAGGAACAGGGATACCTTGCTGCAGCTGTACAGGGCACTGGTGAGACCACACCTCGAGTACTGTGTACAGTTTTGGTCGCCTCATCTGAGGAAAGATGTTCTTGCCATGGAGGGGGTGCAGCGGCGATTCACCAGGCTGATACCAGGAATGGCGGGATTGACCTATGAGGAGAGACTATGTAGTTTAGGGATGTACACACTGGAGTTTAGAAGATTGAGAGGGGACCTCATAGAAGTGTATAAAATTCTGACAGGTCTAGACAGATTAGATGCAGAAGGAATGTTTCCCTTGGCGGGTGAGAACAGAACTAGAGGACATAATTTAAGGATAAGGGCTAAACCATTTAGGACAGAAATGAGGGGGAATTTCTTCACTCAGAGAGTGGTGAACCTGTGGAACTCATTGCCACAGAGGGCAGTGTACGGCAGCTCATTAAATATATTTAAGAGGGAATTAGATATATTTCTACAGGCAAAAGGGGTTAAGGGTTACGGAAAGAAGGCGGGGACGGGATACTGAATTGAAGGATCAGCCATGATCTCATTAAATTGCGGAGCAGGCTCGAAGGGCCGGATGGCCTACTCCTGCTCCTATCTTCTATGTATCTATGTATCTATGTATTAGGGATGGGTTTCTTGAGCAGTATGTAACTGAACCGACCAGGGGGCAAGTAACCTTAGATCTGGTCCTGTGTAACGAGACAGGATTAATTAAAAATGTCCTAGTAAAGGATCCCCTTGGAATGAGTGACCATAACATGGTTGAATTCCATATTCAATTAGAGGTTGAGAAGGTTGGATCTCAAACAAGCGTGCTAAGCTTGAATAAAGGAGACTATGAAGGTATGCGAGCAGAATTGAGTAGAGTGGATTGGGAAAATAGATTTAAGGGTAAGACGACACATGATCAGTGGTGTACATTCAAGGAGTTATTTTACAACTTCCAAAAAATATATATTCCACTGAAAAGAAAAGGGTGTAAAAGAAAGGACAGTCATCCGTGGCTAAGTAAAGAAATTAAGGATAGTATTCGACTAAAAACAAGGGCATATAAGGAAGCGAAATCTAGTGGGAGGACAGAGGATTAGGAAAACTTTAAAAGGCAGCAAAAAATAACAAAAAGATTGATTAAGAAAGGGAAGATAGATTATGAAAGTAAATTAGCAAAAAATATAAAAACAGATAGTAAGAGTTTTTATAGTTATATAAAAAGAAAAAGGGTGGCTAAAGTAAATGTTGGTCCCTTAGAGGATGAGACCGGGAAATTGATGGTGGGAAATATGGAGATGGCAAAAACACTGAATGAATATTTTGTATCAGTCTTTACAGTAGAGGACACTAAGAATATCCCAACACTGGACAAACAGGGGGCTATAGGGGGAGAGGAGCTAAACACGATCAAAATCACTAAGGAAGTGGTACTCGGTAAATAATGGGACTCAAGGCGGATAAATCACCTGGACCTGATGGCTTACATCCTAGAGTCTTGAAGGAAGTGGCGGTAGGGATTGTAGATGCATTGGTAATAATTTTTCAAAACTCCCTGGATTCCGCTAAGGTCCCGGCAGACTGGAAAACTGCTAATGTAACACCCTTATTTAAAAAGGCCAGTAGACAGAAGGCTGGTAACTATAGACCGGTTAGCCTAACATCTGTGGTAGGTAAAATTTTGGAGTCCATTATTAAGGAAACAGTAACAGGACATTTGGATAATCATAATTTAATCGGACAAAGTCAGCATGGTTTTACGAAGGGGAAGTCATGTTTGACAAATTTGCTGGAGTTCTTTGAGGAAGTAACATATAGAGTGGATAAAGGGGAACCAGTAGACGTAGTGTATTTAGACTTCCAAAAGGCATTTGACAAGGTGCCACACAAAAGATTATTGCTTAAGGTAAAAAATCACGGGATTGGGGGTAATATTCTGGCATGGATAGAGGATTGGCTATCTAACAGAAAGCAAAGAGTTGGGATAAATGGTTCATTCTCAGACTGGCAATCAGTAACTAGTGGTGTTCCACAGGGGTCAGTGCTGGGTCCCCAACTCTTTACAATCTATATTAACGATTTGGAGGAAGGGACCAAGTGTAACATATCAAATTTGCAGATGATACAAAGATGGGAGGGAAAGTAGTGAGTGAGGAGGACATAAAAAACCTGCAAGGGGACATAGGCAGGCTAAGTAAGTGGGCAGAGATTTGGCAGATGGAATACAACACTGGAAAGTGTGAGGTTATGCACTTTGGCAGGAAAAATCGTAGAGCAATTTATTACCTTAATGGCAAGAAACTGGAGAGTACTGAAGTGCAAAGGGATCTGGGGGTCCTGGTGCACGAAACTCAAAAGGTTAGTATGCAGGTGCAGCAAGTGATTAAGAAGGCAAATGGAATGTTGGCTTTCATTGCTAGGGGGATAGAATATAAAAATAGGGAGGTATTGCTTCAGTTGTACAAGGTATTGGTGAGACCGCACCTGGAATACTGCATACAGTTTTGGTGTCCTTACTTAAGGAAAGACATCCTTGCTCTCGAGGCAGTACAAAAAAGGTTCACTCGGTTAATCCCGGGGATGAGGGGGTGGTCATATGAGGAGAGGTTGTGTAGATTGGGACTCTACTCATTGGATTTCAGAAGAATGAGAGGCGATCTTATTGAAAGATATAAGATTGTGAAGGGGTTGGATCGGGTGGATGCGGGGAGGATGTTCCCGATGACGGGTGAGACTAGAACTAGGGGACATAGTCTTAGAATAAGGGGCTGCTCTTTCAAAACTGAGATGAGGAGGAACTACTTCACTCAGAGGGTGGTAGGTCCATGGAATATGCTGCCACAAAAAGGTGTAGAAGCTACATCATTAAATAAATTTAAAACAGAAATAGACAGTTTCCTAGAAGTAAAGGGCATTAAGGGTTACGGGGAGCGGGCAGGAATTTGGACATGAGTCTAGGTTCGGATCGGTCATGGCCCTGTGGGTAGTGGAGCGGGCCCAGGGACCGTGTAGGCGGATTCTGCTCCTTTTTCGTGTGTGCAATTCTGTTAGATGCAGGAGATGGTTCTGTGATAGTAGATAGTAGATTGGCGGTTAGGATCAGATCAGCCATGATCTTATTGAATGGCGGAGCAGGCTCGAGGGGCCGATTGGCCTACTCCTGCTCCTATTTCTTATGTTCTTATGTTCTTATGATAAGAGGTAAACCATTTAGGATTGAGATGAGGAGGAATTTCTTCACCCAGAGAGTGGTGAACCTATGGAATTCTCTACCACAGAAGGCAGTTGAGGCCAATTCATTAAATATATTCAAGAAGGAGTTAGATATATTTCTTAAGGCTAAGGGGATCAAGGGTTATGGGGAGAAAGCAGGGATAGGGTACTGTATTTGGATGATCAGCCATGATCGCATTGAATGGCGGAGGAGGCTCGAGAGGCCGAATGGCCTACTCCTGCTCCTATCTTCTATGTTTCTATGTGCAATATCCCACCGAGTCTAATCTCAACCCACTGTTCACTCCCCATGCCTTGAAATATCTCAACCAGTCTAATCTCAACACCCCGCTCACTCCCCATACCGTGTAATATCCCACCCAGTCTAAGTCATACCCCTGCTCACTCCCCATACCGTGTAATATCCCAACCTGTCTAATCTCAATCCCCTGCTCACTCCCCATACCGTAGAATATGCCATCCATTCTAATCTCGACCCTTACTCGCTCCCCAGTCCGTGTAATGTCCCACCCAGACTAATCTCAACCACCTGCTCACTCCCCATGCCATATAATATCCCACCCAGTCTAATCTCAACACCTTGATCACTCCCCTTATGTGTAATATTCAACACAGTCTAATCTCAACCCCCGCTCCCTCCCCATACCGTGTAATATCCCACCCAGTCTAATCTCAATCCTCTGCTCACTACCCATACCGTGTAATAGCCCACCCAGTCTAATCTCAACCCCCTGCTTACTCCCCATACCGTGGAATAACCGCGGAGTCTAATGTCAACCCACCGCTCACTCCCCATAACTCCAGCTGCCACCAGTACATCAACTATAGCTGCAACAATTAGATCGAACTCAGCTGTCACCAGTACATCAACTCCAGCTGCCAACAGTACATCAACTCCAGCAACCACCAGCACATTGTCTCCAGCTGCAACCAGTACATCAACTCCAGCTGCTACCAATACATCAACTCCAGCTGCCAACAGCACATTAACTCCAGCTGCATCCAGTACATCAACTCCAGCTGCATCCAGTACATTAACTGCAGCTGCAACCAGTACATCAACTCCAGCTGCAACCAGTACATTAAACCCAGCTGCCACCAGTACATCAACTCCAGAGGCCAACAGCACATCAACTCCAGCTGCCACCAGTGCATCAACTCCAGCTGCCACCAGTAAATCTACCCCAGCTGCCACCAGTACGTCGACTCCAGATGAATCCAGTACATCAACTCCATCTGCCACCAGTACATCAACTCCAGCTGCAACCAGTACATCAACTCCAGCTGTTAGCTGTACAACAACTCCAGCATCAACCAGTATGTCAACTCCAGCTGCCACCAGTAGATCAACTCCCGCTGCAACCAGTACATCCACTCCAGCTGTCACCAATACATCGACTTCATCTGCAACCAGTACATCCTCCCCAGCTGCCACCAATACGTCTACTTCAGCTGAAACCAGTACATTAACTCCAGCTGCCTCCAGTACATCAACTCCAGCTGCCACCAGTACATCGACTCCAGTTGCAAACAGTACATCGACTCCAGCTGCAATCAATACATCAACTCCAGCTGCCACCAGCACATTAACTCCAGCTGCAACCAGTACTTCTACTGCAACTGAAACCAGTCCATCGACCCCAGCTGCAACCATTACATTAAATCCAGCTTCAATGAGTACATCAAGTCCAGCTGCAACCAATACATCAACTCCAGCTGCCAGCAGTACATCGACTCCAGCTGCAACCAGTACTTTGACTCCAGCTGCCACCAGTACATCAACTCAAGCTGCAACCAGTAAAGCAGCTGCTCCGGCAACCAGTACATCAAATCCAGCTGCAACCATTACATCAACTCCAGCTGCAACCAGTACATAAACTCCAGCTGTAACCAGCACATCGACGCCAGCTGCAACCAATACATCTACACTAGCTGTAATCAGCACATCGGCCCCAACTACAGCCAGTACATCGACCCCAGCTGAAACCAGCACATCGACTGATCGAGGTAAATGTGACCCAAACGCCGTGAGAGCATCAGTTAGAATTCCCTTGTATCATAATAAACCACTGGACAAGGTAGTGCCTTTGAGTTGCTGAGCTCCGCTACATGCAAATACCATGTTCGACGTGCAGAAGTAAGGTTCTGGAAACTTCCCATCCATCTCAAATGGCGGTTCGTACGAACTCCAGAATCCCCAAACAATCTTAAAAAATCAGAGAATGATACAGCACAGAAGGAGGCCATTCGGCGCATCGTGCCTTTCTTTGTCCGGCTCTTTGAAAGAGCTCTCCAATTCGTCCCACTGCCCCGCTCCTCCCCCATAGCCCTGCAATATTTTCCCCATCAAGTATTTATGCAATTCCCCTTTTGAAAGTTATTATTGAATCTGCTTCCACCGTCCTTCCAGACAGGGCATTCCTAATCACAACAACTCGCTGTGTAAAACAAACTCCTCAGGTCACCTCTGGAACTTTTCCCCCAATTTTCTGAAATCCGAATCATCTGCTTATATACGCTTCTGCCACTGGAAACAGTTTCTCCTTATTTACTCTATTATAACGTTTCATGATTTTGAACACACCTATTAAATCTTGTCTTTAACTCCCCTGCTCTAAGGAGGACAATCCCAGCTTGTCTAGTCACTGAAAGTAACTGAAGTCCATCATCCCTATTACCAGCCTGTTAAATCTTCTCTGGTCCCTGCACCAGATACCCTAGCTCAGTACTGCTCACTACGGTGTCCTTCTCAGTGGTGCTATTGATACAGGAACCACCTAGCTCCGACACAGCTCATTATCTTACTATGCCTATAATACTCAGTTACAATGAATTATATAACATGTACAGCACAGAAACAGGCCAAGCGACCCAACTGTTCATTGCCGATGTTTAAGCTCCACACGAGGTGCCTCCCACCCTACTTCAACTAACTCTATCAGCATATCCTTTATTCCTTTCTCCTACACATACTTATCTAGCTTCCCCAGAAATGAAACTATGGAATTCTCTCAGCTACTCCCTGTGGTAGCCAGATCCACTTTCTCACCACTCTCCGAAAAAAGAAGTTTCTCCCGAGTTCCTTATTGTATTTATTAGTAACTATCTTATATTAATGACCTTTAGTTTTGGACTCTCCATAAGTGGAAATATCACCTCTACGTCTACCTTATCCAACCCTTTCATAATTTTCAAGTCACCCCTCAGCTTTTTTCTTGTCTAAAGTAAAGAGCCATAACCCGTTTATTTAAAGGGTTGAATATTTTCGAGAAAAACGTCAGATATTCTGATTGTTGTAATCACTCTGTTCAGGTAAATCTTTTTTTCAACTTCTCCACTGCCTCTATATCGTTTATTATATCCTTAGATTTCAGTCCGAACCACAAATCTAGACAGCTGTTTGTGAAAGCACAGCATTAATTGGTTTATCAAACTTTATAGTAGGACTGTGCAATTCCATGCACACACACTGAGTTTTCTGTATGAATTGATGCCTAATCTGTATTGAAGAATAGGCTAGAGTTAGCACATAAGGAGGCCAATTAGCCCCACTCATCCGCTCTTTCCCCATAGGCCTGCAACATATTTACCTTCAAGTATTTATGCAATTCCCCTTTTGAACGTTATTATTGAATCTGCTTCCACCGTCCTTCCAGGCAGCGCATTCCTGATCACAACAACTCCCTGTGTAAAACAAACTGATCAGCTCACCTCTGGAAGTTTTTACTGCCATCCCAGCTGTACTCTTCAAACCCCGGCCCTCCCCCATAGCCAAGTGATACCCTGGAGGAGGCAATAAACCTTAAATAATAATTAAATAAATACTCAGTATTACACGTTATGACTTATAGAATCATAGCATGGTACAGCTCAGAAGGAGGCCATTCGAGTCTGCGCTAGCTCTTTCGAAGAGCAGTCCAGTTTGTCCCACTGCCTCGCTTTTACCCCATATCCCTGCAATTTTTTCTCCTTCAATTATTTAACCAATTCCCTTTTGAAGGCTATTATTGAATCTGTATGCACCACCCTATCAGGCAGTGCATTCCAAATTCTAACCACTCTTTGTTTCAAAATGCTTTTCCTCATGTCACCTCCGGTTCTTTTGCCAATCACCTTAAGGAGTGTAAAGGAACAAAGGGACCTTGGAGTGCATGACCACAGATCCCTGAAGGTAGCAGGCCAGGTAGATAAGGTGGTTAAAAAGGCATATGGAATGTTTGCCTTTATTAGCCGTGGCATAGAATATAAGAGCAGGTGGGTTATGCTTCAACTGTATAAAACACGAGTTAGGCCTCAGCTAGAGTACTGTGTGCAGTTCTGGTCACCACATTACAGGAAAGATGTGATTGCACTAGAGAGGGTGCAGAGGAGATTTCCAAGGACGTTGCCGGGAGTAGAGAATTTAACCTATGAGGAAAGACTGGATAGGCTGGGTCTGTTTTCCTTGGAACAGAGGAGCCTGAGGGGAGACCTTATTGAGATGTATGCAATTATGAGGGGCATAGATAAAGTGGCTAGAAAGGACCTATTTCCCTTAGCAGAGGGGTCAAAAATTAGGGGGCACAGATTTAAAATAATTGGGGGGAGGTTTAGAGGGGGGATCTGAGGGGAAATTTCTTCACTCAGAGGGCTATGGGGGTCTGGAACTCACTGCCTGAAAGGGTGGTAGAAGCCGGAACCCTAACCACATTTAAAAAGTACTTGGATGTGCACTTGGGATGCTCTGACCTGCAGGGCTACGGACCAAGAGCTGGGAAGCGGAATTAGGCTGGATAGCTCTTTGTTGGCCGGAGCGGACACGATGGGCTGAAATGGCATCCTTCCGTGCTGTAACCTGCTATGATTCTATGATTAAATTTGTGCCCTCTGGTTGTCGACCCTTCAGCCACTGGAAAAAGTTTCTCTTTATTTACACTTAAAACCAGTCATGATTTTAAACCCTTCTTTCAATTCTCCTCTAAGCCTTCGCTTTGATGTTGTTTTATACTTCAATTAAAAAAACGCAGTAATGCTTTAATAAATCAGAGTCAAATAGATGATTATGAGGACATATTGCATAAATGTGCCTTCTATTCCCTCGAGTTTAGAGGGAAGAAGGTTGATCTAATTGATCTGTTTAGCTAATATAATACCTATATTTAAGAAGGGAGATAGAAAATGTCTATGGAATTTTAGAACAGTCAGCTTAACATCGATGGTACAAAAAATAGTGGAATCCGTACTAAAGGAGAGAATAGAAAAACATCTGGAAACTAAAAAATTAATAATGATTAGTCAGCATGGATTTCAAAAGGGAAAGTCTTGCTTGACCAACCTTATTGCATTTTTTGAAGAGCTACCGAAGTGAGTAGACAATGGTAATGCAATAGCTGTAATTTACCTAGATTTTCAAAAGGCCTTTGATAATCTATCTCATAATAGACTGAAGAACAAGGTTAGAGAATGCAGAGTCAGGGGACAAGTAGCAGAATGGATAGCCTGCTGGCTTCAAGACAGAAAGCAGAGAGTGGGAGTAAAGGGTAGCAATTCACATTGGCAGAAGGTGGGTAGTGATGTTCCACAAGTACTAGTGCTGGAACCACTGCTGTTCAGAATTTACGTTGATGATTTAGACTTCGGAATCAAAAACAAAATTTCTAAATTGGCAGATGATACCAAATTGGGGTGATAGTCACTACTGAGGAGGCCTGCAACAAATTACAGGAGATCATTAATAAAGTTGCAGAATGGGCATATAATTGGCAAATGAAGTTCAACACAGATAAATGTGAGGCATTACTTTGTGGTAGGAAGATTAGGGAGGTCACTTATCACTTGGACGGTGTAAGTCTAGCTGGGGTAGAAGAACAAAGGGATCTCGGAGTACAAATACACAAATCACTAAAAGTTGCGCCACAGGTTAGCAAGGCCATAAAAAAGTAAAGCAAGTACAAAAGCTTATTTCTAGAGGGATAGAATTGAAAAGTAGGGACGTTATGCTAAACCTGTATCGAATTTTGGTTAGACAACATTTAGAGTACCGCATACAGTTCTGTTCGCAATATTATAAAAAGTATATAGATGCAATGGAGAGGGTGCAGAGATGATTTACAATGATGATATCAGGAACGTGAGGGTATACATATCAGGAAAAGATGAATTTGTTCGGTCTCTTTTCTCTTGAAAAAAGAAGGCTGAGGGGTGACCTAATAGAGGTCTTTAAAATTATGAAAATTGTTGACAGAGTGGATACAGAGAGAATGTTTCCACATGTGGGGGAGAGCATAACTAGAGGCTATCAATATAAAATAGTCACCAAGAAATCCAATACGGAATTCAGAAAAACTTCTTTACCCAAAGAGTGGCGAGAATGTGGAACTCGCTACCACAGGGAGTGGTTGAAGCGAATAGTATAGATGCATTTAAAGGGAGGCTAGACAAGCATATGAGGGAAGATGGAATAGAGGGTTATGCTGATCGATTTAGATGGGGATAGATGGTAGGAGGCTCGTATGGAGCATAAACGCCGGCATGGACTGGATGGGCCGAATGGCCTACTTCTGTGCTGTATATCCTATGTAATCCTATGTCATCTTATGTAAACCGTGGTTAGAGCGTAGCTGGAGTGTTGTGGGCAATAGTGGGCACCGCACTTTAAGGAGGATGTCTTGGCCTTAGAGTGGGTGCAAAGGAGATTTACTAAAATGGTACCAGGGAGAACAGACTTCAGTTACGTGGAGAGACTAGAGAAGCTGTGATTGTTCTTCTTCATGCAGAAAGGTTAAGGCGTATTTGATAGAGATCTGCAAAATAATAAGAGTTTTGACATAGTAAATTAGGATAAACTGTTTTCAGTGACCGAAGTGTCGCTAACCAGAGATTTAAGATAATTGGTAAAAGAACCAGTGCCGACTTGAGGAAATATTTGTTTACGCAATGAGATGTTATGATTTGAAATGCACAGCCTGAAATGCATGCGACGAAAGGATGTTCAATAACTTTCAAAAGGAGTTGCTATATAGTTGCAGGGGGAAATTTGTAGGGCTACGGTAATGTGTAGGGGAATGCGACTAATTGGATAGATATCTGAAAGAGCCGGCACGGAACGCTGGGCCCAATGGCTTCCAATAGTGCTGTATCATTGTATGATTCTATGAAAACTTATTACTGGACATCTGAATTAAAAACAGAAATTGCTGGAAAACTCCAGCAGCATCTGTGGAGAGAGAGAAACACAATTTTCCATGGTGGTAGCGGTCGCGATCGGTGCTGGGCCGGTGGGAATCTTGTTTTTTTTTGACAGCGGGTTGGGAACCTGCTGTCAAGTGGCTCCAATGCGCCTTTGCCACAGTCGCATCTATCAGCGTGGAGCCGATCCGACCTGCAGCAGCTGGGGACCCAAATGAAATCAACATGAGGTACTTTACAGGCACTTAAGAGCCTTTTTGCCCACACTTATTAAATTTTCCTGCATGGCCACGGGATTCACGCAGCTCGGGAACCACATCTGTCAACGCGAGGCGTGAGTTCCGTGGCCATTGCTCCAGCTGATAACTTGACAGCATGGAAAACAAACCAAAATAAAAACATATGATAAAAACAGAAAATGCTGGAGAAACTCCGCAGGTCATGCAGCATCTGTGAAGAGAGAAACAGAGTTGAACAAAATAAAAACATGTTGATTACATGCTGATGGAGATTCGGTTGTACTTGAAAAGCTACTGGTAAATGTTAATTTTTCACTGGCCATTCTCGGCTTTTGCCCTCCAGTATTTTTTTTGATAGCGGGTCGGGACCCCGCTGTCAACCCGCCACCATGCGACTTTCTCACATGTCGGGTCTGTCAACGCTGAACAGACCCGATACGCAGCGGCGGGAGATAAATTTAGCTCATTATGACCTTGTTAAAAGCCACTTAAAAAGTATTTTGTGCTCACCTTCAAAGTTTACCAGGTCGCCACGGCGTCTACGCTGCTCAGGGATCAGGTCAGGTAAGCAGGGCGGGACTTGTGTTACCATGAAATGATCTCTGTACTTGACAGCTGCAAATGTGGTATAAAAGCTCCCATCTCACAATTGTTCACTTTCCAAGCCCAGAAGCTGTTGCTTACTGCATTTGGAAGAGAGCTTGAGCTTTATGCAGGTTGCAAGTGTTTGAAATAAACTCTGTATCCAGTGTCACTTCATTGGTACAACCTTTCTCACCATTGACAGAGCAATTCTATCATCTTTCCTTCACCTGCCATCTATTCCATCAGCATGGGCGCTCTTTATAATCTCTCACCTTGCTCCTCAGAATCCCACCATGATCAGGCCCAACACCAGGAGCACCAGCAGCACCAACAACAACACCAGCCTTATCCAAAATCAACTGATGCTGCACAGGACACAAGGGGTCAGCACCGAACCACATTGCTTCCCGGGAGGACAATGATGGCCTCACCATAGCCAGATTTACTAAACTGGACGCAGTACACCCTAGCTGCTACATCATGCGCCAAGTTGGCACCACCCCACACCAACACCATAAAGCATCCCTACAATGCCCAAGCATTTCCTTTCACACTCATCACCATTGTGGGGGGTACCGTTATGTCTCACCATTCACTGCAGCTCACAAAGCCACTTCCAAAGGTGCACACAGATCTGTCCAAGAACGCAAATTGTTGAAAATAAGGATTTCAATGTTTGGCACCACATTAACATTTGCTAAAACACACATGTGTCTACCCTTGTTAGTTGGTACAATTGGACTATGATGAGGGTGAGAGTGAAGTGTGGCTAGTGAGATGGGGAAGTGATAATGTAGATAGAGAGTGATGGGTGGAGGTGCAAGGTAAGTTGGTGTGAGTAATGATGTGCAGGAATAGGTTAGGGAAGGCAGAGTGATGGGAATGTGATGAGTGGAGTATAAGCTAGAACCTCAAATATCATGAACACATTTTTTAAAAACATAATTTTTTAAAGTTTCTTAATGATTGTAACTGTTATCATAATGGAGAAATTTGACACTCCAGAAAATTAAAATTAGTTTTTCTGGGCCATAACTTTTGTTTAACAGCCAATACGCTGTTAAAACCTCAGTTACACGTTATCCAACAAGGCCTAACAGCTAATGGAGTATTAACAGCGGAAAAGCCCATGTTTTCATCAGTTTCATTGTTTTCACTGATTGGGGGGGAGGTGGGAGGCGCAACTGGCACAGCCCAGCCATGTCAAAGCAGTGAATGACTGACCGCAACTTCAGGATTTCCGCGTTTCGATGTGCTTGTGCTACATCCTGAAGCTGTGACCAGTTTCAATAGGTAATAACGGTGAACGGTATTGGTTTGCCGTTGTTACCCACAGAAAAATCCGGCCCATTAAATTATTTTGATTTGTGTTTTGCACAATGTTGCCCCTCAGCGCTTGCTGCCATCCCATAGCAACGGTCAGCCATTAGGTGTGAATGGCATTGTAATACCGTGTGCTAACTTGTGGTAGCGCGATTCTAGCAAAAAGATTTGAGGATAGAAATTTGTCTCTGCAGTAGTGAAAAACTGTCGGCATCGCATTGGCCGCCTGCTTTACACACAGACAAATATTCAGCTCTATTGATGTCAATGGAAATTAATATCAGGCGGGGCAGGCGGACGCAGTGATAACGCCAGTTTTGCCCTGGCACCCAAGACAAATTACTAACCGTAAGTCTTTCAACTAACAGATCACTATGTAACGGCATTATGTCAACAATTACCATTAAAAAAAAAAATTAATCATGACACTATGATTAAAATATACCAGTAGAAATCGCTGGAAAAACTCAGCAGACCAGGCAGCATCCGTAGAGAGAGAAACAGAGTTAACGTTTCAGATCGATGACCTTTCGTCAGAACTGGAAAAAAGCAGGACATTTCCTTTTCATTTCAGGATGGTAACACTGCCACTTACCGCGGTAGCTGTTTGCTTATTTATATTTGCGGGTGAGGATCACTTTCTCGTATCATTTCTTTTAGTGATTACAGATACAAGACAGAAATCGATTGTCATAGAATATCAGCTTAAAATACAAGATATAACGTTAATGATCACTTCAGAAAAGTGTATATTGTGTCGAGTTTGAGTGTTTCTCTTTACTTCTTGCTCAATGTGATTTTCTTTCCTCAGTTGAGCTCCAGGATTTGACTATACATACAGAAAACAGTCGGATAAATGTGACCGTCGGAGGCAACGCATTTTTTTCAGTGCGGCCGTCAGCTGAGGCGAGGAGAGGGAGCTGGGACTTCGGGGTGACAAATATCGCTGCGTGGATCGGTTCAACTGGTGATATAAGTAATGAATACAGCACACGGGCTGAGTTATTCCTCCCAAATGGATCGCTCCTGCTGAAGTCAGTGAATGCTTCGGACAGTGGAGAGTACACTGTTACCATGATTCCAAACACCGGGGATCAAGCAAGAGCAAACATCACTCTGCAGGTGCTTGGTCAGTGAAAGCTTTTTGTGGGGGCAGGGTTGTTCAGAAACGATTTTAAATTTATTCGTGTCACAAGTCATTCGTCACCAGGTAGATAAGAAGGTTCGGAGCAAAACTGGATTTTCCAGGGCCTATGAAAGCATACGCGCCCCACAAGTTCTGGGTTACCGCATGCGATACAAATAGAAATCTTATGCCTGGTAAAAGCGTAAGGCCAGCTTTTACCAGCATGAGAGTTGAAAAAAGTAAACAAAAAATATTTTCACTCACTTATAATTGAAAAATACTTTTAAAATGGCAAATTTATTTCTAGCCCCGTAAAAATCTTTAATTATATTTTTCAAAAAATTACATTTTTGTTTAAAATATTTAATTTATTGTAATTTTAACTCCTTTTAAAAACGTGATGGTTTTTAAAAATGTATTTAATGTTTCACTGTGTTTTGGGGGTGATCTCCATTGATATATTTGACAGGTCGATCTGTCAAAAGTATGCAGGTAGATTCCCTTCTGTATTGGCTGGCCTGGCCCACGTGATCCCAAGAAGTTTGTAACCTGCATGCGTCTCTGGGTTACCTTGGCCCTGCGCATTTCGAGTTTGGAGAGGCCCAGGAACGGAAGTGTACGCACCTCGGGATCCCTCAGGTAAGTTCGTAGATTTTTTTCCGATGGGAGGCATCCGCACGCAGGAAGCCTCCTCTCGGAAATTGCCGGCCATTGTTAGTGATACCGGCCTGAAAAACAACGGGAGATTATTCAATAATGCGCCGATCCAGCCCATTCATAGACCGGCAGCAGCAGTTTGAATCAAAGCAACCTTATCGCACGTATCTTAAATAACTACATTTAGTCGTGCGAATATGTCCTGGGGAATAGGTCATCATACATGCATTGTAGCGCAAAACCGGTGGTGTCGCACTGGCCGCCCATTATCCGCCGCGCTCGGAATTCAGTTGCGCTGACTCCAATGCGACTGAATATTGGGCGAGGCGTATTAAAGAGAACCCATGCGATACAGTCCGTTTTGGGCTGATAGCAAGACGAATTGCTACCGGCATGTTCGTCGAAACACTTTGATACGCTAGGTAACAAGTTAGATATCGCTAGGGATATAGAATAAATCCTGCTCCCCAGGCTAGGACCCGTTCACCAAGGAAGGGCCTGAAAAGCAACTCCGGTCCACGGAATCGGCTAAACGAACTGGGCGCTGAGTTCCCGCTTGGGAGGAATTTTCCGTGCTATCTGCTGGGCCTCGCAGAATATCTCCCATCCATTGGCTTCAATAAAGTGAGATACAGAATAATAATGAATCACTGTTTGGTAAGGAATGTGAACAGCAGTGTGTAAGTGCAAGATTATTAAGTTGCCTCTCATTTGCTGTTTGCATATAATTGACTGCACTTCTGATCAGTTAAAGTCTCAGAGGGAGAATGATGCACACCTCCCCGTTGCACTTCAAATATCATCAAGCTGTGACGTAACATTCCTTCAGTTAAGTACCTGGAATATCGCAGACTCAGAAATAGTGGGGGGGAACTAAAACTCACCGGCTTCCCGAATCACGCATGCCAGCCAAGCAGACTCTGTGAGAAGCAGTCAGGAAAGTGGGGGAGGGGTGTGAGGAGTACCGGGGCAGTAGAGGTCCGATTTTCCATTTGGGGCCCAGAGGAGCTCTCCTGACCGTCCAGGTATTCACATATGTTCAAAACTTAAATTTTCGGTTTTTTCCTTGTACTGAGTGGAGCCCCAAACGGGTTCGAGATTAAAATATTTATGGGGCTCCTACCCAAGTCAAGGGCCTGCTGAGGCCCTGGCAAAAGCAAGCGGGTTAAATCTGCATCGCGGTGGGAATGGAATCAGAGTCGTTCAACTTTAAGTCCCGTTCCGTTTGGTTTCCGACGGACGAAGGGAGTTCAGATTCCCACTAAAGTCGAAGATGAGCATTGAGACGCGGAGAACCAGTTTCTAAATCAATGCTTTGTTTCACAACCCCCTTGTCAAACCCATGTATCAGTATCAGTCCAGAGAAAGGCATACTTTTCGAAGATGACAAAGTGACCCTGAAGTGCTCGGTGTTGGGATCTTATCCCACCTACTCCTGCAGCTATGGCGGGAAGCCTTTACCGGAAAACCCACGGTACACAATTTATGCCGATAGCAGCAGCCTATCAATCAATCCCTTGAAAGCAACCGATAACGGAGATGTTGTCTGTACAGTAAAGAACAGCTTGAACACTGTTGAGAGCGCAGCAGTGAAGATAAAGATCTACTGTAAGCAAACTAATCTTCTATTGTTAAATACTATCTATATTTTATAATAGTTCAAAATTGTCAGTTTGCTGCACATATTTAAACTTAGAATTGCAATATGGCAAACATTCAATCTTGCTGCTTTAGGCGTTCGAAACTCTATTCTTTGAATCTAAATGAATGAACTCGAACCGAAATTCTGTACGTTTGTCAGTCATGCTGAGGGCATTTAAATAGGGAGCGTTGCAGTGGATACAGATGTAGGTTTCTAAAGGTTTGTATCAGATATTCAATCGGGAAGGAACAATGGAACAGGAGTAGGCCATTCAGCCCCTCGAGCCTGTTCCGCCAATCAATGAGATCATGACTGATCTGTGATCTAATTCCATATACCTGCCTTTGGTCCATATCCCTTAAAACCTAAGGTTAACAAAAAGTTATCAATCTCCGATTTAAAAATAATCATTGATCTAGCATCACCTGCCGTATTTGGAAGAGAATTTCAAACTTCTTCCATCCTTTGTGTGTAGAAGTGTTTCCTAATTTCACTTCTGAAAGGTCTGGCTCTAATTTTTAGACTATGTTCCCTAGTCCTAGAATTCCCAAACAGTGGAAATGGTTTCTCTCTATCTACCCATCTTTTCCCCTTAACATCTTGAAAGATTCGATCAGATCATCCCTTAACCTTCTAAATTCCAGGGAATACAATCCTAGTTTGTGTAATCGCTCCTCGTAACTTAACGCTTGACGTCCGGTTATCATTCTGGTAAACCTACGCTGCACTTCCTCCAAGGCCAATATATCCTTCCGAAGGTGTGGTGCCCGGAACTGCTCAGAGTGCTCCAGGTGTGGTCTAACCAGAGTTTTGTACTGCTGCAGCATAACTTCTATCCACTTGTATTCTAGTCCCCTAGTTATAAAGGCCAGCATATCATTAGCCTTTTTGATGATTTCCTGTACCTGTTCATGACAATGCAGTTTTGGCAATGATGAATATTAAATTATTGCACATGAGTTATAAAAGATAATAGGTAGACCATGAGTGGAACGTGCTTAGTATAGGGAGCCGTAGAAAGACACTGCACTATCAGCTCCCTGTTGATATGAAAGTGACTGGGGTGTCCACTGACAGCAAGCTTAGATGACAAGTTCTGACAATTTAAACACAACAACAACCAATTTTTATACAGCGCCTTCAATTTTGTAAATGGTCCCAAGGAGGAGGAAAGAGAGGTAGAGTGGTGGAGAGGTACAGCGAGGAAATTCTGGAGCTCAGGGCCGAGGTCGTGAAGGCAAGGGTGGAGCATTGAAAGTCAGAATTGGAGGAACGATGATATCTCAGAGGGTCGTAGGGCTGGAGGATGTTGCAGAGGTAGGGAGGTTTGAGGTCACGTATGGATTGGAGAACAACGATGAGAATTTTAAAACCGAGTTATTGCGTGACCGGATGCCACTGTAGGTCAAGGAGCACAGGGGGTTAATGGGTGAACAGTACTTGGTGCAAGTTAGGTTCTATCGCCCGTTTTTCACATTTTTCACAAATACTTTATTTTGCAGAGCGAGTATCGAATGTGGGAATCAGTGTCAGTCCAGCGAAAGACAATTTTACTGAAAATGTTGATAACGCGACTCTGAAATGTTCAGCGACGGGAACTGATCCCACCTATTCCTGGAGCTTCGGTGGGAAGCCTTTACCGGAGAATCCGCGGTACACACTTGCTGCAGACAACAGTAGCCTGTCCATCAGACCAGTGAAAACAACTGACAGCAAAGAGTTTGTCTGCACAGCAAGCAACACTGTGAGTAACGCTCAAGGCAAAGTGGTGACTTTAACGATTAACGGTAAGTTGGGAAATGTTAAATGTTGGCAATTGCTTCAAAGCGGCCTTGTGAGAAAATAAGAATTAGGAGAAGGAGTCGGCCATACGGCCCCTCGGGCCTGCTCCACCATTCAATAAGATCATAGCTGATCTTCGACCTCAACTAATTTTCCCGACCGATCTCCATATCACTTGTTTTCCCTAGAGTCCAAAAATCTATCTATCCAGCCTTGACTATACTCAACGATGCAGCATCCACAGCTGTCTGGGGTAGAGAATTCCAAAGATTCACAAATGTCTCAATGAAGGAATTCGTCCTCGTCTCAGTCATAAATGGCCGGTCCCTTATCCTGACACTGTGTCCCCTAGTTCTAGACTCTCCAGCCAGGGGAAACAACCTCCCAGCATCTACTCACACTACCCTCTTCAGAATCGTATGTTTCAATGAGATATTCAGTTCCTGTGAAATCAACGGAACTATTATATTGGCCGGGACGAATAACAGATGTGATACCGCTCGGTTTGCGTCCCCGCCCAAGTCGAATTTAACTCCCGACAAGTCTAAACCAGGAAGTAGATAGAAGGAAGTAAAATTGCATTCAATTCATTATAAAATCATGTACTGAAAGCACAATAAAGAGAGAGAAAGAAAGATGGGATTAAGAGAGAGATATATATAAAAGAAACAGAATGAAAAGTTAAATATGTTTTTAAAGCTCCAACACTAAATAACTTCTGAAGGACTTTTCAGTGCCAGAGAGGTCGTTTGTCAGTAATTATGATTTAGCACGCAGTTAAGAATTTATTTACACCGGGGAATACACCAGTTCTAGCTTTTTCTGGAGTGTTCAGTGTGTAACTAGTGGTTAAATAGAGCAAATTGAAGCCCTTATGGCGAGGTACTGCTATAGCGCAGCTTGTAAAGGAGCAGGGTAACGTGACAGCAACGTCCGGGTGAATTCCAATTGAAATCGGAGGGGTGGCCCATGCGCTACCAAACATGTCCAGTCCGTCTTACACGCTACACGATTTTCATTTCTGTTCAATCCAACAGAGTATAAGAAGGGCCACCGGTATGCTGTCGGCGTTTTACTCGACGGCCTAGGACAACTTTCTGCCTATTTCCATCTACCTGTCATTTATCTATCTGCGTTAATTCTATTGCTATTTCCTATTTAGGTGGACCCGACTCACTCCAGACAAGTGTCACAGCCGTGCTGTGCGGTAGCAACTACCCGGGACAGTATTGTGTGAAGGCAGGTGCAGCAGTGACTCTGCTCTGTCAGGCTCAGTGTATTCCAGACTGTAACTACATGTGGCTGCACAATGGAGACACAGCGAGCAATAAACCCAGTTATGAGATACAGAGTGCGGAGATTAACAACACTGGGAATTATACCTGCTCTGCAGAGAACAGTTACACCAAGAAAAGGAGCAATTCGCAAGTTTCAATCCTTGTATACAGTAAGTTAGTTGGCATGAGCTTCTTCCTCGGTACAGTCTGTGTTGGCTGAGTTGGACCCTTAGCGTATCTAACTCTCTCTCTCATTTGCTCTCTAATTGTCTCTATCTCTCTCACTCTCTTTCCCTCTGTCTCTCTGTCACTATCCCTGTATCAATAGGCTCTGATATGGGGGATCGAGTGCATTATCTTTGAATGGCTTTGATCTGTCATAATTTGTACCTCGGAGGCAAAGGATAACGTTGTAAACAACTCACAAGTACCACACCCATAGTAATTAACCTTAGGGGCGTCCGGTATTTAAGATTCAGCATGATATTTCTTGCATCTTCAAGTACCACAAGATATATGTGTGACCCGCCTCTTTGGGCGTTCTTTGCTTCAATTTCCCATTTTTGAAGTCCTGTGTAGCTTGTGGTCTTTCCAATATCCTGAATCCTCCCAGCTTAAGTTTTAGTATTAGGTTAGTGAGCTGGATTGCATGTATAATTTCGTGGAATCTTAGAGTTTCCAGCAAAAAATGGGGACCATTCGCCCTCGGGCGCTGTGCCTGTTCGCTGAAAGACCTACGCTCTCAGTCCCAAAGCCCTCCCGTTCCCAATGATCCTCTGTTTTCTTTGTCACATATTGAAACGCTCCCTTTTGAAAAGGTGCTATAGATTTGCTTCCACTACTGTTTCTAGCATTCCATGTCACAGCAACGCCCTGTGTAACACAAAAATATCCCAACTTCACACTTTGAGAACACCTTTAAGTTGCTACCCTCTGATTGCCGACTTGTAGACTAGTGGAAATAGTTCTCCGCCTAGTCTAAGAGTATAGTCTATGTGCTTTTTACTTTGTATATCAACAATTATTTTATTTACACACATATATGGGGTTGGAAACTACAGAGGCAGGGAGGGGCGAGGCCATGGAGGGATTTGAAAATAAGGATGAGAATTTTTAAATCGAGGCGGTTCTTAACCAGCCAATGTAGGTGAGCGAGATAGGGTTGCTGGGTGGATAGACTTGGTGCGAGTTAGGACACGGGCAGCAGAGTTTAAATAACTTCAGGTTTACGTAGGGTAGAACTTGGGAGGTGAGCCAGTGGAAATATTTTTTCCGCCTGGTGTAAGATGATAGTCAATTTACTTATTACTCTTTCTATTAACACTTATTTTCTTTATACACACATATATATGCATGCAGTTAATAATTTGTTTCTAAATACATACACACATGCACACGTGTATATATATAATATATATATATATATATATATATATATATATTTATATATATATATATATATATATATATGTGTGTGTGTAGATTTAGAATTAGCTTACAAGGCAAAGTAAACAGCTTACCGAAAAGACTGATGAAAAAAAACACTGATCAGCTTGAAATTTTTATCAGAGTAGACTATAGCTCAACAAAACAGAGTGAAAAGGCATGAAGCCACAGACCTTGAACAGACAGGAGTTTAATAACTTGAGAAAAACAAGGCGTATGTGAGGCTGGAATCAGTGCAACCATAGGAACGAGACTGCTGAGGGAGTTTCACTCGACAGATAAGAAGTGGCCCGTGTGCCACAAATAACAACACTTAAAATAGGTGTTCTTCAGTGGGAATTAACAGAAGGGTAGGGGCGGTGTGGGATCAGAAGAGAAGAGAGAGGGCTTATCAGGGGAGAAAGGGAGGTTGAGTGATAGATCCGAGGCAAGTTCCATAGGCTTGAATTGAAAGAAATGGTATCAGAAAGGGACACCAGCAGGGGTTGTGTGCTTCAGAATACTGAGGAGGATTCAAATAATTCTCGGAGACACGGTCCCGAGGCACGGCCAGAGGGGTGCAGACAACTCTTACCGCAACCTTTACCCGAGGCATAAACAGGGTAGTATAATTCGTAATTATAACTTGTGAACTGCTGCTTAAGATACAATAATTGTATTGATTCTTGCTTGTGCTGAATAAAATATTAATCACTGCCACTAATACGGCTCAATGTCGAGCCATTTGGAATCAAAGGTCTCACAAAGAGATTCTTACACTAGCTAAAATATCAAAACGATTTAGTATTGTGAAATCCTCCGCTAGATAGCCTCTTATCCTCTTCAGATCAGTTTTATGTGCTCAGTATGTTGTGATAAACTTTCGGCCAGACGCTGTGCCACTGAGAAAACTGACCTCGCGCAAATATTGCATTCTTTGAAAAGTCATTTAATTTAACTTAAACAAAGCCGGAAATAATAAACCAATCATTTAAAATGGACTTTCCCCAGAGCCACCTCCAGGGAATATCACGTGTGATGCCAAAGAGAAAGGAGACAAACTGGACTTGTCCTGCTCCTGGGCGGGTGGGGTACCTCCTGCGGACATTGATTTCAGGGTTGGCCCGACCCCTGTAACTGAATCAAAAGAACAACGATACACCTTCGCAAAGAAAGATATCAACTCACCAATGACACTAATGTGCACCGGACACCATATAAACTCAACAGAGACTTGTAGATTGCTTTTGGGTGAGTCAAACAATATTCTTCTTTTCTGTTATTTTATTAATTTGTGTATATTTTTTGTGCGTGCGCACACACCTATGTGTGAGTGTACAATGCTGTTACATATCTTAATTAAATAAGCTCACTTTCTTAAAATATTATTGGTTGTTGGGTTGTCGGATGGAGCCTGGGGGACGTTTTGCATTAAATTTAGTTTATCGGAAAAGAAACGTGTGGGGATCCAATCTCCACAATACTGCGAGTATAATTCAGCCTGTAAGTTATAACAGGATTAGCAGGCACTAGACAACCTTGATAACCATGATGTTCCCAAGCTATACAAGTTACGCCAATCAGAACCAGATACCAGCATGTACTTGACGGATATCAGGCATATGGCTCCAAAAAGATCAAATCCTCGCCCCTCTCCCCAGCTTACTTCAGTATTAATTATCTTTATTTATTTGGTGATGTTCCTATCTGTGATGACCTGTAAATATCCTTTCGTATTTTGCAATTAAGACCATTAACATTTCAATCTGCTTATCCCCTTGTGATTTACTTAGCTAAACCACAGCTCTCTTCACCATCCGGTCGGAATTTGACAGGAGTTCTGAAAGGCAACGTCAGCGCAAATGTGTCGTCAAAAGGGGAGATGCCGTTCTCAGCTAATGAAGTATTACCTGTGACCTTCGACTGGTTGAAAGGGAACACGTCGATCACTGTACCTGACACCAGGATCGAAATCACTTCAAACCGCACCTTCTCTCAATTAGACATTAAGAGTTTAGAAACAGAGGATAAAGGGATATATACCTGTGTTGCGAGAAATGCAATTGGAGAGAACACATTAGAATTTGAAGTGCATTTGGAAAGGAAAGGTGAATCACTGGAGCCAAAAGGAGCAATAACAACATCCTAAGCCTGTGCTGTGTAGCTCTCCTAAATGTAATGGGGTTAAATTGGTCTGCACCATTCGAGTTAAATGTTCTCACAGCCAATTGGCAGCCCCTTTTACACCGCGCATAATTTTATTTTCCAATAATATCAGTAATAAATGTAACAGAGTCAATAATAATTCCAATAAGGAATTGGGGAGGAACCTCTTTACCCAGAGAGTGGTTAGAATGTGGAAGGCTTTACCACATGGAGTAGTTGAGGCGAATAGCATAGATGTCTTTAATGGGAAGCTGGATAAGTACATCAGGGAGAAAGAAATAGAAGGTTTTGCTGAGACGTTGAGATGTAATAGGATGGGAGGAAGCTGGAGTGGAGCATAAACCCGGAATAGGCCAGTTGGGTAGAATGGCCTGTTTCTGTGCTGTAAATTCTGTGTGATTCTATGCATTACTGAGGTGTACCAATTTCACCACCAAGGGGTAGAAATCCGTGTTGAACGGTGGAGGAAAACAAGCAGTATGGTATGGGCCGCCCGTTTTACTTCACGCCCAAACCGTGACCTCTACCATCTAGAAGAACAAGGGCAGTAGGCGCACAGGACACCACCACCTGCAGGTTTCTGTCCAAGTCACACATTACAGGTGGTGGTGTTCCCGTGCGCCTTCTGCCCTTGCCCTTCTAGATGGTAGAGGTCACGCTGATTCAAAATCCTGGATCTCCCTCCCTAACAGTACAGTGGGAGTACCTTCACCTCACAGACTGCAGCGGTTCAAGAAGGTGGCTCACCGCCACCTTCTCAATGGCAATTAGGGATGGGGAATAAATCAAAAGCAAAATTTTGTGGTTGCTGGAAATTTGAAATAAAAAGAGAAAATGCTGAAAACACTCAGCAGGTCAGGCTGCATCTGTGGCGAGAGAAACAGGGTTAACGTTTCAGGTCGATGAACTTTGGTCAGAACTGGAAAAAGTTCGTGATGTAACAGATTTTAAGCAAGAGCAGGGAGAGGGAAAGCGGGGAGGGGAAGAAAGAACAAAGGGGAAGGTCTATGAGAGGGTGGAAGGCAGGAGTGATTAAATGACAAAAGGGATGATTGTGCAAAGCAAAAGGAGATAGGAATGGGACAAATACAGATACAAAAGATGGGTCTAGAAGAGGTGTAAATGGTAATGGCAGAATCATCAACAGCTGCCATCTGAAAAAATAGGGGCAGAGGTTATGGTCTGAAATTATTGAACTCGATGTTGTGTCCAATGTCTAATCGAAAGATGAGGTGCTGTTCCTCGAGCTTACGTTGAGCTTCGTTGCAACAGTGTAAGAGGCCGAGGACAAAGAGGTCAGAGCTTGAGTGGAGCGGAGAATTAAAGTGACAGGCGACCGGAAGCTCAGGGTCACGTTTGTCGACTGAACGGGGGTGTTCTGCAAAACGATGAACCAATCTGAGTTTGGTCTCACCATTGAAGAGGAGACCACATCGTGAGTAGTGAATAAAGTATAGTAAATTGCAAGAAGTACAAATAAATCACTGTTTCACCTGGAAGGAGCGTTTGGGGCCCTGGATAGTGGGAAGGAAGGAGGTAAAAGGTCAAGTGTTGCATCTCCTGCACTTGCACAGGAATGTGCCACAGGGTGTATTGTAGGTGACTGAAGAGTGGACCAGGGTCTCGCGAAGGAGGAGTGGTCTCTTCGAAATACTGAAAGGGGAGGGGGGAAGATGTGTTTGGTGATGGGATCATACTGGAGGTGGGGGATATGGCGGAGGATGATCCGTTGAATGTGTAGACTGCTGGGGTGGAAGGTGGGAACAAGGGGAACCCTATCGTGGTTCTGGGAGAGAGGGGAGGCGTGAGAGCAGAGTTGCAGGAAATGGAATGGACACGGTTCGGGGCCCTGTTAACCATGGTAGCGGGGAATAGAAGAAGGAACGTCCTCAGGCCGTCCTGGTGGGGGATGGAGGTGTAGATGGATTGGACGTCCATAGTGAAAAGAAGACGGTTGGGGACAGGAAATTGGAAACGTTTAAAGTGGCGGAGGGTGTCGGAAGAGTTGCGGATGTTGGTGGGAAGAGACTGGAGAAGGGGAGATAAAAGAGTCGAGATAGGAAGAACTCAGTTCCGTGGGGCATGAACAGGCTGAAAGGACGGGTCTACCAGAGCAGTCCTGTTTGTGGATCATGAGACCGAGGTAGAATCGGGCTTTGCGGGATTGAGGGACTTTGAGGTTGGCGGTGATGGAGTGAAGTTTCCTCCTCTTTAAGTCCCTCAATGACCCCAATTCAATAAATGTGACCGTACTCCCCCAGCCATAGGCCCCATCAATTAGTTTTGCACGCATGGGCAATAAATGTTCTCCTTGCCAGCGACGCCCACGTCCCATGAATGAATGTTTAAAAAATCAGTTCAATTTCCCTCAATAGACCGGAATGTCAAGTGGGGTGTGAACCAGGCTGCTGATGGGATACTGCAGCTTTAGTGTTAGCGTCAAGTGAAATTTCTACGCTAAACTCTGGGTGCTCGTAATAAAAAAATGTGAGATGTATTCTAAAGAATGGAGAAACTTGTGTGTATGTGTTTGGATGGTTGGGCGTGTGTGTGGATGGGTGCGGGGTGGGGGGGGGGTTAAGAAAGGCATGGAGGCGTAAACATTCCGCACAACAGAATCATTCGTGATGAATAATAGGTTCTTGCTTACCTCGATACTCCATCCATTAACCCTGCGGAGCTCTGCAAGCAGTGCTCACTTTACTTGAAAATTGCCCTGAAGGAACGGAATTTTACGTCCGATTTTCTCACTACCTGTTGACGATGTGCGAGGTCGACCTGCTGGCAGTGGGCTCGGGGAAAGTTGGCTCCATTTTAGCATGGCGTGCAAGGAGGCGGCGAGACAAACGATCTTGGAAGGAAATTCCAAAAAGGCAGGGGCATAGCGACTAAAGTCACGGCTTCATGCCGTAGGGTGTAGGGGGGTAGTGAAGAAAGAAAGAACTTGATTTAGATAGCACAGTAGCAAAATACTGCGTATGCTGGAAATCTGAAATAACAACAGAAAATGCTGGAAACAGTCAGCAGGTCAGGCAGCATCGAGGAGAGAGAAACACAGTCAACCTTTCGGGTCGAACCCTTCGTCAATTTCTGTTGATGTAGGTGGCGCCTGTTGCGACCTCAGGATGTCCCCAAGCGCTTCACAGGCCATGAGCTACTTTTGAATTATAGCCAATGCTGTACGATAAGGAACCTCGGCAGTCTATCAGCAGTCAAAGGTGCAGAGCTATTTGATGGGGCCTCTAGCTGGGGGAGTAGTGTAAGGGGTATCTTAATGGGGTCAGCCCTCGCTTTCTGACACAGTGAGCGGTTCGAATCGCTCCCACACCCCTCCGGTTCCTAGACCATGGATTATTTAGGGTTTGTGAACAAAATTGCAGTAAACGACAGATTCTGATGAAAGAATTTTAGTTTATTAAAAGAAAAGGGTAACAAACTTGAAACACACTTCTTACTTAAAGACAGATTGGGTAGCACACGGTACAAGCGAGGGACAATGACAATATATCAAACAAAAGCTTATCCCCCCAAATGATCCCACAATCTAGCTAGGTTTTTGGTTTCAGGAGATCAGGGATAATGCTCACCAACGAATCCTTGACAGGATTTTAGAGTCTTTTGTTTAATAGACTCCGAAAGGCCCTCGTTGCTGCGAGGTGTCCGATGGTCACTGAGGCAGTCGCTCTGTTTTCTTATTGCGTGCTGGTCTGTTTTCTGGCCTTCTTCCTCGTGGCTTGTGGTAGGTTTTGCTGGAGCAGGGAGAGAGCTGTTTCCACGTGGTCAGCCAGTCCGAAAGAGAGAGAAATTATGGCACAAGCTTTCAATTATATTGTTTCTTTTTCGCGCCCGAAAAGCCCGTTACTAAAACGGATTCCTTTAGGTTGCAAATGAACCTTGCTTAGTCCAATTGTTTAATTTTGGCGGGCTTGCCAGTTCCGATGGCATTTGCTCAGTGTGAAACATGCCTTGATCGTATTCCGATTTAAACACAGCCTTATCTATGCGCCAAATCTCCACCCTATTGTCCTAGGTCTTTTGGCGGGCTTTCTTAACTGCTCCTGTCGATACTTTGGCTGATGGTTTTTTGATGGGATAATGGCTATGAAACTGTGTGCTGGAAGTTTTATTGTCAGGAATCGTTTTTAGATTTCCAGCATCCTGTTTGCACCTGGGGATTTAATGTGTTTGTGAGTTTTTGCTTTGTCTCTTGCACCTTGGTAGGATTTGCAGTGTAAACAATTCCCAGACAGCTTGATTTGTTCACTGCCTGGCCACGCCCCTCGCAGCTTGTGTCTGTGAAAGGTGTTTCTCCCAACAGTAAGATTCAAAAGTCAGTTTCCTCAGGTTTTTTCATCCCTGATCTTTAGGCTTTTACATCAAATCACTTCACTTAGGTCCCATCATCCCAAGTTTGTATGAACAGTCCAAAAATCACTCCCTTTCGGGCTCTGTTCGAGTTTCTGGAGGATTTTGCGAAGCCTACAGTACGGTCACGTTGGATGGCCTAGGGTCATTGAGGAACTTAAAGAGGAGGACAAGGATTTGAAAGCCTAGTTGGTGAGGAATGACGAGAATAGAATCCAGCTAAAGATTCGATGTTGATTAAACTGTTTGCATATGCCCAGTAGTGTGTATCCATGGCGTTATTTAGAGGGAGTAAATGGCCGAATTTTCCATTTAATGCTATTGATTATGCACTCAGTATTACACCTTATCATTTACTTGTACTTCATTTAACATTGTTTTTTTCCTAAACTATGATTAAAATATACCAGTGTGTTTTTTTTATTCCATTGCTACTAAAACACAATCTATAAACATACGCACAGACTTCACAATGATTCAGGCTCCTTCTAAGTGCAGGTGTTGTTTCTGAGTCAATTCCTGAGCGTCCGTGTTCAGCCCTGATTCAGTTGGTCGCAAACTCGCCTCTGAATCAGAAGGTTGCTGGTTCAAATCCCACCCCAGAAATTTGAGCAGGTATTCCTGGCTGGCACTCCCAGTGCAGAACTGAAGGAGCGCTGCATCTGTCGGAGGTGCCATCTATCGGAGGAGACCTTAAACAAAGACCCTTTATGCCCTCCTGGGTGGAATATTTTCTATTGATATGGTTAGAAAAGGAAGGATTATGGTGAAGCCATATTGAAAACGCGAGATATCACACGCCACAGGAGGTGCAAACTCCTAGGCCCGTATTTTCCGATGCCTACGGGTGTGTATGGGCTGTGTACACACCCGTAGGGACATCGGAAATGCCTGTATCAGGCATGTGAAGCGCATGCTCTGAAAAACGGTATTTCCGATCGATCGGACGCATGCCCTCGAGAAGGGCCTCTGCGGGCGGAGGTTCTCCAGAAAGCGGAACTATCCGCCCGCAGAGGCCCATCTCTATGCCTTCGCATGCCTGAAACCGGCATTTCCGATGTCCCTACGGGTGTGTACATAGCGCGTACACACCCGTAGGGATCGGAATATCCTTCCCAATATGTAACATTTAGATTGAACTCAGTGGAAAGATTTTCCAGTCAGGTGAACAGCACTCGTTCCAATCAGCATTGCCGTTTTAGTAAATCACTGAACTGATCTTTTCTGTAGACCAGGAAGAGCGGGTTAGTCACCGAGTGTAACCGGGACTGACGCTGCTCTCTCAGGATGGTGACACTGCCACTTACCGCGGTAGCTGTTTGCTTATGTATATTTGCGGGTGAGGATCACTTTCTCGTATCATTTCTTTTAGTGATTACAGAAAAAAGACAGAAAGCGATTGTCATAGAACATCAGCTTCAAATACAAGATATGACGTTATTATCACTTAAGAAAAGTGTATATTGTGTCGAGTTTGAGTGTTTCTCTTTACTTCTTGTTCAATCTGATTTTCTCTCCTCAGTTGAGCTCCAGGCTTTTACTATACATACAGAAAGCAGTCGGATAAATGTGACCGTCGGAGGCAACGCATTTTTTTCAGTGCGGCCGTCGGCTGAGGCGAGGAGAGGGAGCTGGGACTTCGGGGTGACAAATATCGCTGCGTGGTTCGGTACAGATGGTGATATAAGTAATGAATACAGCACACGGGCTGAGTTATTCCTCCCGAACGGATCGCTCCTGCTGAAGTCAGTGACAGCTTCTGACAGTGGAGAATACATTGTTACCATGATTCCAATCACCGGGGATCAAGCAAGAGCAAACATCACTCTGCATGTGCTTGGTCAGTGAAAGCTTTTTGTGTGCACAGGATTGTTCAGAAACTATTTTAATTTTATTCATGTCACAAGTCATTCGTCACCAGGTATTAAAGCACTTTCGGAGCAAAACTAGATTCTCCAGGGCCTATGAAAGCGTACGCGCCCCACAAGTTCGGCGTTACAGCATGGGATACACATAGAAATCTTATGCCTGGTAAAAGCGTAAGGCCTGCTTTTGCCAGCATAAGAGTTGAAAAAGTAAAAAAACATTTTTCACTCATTTATAATTGAAAAATACTTTTAAAAAAGGTAAATTTATTTTTAGCCCCGTAAAAAAACTTTAATTGATTTTTTCAAAAAATTACATTTTGGTTTAAAATATTTAATTCTTTGTAATTTTAACGCATTTTAAAAACGTGATGGTGTTTTCAAAATGTATTTAATGTTTTACTGTGTTTTGGGGGTGACCTCCAATGATATATTTGACAGGTCTATCTGTCAAAAGTATGAGGGGAGATACCCTTCTGCTATTGGCTGTCCTGGCCCATGTGATCCCAGCGCTGCTTGCCAATTGCATGCGTCTCTGGGATAACTGGGCCCTGCGCTTTTCGAGTTTGGAGAGGCCCAGGAACGGAAGTGTACGAACCTCGGGAGCCCTCAGGTAAATTCGTAGATGTTTTGCCGATGGGAATCCAGCTAAAGATTCGATGTTGAATAAACTGTCTGCATGTGCCCAGTAGTGTGTGTCCATGGCGTTATTTGGAGAGAGTAAATAGCCGAATTTTCCATTTAATATCAATAATTACGCACTCAGTATTACACCTTATCATTTACTCGTGCTTCATTTAATATTGTTTTATACCTAAACTAAGGAAAAGTGCAGTAACTTCTTTAATAAATTACAAGGGGAATTTGTCAACATTTCCTTAGTTCATATTCAGTGTGAGAAGCCGGGGAACTCTTTAAAGTGCAATAGCTCCATCTGCCAGGTCCGACAGAGGAAATTCGATGGTACTAACAGTGCATGGTTCCTACAAGGCTCGGCTCACAATTATAATTATACATTATTGGTTTTTTTTCCTGCAGCGAATACTGGACTCATGGTTGGAGCAACTCTTGGAACAATAGCCGGCTTGGCGATTTCAACATTTCTTTTATTTTACATATAGCCTAAATTGAAACGAGATATATAATACATCATGTATAACGTTTAATCAATGAATAATCCAAGAATGAGTGAGCGAACAAACCAATTAATTTCTCGAAGCAAATGTCCTATTGGTTTGTCTAGATTGCATTACAAGGCATTGAATTTGCAATAAAACTACATCCCAGACACAGATCCCACTGGAAATTAATAAATAGTTCCTTACATTCTACATAGCTGTTTTGAAGTGCGAGAAGTATAAAAAACAATATTTCGACGAATTCGATCTGCAACAATTGCATTTTAAAATTCAGTTTCTACAGGGGAGAAAGGGTAGTTGAGTGATAGATTCGATTGAATTGAAAGAAATTTTAGAAGAAAGGGACACTAACAGGGGTTAAATGTAGCAGGAGACTGAGGAGGATTCAAGTAATTCTCGGAGAAACTTAGAGGTGAATCCTGGCCGGAGGCTCGGCCAGATGGGTGCAGACAAATCATACCACGACTTTTATTCGAGGCATAAACGGGGTAGAATAACTCTTAATTATACCTTGTAAACTTCTGCTTAACATAGTGATTTTATTGACTCTTGCTTGTGCTGAATAAACTATTAACCACTGCCACCAATACGGGTCAATGTCGAATCATTTGGAATCAAAAGTCTCACAGATATATTCTTAGACTACACGTGTCTTTGAAGGTGGCAGGATAAGTTGAGAATGCTGTTAAAAAGGCGTACATAATCCTTGGCTTTACCAAAACAGGCATAGAGTGCAAAAGCAAGAAAGTTATGCTAAGCCTGAATAAAACAGTGGTTAGAACACGGCTGGAGTACTGTGTACATCACTGGGCACCGCACTTTAAGAAGGATGTCTAGGCCTTAGAGTGGGTACAAAGAGGAATTACTGGAATGTTACCAGGAAGCAGAGACTTCAGTTACGTGGAGAGACAAGAGAAGCTGGGATTGTTCTTTTCAAGCAAAGAAGGTTAGGTGGTATTTGATAGAAGTGTTCAAAATAATAAGGGTTTTGATGGAGTAAATTAGGATAATCTGTTTTCAGTGACAGAAGTGTGGCTAAACAGACTTTTAAGGTAACTGGCAAATGAACCAGAGACGAGATGAGGAAGCATTTTCTTTATGCAATGAGATGTTATGATCTGCAATGCACTGCCTGAAAGGGCGATGCAAGCAGATTCAATAACAACTTTCAAAAGGAGATGCTATATAGTTGCAGGTGGAAATTTGCAGGGCTGTGGTAATGTGCAGGGCAGTGGGCCTAATTGGATAGATCTCTCAAAGAGCCTGCACGGACACGTTGGGCCGAATGGCCTCCAACTGTACTGTATCATTGTATGATTCTATGAAAAGCAAAATACTGGGCATCTGATTAAAAACAGAAATTGTTGGAAAACCCTCAGCTGATCCGGCAGCAGATGTGGAGAGACAAACACAGTTAACGTTTCGAGGTAATCTGTTCTGCTGGTTTTCCCGAATGGGTGGTGTTGAAATAGAGAACGGGAATCGTGCCCGGCATTTTTTTTGAGACGACCCTAGGACAATGCAGCACTACCTCAGTACTCCACTGGCCAATGAGCCCAGGTTATTTGCTAAAGCCCTGGAGTGACAAATGGACCCTCAACCCGCTGCCTCAGTGGCGAGGCCTGTCAACCAATTAACTCCCGATCATTGCTTCTAGGGGCAAATGAGAAACCCACATAGTTAGCAGTTTGAGGAGCATGGTTCTGGCCTTTTATCCAGGAAGCTGTGTCACATTGGCTTAAAAATCCATTTTGCTTGGAAGTGTAAAGCAGGAGGTATCAGCATCGGCTCAGTTGGTAGCACCCTCGCCTCTCAGTCAGATGATTGAAGGTTCAAATACCACTCCAGATACTTGAGCACAAAATCTAGGCTGTTCCTGTGCAAATACTGACGGAGTGCTGCACTGCCGGAGGTGCCATCATTCGGATCTGGCGTTAAACCGAGACCCGTCTACACTCTCAGGTGGATGTAAAAGATCTCTTGGCACTATTTCGAAGCAGAAGACTGGAGTTATCCCCAGTGTCCTGGACCATTATTTATCCCTCAAACAATATCGCCAAATCAGATGTTCTGGTAATTATCACATTGCTGTTTGTGGGAGCTTGCTGTGAGCAGATTGGCTGCCGCGTTTCCTACTTTACAACAGTGACCACGCTTTAATACAGTACTCCATTGGCTGTAAAGTGCTTTGTGACGTCCGGTGCTCGTGAAAGGTGCTATATAAATGCAAATCTTTCTTTATACACACTGTGGAACATATAACAGACAGCTGATGTGATACCACCCCTTTTACACAACTGGTAAAGGCATATTTCCACACCATTCAGTCTATTTGGATCATTATTGGACGGTGTTACACTGCCAATGTCCTTTCATACTCAATGTCCTATCATACCCGATGCCCAATCACACTCAATGCCCAGCCACATCCAATGCATATCATATCGTTCCTTTGCACAACAATTTTCACAAGACTTACCGTGCACTAAATTATTTAAATAGAATGAGCAGAGTCCGTGAATCTGTCGGTTGGCCTACTGTTCATTAACCTCAGAATGCGGGAGTCGAAGTATCTCGGTGGCTACCTATAGTGACTTGTTTCTACCGCGCCTCGGATTACGGTGGGAAACGGTGTGCATAAGCGATCTCGATGAAAATGTTGACTCGATCAGGGGCGTACTGAAGGGCTCCTCTAGAGTGGTCAAGGCAGTGGAACCGTTGATTTAGCACGCCGATAGTAAGTTCAATTAGGTTATTGGTGGCGCTATGGCTGTAATTGTCTGCGTGCTGAGCAGGAGTATTGGGGTTGCGGAAGGGCGTCATCAGCCAGGTGGCGAGTGGATAACCATCGACTCCGAGCAGCCAGGCGTGAGCTTCATATGATAGGTGGAACAGTGCTGGGACACCGGTCTCATGCAGGATGACTGTATCGTGGCTGCTGCCAGGATAGTGGGCATTGACGGCGAGGATGCCCTGTCTGTGGTCGCACACCAACTGAACGTTCAGAGAGTGGTAGCCTTTGCTGTTACAGAAGACCTCTGCATTGTGATGAGGTGACTGAAATGCCACGTCGGTGCAATCAATGGCACCCTGAACCATGGGGAAGCCCACAATCCTTGCAAATCCACATGAGAGTTCATCCTTTCTCTCTCTGGTCACGGGGAATGAGATGTACTCCCTTCTCCTTCTGTACAGAGCGTCTGTCACCTCCTGGATGCAGCAATGGACGGCGAACTGCGAAATGTTTGCAATATCCCCTGTTGAAGCCTGGAAGGTGCCGCTCGCGTAGAAATTGAGAGCTAATGTGACCTTCACTGCCACAGAGAGTGACGTCCTGGTCCTGATCTGAGGCTGGAAGTCTGGCTGCAGGAATTGTCAACGCTCTGTGTCCATCTCCTGTGTTGGGTCAACACCTAGCCTCGTATGTATACTTCAAGGGAACTCACGGTACTAAAATTGCAAGAAAATACACCTGTGGGTAATTGGAGTTGAGGTACAGATCAACCATGTACTGACTGAATGGTAGGACAGGCTCGAGGTGCTGAATTGACTGATCCCATTCCTTTACTCATAAAAGACAATGGGGTAGATTTTAAACTTGCCACCCGGGTGTACAACTAGCGTTGAATTTCAGTCGGCCATTATAGAAACCGCTCAGTTCTCATTACCATTTAGATTAATTTTACTCCTGGACAGCAAGTTCAAATTGTACCGGACTGTTTAAGACACGGGTTTGGTGTATTCTTCAATCTCGGTTGCAAGAATGGAGATAGAGTGCTTGAATGAACATTTGGCTGAGTCCATCCAGTCAGCATTACATGCCTTGGGTCCCCTCAAATGATCCAGAAATGTTCCTGGTGCTGAAGCTGTCTCTGGACTCCATTGCCTGGTGTGGGTTCGGTATTTCTCAGCCAGCGGTTTTGTGCCGCCTCAAACTCCGTGTATCCCCCTGGCTTTTGGAAGACCTATTCTTGATTTTATCTCCCATCGTTTCTCCCAGATCCAATATGATGGCGGACGATTTGTCTTCACATTCTCGGTGTTCTCCTCACACATGGCTTTGTACATTTTGGTCACAGATTTATGTTGTCAACAATAACACAAGGTGCTTAAACGAGTCGCTGCATTATCTAATAAAGAATAAAGGATTTCAAAGTTTACATTATAGCCTTACTCTATTAAGTGTTCACAGTAGCATAGTGGTAATGTAACTGCGCCAGTAATCCAGAGACGTGAGTTCCAATCCCACCACGGGCAGCTGGTGAATATAAATTCAGTTAATTAAATAAATCTGGAATAAAAAATGCTCGTATCAGTAATGGTAACAATGAAACTATCAGATTGTCGTAAAAACCCATCTGGTTCACTAATGTCTTTTAGGGAAGGAAATCTGCCGTACTTACCTGGTCTGACCGATATGTGACTGTTGATCCACAGCAATGTGGTTGGCTCTTAACTTCCCTCTGAAGCCACTCAGTTGTAACAACCCATTGCGAAGCACAATAATAAGAATGAAGCCGGAGGAACCACCCGGCATCGACCTCAGCATCAGCTACGGACATGGCAATGGCACACCCAGCCCAGTCGATCCTGCAAAGTCATTCTCCCCAACATCTGGGGACCTGTGCCAAAATTGGGAGAGCTGTCCCACAGACTAGTCAAGCAACAGCAACATACTCACAGAATCATACCTTTCAACTAATGACCCAACTTTATTCACACTATGGGCAGCCTCCATCGTGTTGTGTGGCACTACCACCGTGCTAAACGGGATAGATTCATAAGAGATCTAGCAGCTCAAAACTGGGCATCCATGAGGTGCTGTGGGCCATCAGCAGCAGCAGAATTGTATTCCAGCACAATGTGTAAACACATGGCCCAGCACATCGCACACTTTATCATTACCATCATGTCAGGGGACTAACACTGGTTCAATAAGGAGTGTAGCAGAGCATGCCAGGAGCAGCAGCAGGCGTAGCTAACAATGAGGTGCCAACCTGGGGAAGCTGCAACACAGGACTACGTACATGCTTAAAAGCGGAAGCAGCATGCTACAGACAGGGCTAAGTGATCCCACAAACAACGGATCAGATCAAAGCTCTGCATTCCTGACACATCCAGTCGTGAAAGGTGGTGGACCATTAAACAACTAACGGGAGGAGGAGGCTCCATGAATATACCCATCCTCAATGATGATGGAGCCCAGCACATGATTGCAAAACACAAGGCTGAAGCGTTTGCAAACATCTTCAGCCAGAAGTGCGGAGTGGATGATTCCTATCGGCCTACTCCTGAGGTCCCCACCATCACACAAGCCAGTCTTCAGCCAATTCGATTCACTCCACGTGACATCAAGAAACGCTGAGTGCACTGGATTCAGCAAAGACTATGGACAACATCCCGGCTATCGTGCTGAAGACTTGTGCTCCAGAACTAGCCGAGCCTCTGGCCAACCTGTTTCAGTACAGCTACAACACTGGCATCAATCCGACAATGTGGAAAACTGCCCAGGTATGTCCTGTCCACAAAAAGCAGGACAAATCCAACCCAGCCAATTACCGCCCCATCAGTCTATTCTCAATCATCAGCAAAGTGATGGAAGGTGTCATCGGCACTGCTATCAAGCGGCTCTTACCCACCTGCTCATTGATGCCCAGTTTGGGTTCCCCCAAGACCACTCCGTTCCCGACCTCATCGACAGTGCTGTCAAGCGGCTCTTACCCACCAAGTAACTGCTCACTGATGCTCAGTTTGCGTTCCGCCAAGACCACTCGGTTCCCGACCTCATTACAGCCTTTGTGCAAACATGGACAAAGGAGCTGAATTCCAGAGTTGAGTTGAGAGTGACTGCCTTTGCCATCAAGGCAGCATTTGAATGAGTGTGGCATCAAAGAACCCTAGTAAAACTGAAGTCAATGGGAATCGGGGGGACAAATATCCACTGGTTCGAGTCATACCTAACGCAAAGGGAGATTGTTGTGGTGGTTGAAGGTCAATCATCAGAGCCCCAGGACATCACTGCAGGAGTTCGTTGGGGCAGTGTCCGAGGCCCAACCATCTTCAGCTGCTTCATCGCTGACCTTCCCTCCAACATAAGGTCAGAAATGTGGATGTTCGCTGATGAATGGACAGTGTTCAGTGCCATTCACGACTCCTCAGATAATGAAGCAGTCCATGCCCGCATGCAACAAGGCCTAGACGTCGTTCAGGCTTGGGCTGATAAGTGGCAGGTAACATTCTCATCACACACGTGCCAGACAATGACAATCTCCAACAAGCAAGAATCCAACCACTGCCCCGTTGTCCTGGCTAATATTTATTCCTCAATCAACATTGAAAAAAATCAAGCCATTATATCACATTTCTGTTTGTGGGAGCTTGCTGTGCGCGAATTGACTGCCCCGTTTCCTACATCACAACAGTGACTACACTTCAAAAAGTATTAATTGGCTGTAAAGCGCCTTGGGTCACCTGTTGGTCGTGAAAGGCGCTATATAAATGCAAGTCTGTCGTTTATTTCCTTTAACTAGCTTGACTGAGAAGGACTCTGCAGTCTCAATGCAAACTCCCGTGTGCTTCATTGAGAACACCTCGGATGGCTTGCTGCGGGTAAATCCGGAAGCGATGGAGATCCTTGTCAGTAACAACGAGCCCGTGGTGGTGGTGGCGGTTGTCGGACTCTACAGAACTAGAAAGTCTTACTTGATGTACCGTTTAGCAGGACAGGCGCACGATACGGGGACTGTTCCAGGGGCCTTTGAGCACTTGATTGGGTCAGCGCTGGTGGGGGAAATATACGACTGGGAGCATGTTAATAAATATATATATAATTCATCGAGTCCTTGTATTACAAAGCTTACCATCGTCTCGAAATTCAGGTTTACATGCTGAATAGCAATAGCTTTTTGGGGGCAAGCGGTGCAGCTCACTGTAATGTTCGCTTGTTAGGTGCAATTGAGAAAATAACTTGTCAGAACTCCACCAGTTCGAAACGTAATACTGTATAAGTATGGATTATCAATGTCCAGCTGGCGAGCTCAAAAGAGAAGTCACACTCACTTATACCCCTCAATATCTTGTCTTAAAGGAATATCCAGTTTCCTCTGGAACTTGCTGCTAGAATTGATCTGTTCCCTTCGATCGTAAATTCGTGAACACTTGCTTTTCGGAATTGTATGCGAAGTGGCGAGAAAATTCTAAAAAAAACAGATAGGCGATATTACCGCAGAGCTCTCTTTCTCAGTTCAGTCAGAGTTGGGTGACCACCGTCGAGCATGCTTCTTGACATCCTCCTTTTCTCGTGTATTTTGAACGTTGAACCGAATAGGGTTTAGTTATCCTGCCTGCCTGAACTGAATTTTCTATCGAATTTAGCAAGGCCATCAGTGCTTCCAATTGCCGATGTGTTTGATATGCGTATTTCTGCAGTTAATTTAACCAGACCATTTTCTCCATGGTGCCCTTCCTTCTCTATCTTGCTTGACTGTGGGTTTAAACCCACCCTTTCACTCCAAGATGAGTCTTTCCATTCCCGCTATTCTCAGCACTTAGAGTTTGCTATTTATACCATTCTACCGTTCTATGCTTGGTGCCAGTTTGACATGTGGTGTAACCCACCCTTCCTGTTCCAGAACACTCGTGCCCTAGAATCGTAACACTGCCCCCTGCGCCACGCAATATTGCCTATTCTCCCTTTGCCTGTTTCAAATAGCACGTGGCACATCTGAATTCTCGCCTTACTACTGAGCTCTTCAGCTCATGATGCACTTTGCGCAAGGTAACTCGAGTCATAACCACATTACGCGGCCACAAGAGCCACACCATTGGCTAATCTCAATCAGGAGAGGAACTCCGAATGTATGCACAAGTCGTCAATCGTGGTAGGGCAGGTTGAGAAAGTGGTTAAAAAAGCACATGGCATCCTGAGCTTCATAAATTGAGCCATAGAGTACAAAATTAAGGAAGTTATGATCAAACTTTATAAAACACTGATCCGGCCACAACTGGTGTTATGTGTCCATTTCTGGGCACCGCACTTTAGGAAGGATGTAAAGGCCTTAGAGAGGGTGCAGAAAATACTTACAAGAATATTTGCAGGGATTAGGGACTTCAGTTACGTGGATAGACTAGATAGGCTGGGGTTGTTCTCCTTTAGAGCAGAGAAGATTGAGGACATTTGATAGAGGTATTGAAAATGATGAGGGGTCTGAACAGAGTAGATAGAGAAACTGTTCCCATCGGCGGAAGGGTCGAGAGCAAGAGGGCACAGATTTAAGATGATTGGCAAAAGAACCAAAAGTGACATGAGGAAAACCGTTTTTACGCAGCTGGTTATGATTTGGAATGCACTGCCTGAAAGGGTGGTGGAGGCAGACACAATCGTGACTTTCAAAGGGAATTAGATAAGTACCTGAACGATAAAAAAAATTTGCAGAGCAACGGGGAAAGTGTGGGGAGTGGGACCAGCTGAAGTGCACTTGCAGAGAGCCGAGCCCGGATGTGCCGAATTTTCTACTTCTGTTCAGTAACCATTCTATGATTCTAACTCCACGTTATCGTCTCATGTCACATGCACAGAATTAACGTGTTTACCGTCCCAATCTGAGTCTACCCTGTTGACTTGTTCCTCTTGTACCTACCGCCCCCTTTGCTCCTACCGTGGTCATCTGTATATCAACTCTTTTTTAGAAGTGAGCTCTGCACCGATCAGCCAACTCGTCACTTCATGTTGCCTTCAGTTTTTCCTGCATGATGCCCAGCTGAACCATGTTACAACACATCTGCTCCGCTGTAACGCTCTTCTCATCTCAAAGTTTAGCGACTGACAATTGGTCGTCTTGCTCAAGAATGATTACCTATTGCATCAAACACATTCCACTGGTGTCCATCGGTATGCATCCGTTTTTGATTGTTAATTTATATCCCGCGCCTCCTGCATACTAAAATCGGTCGGATTTGATGAATTACGTCCAGTAATGCGTTGAATCTTAAAAAGAAAGTTGTCAGTAGCTTTCCTGTTGTCTAGGTATCTGTGACCGCTGCAGCAATTTCCCTATGTGCATTAAGGAAAATGAGCCTTGCACGAAATTCTCAGCACGCATCCCCCTTGATGCTTTTAGTATGTGCTCTCGGCCTAGATATCTGTTCCCATTCCTCACAAATAATTAACTTCTGAATTACTGCCATTAGTGTCTTGGCATTTGGAGAATTCTATAATGTGGAGATTTGTTCAGCCTGTTTGATGTGTAAAATGTATCTGAACTCGCCCAGCATATTCACGCTTAATATATATTTTCACATTGACGTTTGATCCAGGCTTCTCCCTTGGGTCGATGGTTCAGTCTCATACCAAGGGGATCTGGATGTGGTGCTTGCCTCACCCCCTCAAGCTGAACCATTCCATGGTGCTGTTGGATACAGAAGGACTGGGGGATGGAGCGAAGTTAATTTGTACATGTTTTCCTATCGAGCATATCGCGCTCTCCACGTGCGATCGGAGATTTGCGCTTTCTAACTCTGGCGACTCGAAGACAGCTCATTACTCTCCCCTGAAACTAAGCGGCTTGTGATGCAGGCTTCGCAAAATCCCCCAGAAACTCGAACAGAGCCTTAAAGGGAGTGATTTTGGGACTTTTCATACAAACTTGGGATGATGGGACCTCAGTGAAGTGATTTGATGTAAAAACCTAAAGATCACAAGAAGAAAACCCTGAGGAAAATGACTTTGCGAATCTTAGTGTTGGGAGAGACATTTTTTTCACAGACACAATCTGCGAGGGGCGTGGCCGGTCAGTGAACAGATCAAACTGTCGACAAATACAAAAAACTCACAACACATTCAAATATGGATCCCCAGGGGCAAACAAGATGCTGGAAATCTAAAAACGATTCAATGACAATATAAAACCGATCACACAGTTTCATAACCATTATCCCATCAAAAAAACAATCAACAAGCTATCCAGAGAACAGATTGAAAATCCCGCCAAACAGAAGGACAATAGGGTGGAGATTTGGTGCGTAGATAGGCCGTGTTTTAAATCGGAAAGCGATTAACACTAAGCAAAAACCATCGGAACTGGCCAGCCCGCCAAAAACTAGACAATTGGACGAAGCAAGGGTCATTTACATTCAAAGAGGAATTCGTTTTAGTTAGGGGTTTTGAGCGCGAAAAAGAAACAGTATAATTTGAAAGCCTGTGCCATAATCTTTCTCTTTTTTCGGACTGACTGAGGACGCGAACACAGCTCTCTCTCCCTGCTCCAGCAAAACTTACCACAAGCCACGAGGAAGAAGGCCAAAATACCAGCACGCAAGAAGAAACCATCCTGTCAAGGATTCGTTGGTGAGCATTATCCCTGATCTCCTGAAACCAAAAAACCTAGCCAGATAGTGGGATCTTTGGGAGGGATAAGGTTTTGTTTGATATATTGTCATTTCCCTCGCTTGTACCGTGTGTTCCCCGAATCTGTGTTTAAGTAATAAGTGTGTTTCAAGTTTGTTACCTTTTTCTTTTAACAAAGTAAATTTATTTCATCAGAACCTGATTACTGCAATTTTGTTCACAACTCCTAAATAAGCTCAAAGTCTAGGAACCGGAGGGGTGTTGGTCGATTGGAACCGCTCACTTAAGATACCCCTTACATAATGGCGACCGCGGCAGGACTTTGGCGAAAGGGTTGTGAAGCAGTAAATACTGGTTTTGAGGAGAGAACAAAAATGGAAGAGAGGATGTCATCCTATGTATATAAAAAAGTAAATATCACCAAGAAATGGGTCCTCAGGCTGTTGCATGCTGAACGTCCTATGGACACTGCAGCTGCATGGACTGAGAGCAAGGAATACAATAAGTCTGTGGAGAAAGCCATATGGTTGGTCTGCTCCCAGAAACAAATGCAGCTTATGGGGAAGCGCATTCAGGCTCTCACAGAAGAGCTAAAGGAAGAAAGCCAACTGTCCCCTGCCAGAGCTATAGCAGGGGACAGGTTGTTAGCAGAGCTCGGCACAAAAGATCAGGCACAGTCACAGATGCTGGAGGAACACCGTGCCAGTAAGGGATACCTCCAGTGTCAGGCCACCGAGGGCAAAAGTAGTGAACTGGCATTGCGGGAAGAGAACACCCACCTTACCAAGCAATTAAGGGAACTCACAGAGATGTTAAACGATGTTCAGGCAGCCTATAGAGTAGCCAGTACAAGGGAGTTTGAGGAAGGGGACCACGGCCCCTGCCAGAAGCAGATTGAGAATCTGAACCTTGCTCTGTCCAAGGCAAAAGGCATGCTGTGCCTGATAAGCCCGGGCACAGCCAGGGCAGACCTGGAAGAGCAGGGGGAGACTGTTCGACCACCACCTGTGGCGCCAAGGAGAAGCTTGGTTAGGCAGCAGGAGGTGCAGACAATCTGTGAGGCTGACAGGGAGTGCACACCAGCACCTGTGGCGCCGAGTTTTGACTCGGTCTGGCAGCAGGGAGAGGGGGGCGAACCGATGCAAGAGAAGTCGGAGCCAGGGCCAATGTGCCCAGCACAACAGCAAAAATTCGGCCCGCCCGCCGGTGGTGGAGGACAGGGACCCCTTGAAAGTCAATTATTGGCTCCCCACGGTACACAACAGCTTAGGGCTATGGTAAGCCACCTGAGTAAACTTACCCAAAAGGAAGACCCCTCAGTCCACTTCATGGAGGTGGAGCAATCAGGAGTCATTAACGATTGTGACGATGCAGAAATGGCAAAACTGCTCCTGTTCTCATTAGATGGCAAATTGTACCAGTCACTCTCTACTGAGAGCAAGAGAGGACAGACTGGGTATGCTGCCCTCAGGGAGGAAGTTTTAGAGGCCATGGGAATGAATGAGTGAAGTCCTTTCTCCCGGGTGGAGAAAACAGTGCAGCTCGCAGGGGAGACACCACAGGCTTTCGCAGACAGGCTGTGACCGGTGTACAGGGGTGCTTGTAATGGGGCTCTCGACAGAGCTAACCTGAACAGGGACGAGCTGGCCCACTGGCTCCGTAGCCTAGTGGCAAACAGCTTGCCACGAGTAAAAGCCAAGGCTGAGCTTTGGTTTGACCCAAGAGATCCCAGGGTCACTGAGGAGGCAGTGGTCAGGCAACTGTCCCTAGCCTACCGGAACGGTAGGGGAGCTGAAGACACCCCACCGAAAGGGAAGGTGCATGAGATAAAGCCCAGTCAGGATAAGAAGGAATGACACCAGGAAGGTGGTAAACCTTCCGACACGAAGCGTAACTGCTTCGGGTGCGGGAAGAGGGGGCACTGGAGTAAGGACTGTAGAAATCCCTGGAAGGATATGCTAACAAAGAATTCCCCAGCTTTTGGCCCAAAAGTAGAGGCACCGACCTCTTCCCCCACACTAGACACTATAGTAGCGGCCATCAGAGTCCTGTTTGGTGCCCCAGGGAAGGTAGCTAGTGGTGCATCAATCCCATCTGCTCCCCTTAACGCAGACCTATGACTGGAACCAGCGCAGCCTCTCTACCTGCGTTCCCCGGGATACGATGTTTAGAAGGCGGTGGAGAAAGTGCAGGGGAGATGTTTAGTGGACACCGGAGCTGCCAGCACGGTGGTCCATTCAGAAGACCTGACCAATTCACCGAGGTTTAAGGGGGTCCCCTACAGTTTATTGGGAATCAAAGGGAACGAGCAGGCTAGGGCAATGTCCAAACCTTTGGACATAGATTTAGGATCCCTCCATACCACGTGGGAGGGTAACCAAAAGGCTGACAAGTTGGCCAAGCAGGGAGCCAGTGAAGGAGAGCTATGGGATCCCTATAAAGCAGGTCCGGTAGCTGCAATCCGGGACAAGGGAGGCACACAGGGGGTAGCTTTGCCCCCGGACTTAAAGCAGGTCCAAACCCAGAATCCCGTCTTTAAGGCCGTACTGGTAAATAGAGAGAATGGGGAATCCCTAGAAGGTCCGTTCAGGGCAGAGGACGAGATTTTTAAACAGAGTTACTGGCAAGCAGCCAGTAGCCTGTGGAGCCAGCACCAGAAAAATCGGCTGCTGTTAGAACCCCAGAGAGTCCATGGGTGGGAGATTGACCAGTGCAAACTGTTTAAACCTAAAAGGGAACAGCCAGAAAAGGTGGACGGCCCCCAAGTTAGAAATCCTCAGCCAGCCGCAGCTGTGGCAGACACACAAGCTGCAGCGGGAGGGACAGTGTCTTGTCTCACAGGAGAGGTCACTCCACCGATTATGTGGGGCTCAAGCACACCCCCAGTGGCCAGAGCCCTAAGAAGGTATCCCCGCACACCACAGCAAAGGCTACTGTGGCCACAGGTGTATCTGTTTAGAGGGTCCCACCCAAAGAGGGTTGCAACCCGAAGAAGAGCGCCCAAGAGCAGGGAGCGCTTTAAAGTTGGGGATTCCCAGCTTACAGCCTCCAAAAGTGTGGTTTTCACAGGAGAGGTAGTACTGGGAGAAGAGAGAGAGAAGGGTCTACCCGCCCGCAGCCTCAGGCTGGGAGGAGCCCACAGATATGAACGAGGGCGCTGCAGCCACACAAAAGGGGGTAGTGTGCTGCAGCACAGGAATCAGCTGGGATGTTAAGATACCCCCAGCGGTTTTGAGGAAGGCCTTCTGGGTCCGGCGGTACAGGCCGCACTACGCCCAGGTGTACCAGCCATCCAGAGGCCACATAAGGCAGAGACTAAACAGGATTTAACCTGGCCGTTCGGAGACGGGCGGCAAATGTACAGAATTTTTCGGTTTTAAGTAATTGCAGTTTTGGTGGTTGTGGTTATCATTAGTTTAGTTGTTTCTAGAGTTTTTTTAAGTTAAGGGCTTGATTAATTATCCAGCCAGAGAACCTTTCTGGGACATGGAGATATGTTTTGTGTGTGCCCCTACAGAAAGGACTTCGGGATGACAAGGTTTCTGCTCCTGCTCACCCTGGTAGGGGTGAGCATCGGTGACCGAGGTGACGTGGAGGACTCCCACATCTATGGGTGCTCAGGAGTGAGAGCACCAGTCGTCACCGCAGGGGGTGGCGAGCGGGGAGTGGAGGAGCTCGCCATCTACTTTCACGAGGGAACGTGGCCAGGGTGGCTAGGGTCCAACTCTACTAAATACTCCAACCAGCCCGGGTTCACGTACGGGGAGGCCTCCCTCCCATGCCCCAGAATACAGGTCGTTGCCACAAGGGTCAGTGTCACCGAGGGGAAGCGTGTGTGCCTTACCTGTAAGGGACAAATTCCCCTGAATAGGTGGTGGTGGCTCAGGAAGCTGAGCAGGGACGCAGGGGACCATGCAGCCGACTGGGAAAGATTAGGGAACGACACCCACCGGACAATCACAGGGACCCAAGGAGGAGTGAGTGTTTGTTGGGATAAGTGGTGGGAGTCGGAACAGGGAGTCTATGTTTGTATGTGGGGATCAGAGGAAGCCTGCCCCACAGGGGTATTCATCATCTTCTCCAGCCAATGGCAAGATGCCGGAGAGGGGATAGGGTGGGACTCTAGCCTGCGTGGGTGCGTGTTCCAACACATTCGGATCCCAGTTAATGCCACTGAACTCGTGGCACACACCCGAAAGCCCCTACCCACGACCCAGGTACCGAAAACCCTGGAAGAAAAGTGCCCTACCACCACCAAGGGACCAGGGAATGGGTTAATTCTAGTACTAACCGAAAACGTACTATCCCAGGGGGTACACTATGCAGTAGCTTCAGTAATATTAAACCTTACCGAGGTATACTTACCTAAGTGGTGTCCTAAGGAGACGGAGCAGCTGTACCAGGCTCTGCTAAAGGAAATGTTTAGGAAATTTTACGAATTTGATTTTGCCAATATAGACAAAGTAGAGCTATACAGAATACACCCTGAGAACCCCATGGGCACGGGTAGACAAAGAAGGGGAGCCTGGAATGATGTCTTCACTGCCTATAGTACAGGTAATAAATAGCCTGGATGACATGGAATTACAGACACAGATAAATGGTTTAAAAACCCAGTTAAGAAAGATCCTGAAGGATGAGAACACAGTGGTAGGCTCAGAGCTACATGAGGACCAAGCTATGACGGTTCATTTAAAGGAAATTATTGCAGAATTGGAAAGGCATGCCAAAACAGTAAATGCACTCATACCAGGAGGATAGGAATGCATCGGATCAGGCTGCACAGAATGAGGTGTGTGTGCTGTACGGGGTATGGTTGCTGGGCGAGGGCCGTAGCAACCTGGAGGATTTAAAGCAAGGTTTAGTCCCCTCCTGGATCAGCAACAAGCACCTTGCAGCCCTCCACCCGTTTAGTAATTCGCTGAGCCCATGCCAATTTCGTCTAGCCTCTGAAGCTTACCCTGTTCCAATAGATTGTGGGCGTTCAAATCACACTATCATGGGGATAGTAGTGAGAATGCCGGGCATGAGTGGGACAGCCCGACCCGTACCGGTATAAAGGGTGGAGAACATTGGAGTCATTCAAGGGGGTGCACACATCCGTTTTAAAGCGGTCCCACCTTATGTCATCAAGTGGGAGCATGCCATGGCAGGTACTGACCTCTCCGGGTGCCGGAGCCGGGGTTCACACATAATACTGTGTCCCCAGCACTTGAACGCCTATTCCAAACCATAGTGCGGGTTTAAAGCTGCTGGCGCACGACCTATCATTTGTACCATGGAGGTGATGGTACACGGCCATGTTTCCCTACAGGTAGCATATATAGGGGGTGGGACATATTGTGTCACCACAGGTGCGTCCCACTACCAGCATGGACACTTCTGGTGTCCGGTAAGTGACAACAGTTTCTGCTTTAAACCCGAAGCAGAAGTTCAAGTGGCCCAGGAACGGATTGTCCCCATTCCTGAACCCTCCACTGTTCACCTCACTGTAACAGAAAACATCACCAACCTGCAAAAGTATGTGACTTACTTTGGATATAAAATTCCCCCTCTAACCGAACATCTTACCATCCTACTTAAAGATGTAGAGATTTCACAAAAACATTTCTACACCCTGGAACAGAAAACAGTTGAAATAGGGGCAGAGATTTTGGATATAGTAGTTCCACCCTGGTGGGATATTTTCGAGAATATAGAGGTGCCGTCCTGGATCAGGATGGCTTCCCATCTTTTGGTGGTCTGCTAGCTCGGGATAGTTCTCTACCTGCTGTGTACAAAGTGCAGAGGAAGGGACGGGGAGCTCCGCTCCAGACACGAAGGGACTTGGGAAGTGCATCAAAATAAAGGCTATGGCCAGGGATGGAACGAACCTTGAATTTTGTCTTTTAATAAAAAAATTGTATGTGTGTTGTGTCATTTTTATGATGTGTATGATGTGTTTTTTCCAAGCTGTGCATGGGTGTCGGACCCTCTCCGGGCTTGGATGTGAAATAAAGATTGATTCTTACCTGTATGTACCTGAAACACCACTTTCAAAAGGGGAATGAATGTTTGAGTTTTTAGTTTAGGTAATAAAGGGGAAGGTTGGTTTTCGGGGATCGGAAATTTTGGTCAGCTGTTAATGATACTAATTCAGTGTTAGTATCAAAGTGGGGGATGTTGGCTTCGCAAAATCCCCCAGAAACTCGAACAGAGCCCTAAACGGAGTGATTTTTGGACTTTTCATACAAATTTGGGATAATGGGACCTCAGTGAAGTGATTTGATGTAAAAACCAAAAAGATCGGGGTAGAAAAACCTGAGGAAACTGATTTTTTTTAAATCTTATTGTTGGGAGAGACATTTTTTCACAGACACAAGCTGCGAGGGGCGTGGCCGGTCAGTGAACAGACCAAGCTGTCTGGGAATTGTTTGAGACAAAGCAAAAACACACAAACACATTCAAATATGGATCCCCAGGGGCAAACAAGATGCTGTAAATCTAAAAACGATTCAATGACAATATAACATCGATCACACAGTTTCATAGCCATTGGGCCGAAAATTGATCCCGGGACGCGAGAGTACGCACTGCGTACTCTCGCGTATTCCCACTCCAATTGCCGGTTTTCTGCATGCCCTGCGCATGCGCTGAAAACCGGCAATTGCTCTTCTGAAAAGGGGGCGGGGCCTGGGTGCATCGCGTGCGCGCTACAGGCTGCGCGCTCGCTGTGCACTTCATGCTTTGGACGCGCAGGTAAGTAGGGAAGATTTTGGAAATGTGAAAAGGAGGAGTAAGACCCGCTTTTAAGAAGGTAAGTAGTGAATTAAGTATTTTTTTGAATTTTTTTTTACAGGTATATCTTTTTTAGAGACTTTAAAGACAGGTAAGTTTATTTTTATAACTTTTTAAAAGATTTTAAATTTTTTCAAAAATTTAATTTTTTATTTAAAATGTTTAATTTAATTAACTATACTTATTTTATTAATGTGATGGGTTTTTTTTTTAATTTAATTAAGGTTTAGCTGTTATTTTGGGGGGGTGTAAGATTCATAGATTTGACAGCCATGCTGTGAGACTTATGAATGGAAGATGGTGTGCTGCCATTGGCTCTAACTGAGTCACGTGATCCCACAGCTCGCACGAATTCACTACGCCGCTGGGATACGCAAGCCCAGCACAGCTGATGTCTGGAACATCAAGTTCGTGCGAGCTGGATCTGAAAAAGCATAAACGAGGTGAGACAACGCGGGGAAGGCTTACCCCCGCGGGAACAGAGCGAGATCAATTTCTGGGCCAACATCCCATCAAAAAACCAATCAAGCAGGTATCCACAGAAAAGATTTAAAAGCCCGCCAACAGAAGGACAATAGGGTGAAGATTTGGTGCGTCGATAAGGCCGTGTTTTAAATCGGAAAACGATTAACACTAAGCAAAAACCATCGGAACTGGCAAGCCCGCCATAAACTTGACAATTGGACGAAGCAAGGGTCATTTACATTCAAGAAGGAATTCGTTTTAGAAAGGGTTTTTTGGGCGCGAAAAATAAACAGTATAATTTGAAAGCCTGTGCCATAATCTCTCTCTTTCTGACTGACAGACGACGCGAACACAGCTCTCTCCCTGCTCCAGCAAAACTTACCACAAGCCACGAGGAAGAAGGCCAGAAGAACAGCACGCAAGAAGAAACCAAAGCGACTACTGCAGTGACCATCAGATACCTCGCAGCGACAAGGGCCTTACGGATTCCTTTTAAACAAAAGACTCCAATATCCTGTCAAGGATTCGTTGGTGAGCATTATCCCATATCTCCTGAAACCAAAAACCTAGCCAGATAGTGGGATCTTTGGGAGGGATAAGGTTTTGTTTGATATATTGTCATTTCCCTCGCTTGTACCGTGTGTTCCCCGAATCTGTGTTTAAGTAATAAGTGTGTTTTAAGTTTGTTACCTTTTTTTCTTTTAATAAAGTAAATTTCTTTCATCAGAACCTGTTTACTGCAATTTTGTTCACAACCCCTAAATAAGCCCAAAGTCTAGGAACCGGAGGGGTGTTGGAGTGATTCGAATCGCTCACTGTCTCAGAAAGCGAAGTCTGACCCCACTTAAGATACCCCTTACAGTTCCCAGGTATTGATACTGTTTTGAGGGGTCATTTTCCAGGTAATGGTTCTGTTCGGGAGGAGTCAATGCCCAGCTAATAATTCTGTTTTGGTGCGGTCAGTGCACAGGTAATGATTATGTTTGGGAGGGGTCAGTGCCCAGGCAATGATTCTGTTTGGGAAGGGACATTGCCCAGGTAATGATTCTGTTTGGGAGGAGTCAGTGCCCAGGTAATGATTCTGTTTGGGAGGGGTCAGTGCCCAGATAAAGATTCTGTTTTGGAGGGGTCAGTGCCCAGGTAATGATTCTGTTTGGGAGGGGTCAGTGCCCAGATAAAGATTCTGTTTTGGAGGGGTCACTGCCCAGGTAATGATTCTGTTTGGGAGGAGTCAGTGCCCAGGTAATGATTATGTTTGGAAGGTATCAGTGCTGAGGTAATGAATCTGTTTTGGAGGGGTCAGTGCCCACGTAAAGATTCTGTTTTGGAGGGATCATTACCCATGTAATGATTATGTTTGGGAGGAGTCAGTGCCCAGGTATTGATACTGTTTGTGAGGTGTCAGTGACCAGGTAATGATTCTGTTTGGGTGTGGGTCAGTGCCCAGGTAATGATTCTGTTTGGCAGGTGCGAGTGCCAAGAAAATGATTCTGTTAAGGAGGGGCTCAGTGCCCTGGTAATGATTAGGTTTGGGAGGGGTCAGTGCCCAGATAGTGATTCTGTTCGGGAGGTGTCTTTGCGCAGGTAATGATTCAGTTTAGGATGTGTCAGTGCCGAGGAAATGATTCCGTTTGGAAGGGGGTCACTGTTCAGGTAATGATTAGGTTTCCGAGTTGTCAGTGCACAGGTAATGATTCTGTTTGAGTGGTGTCAGTGCCCAGGTAGTGATCATGTTTGGGAGGGGTCAGTGACCTGTTAATGATTATGTTTGGGAGGGGTCAGTGCTCAGGTAATGATTCTGTTCGGGAGGGTTCACTGCCCAGGAAATAATTCTGTTTGGGTGGGGTCAGTGCCCAGGTAATGATTCTGTTTGAGAGGAGTCAGTGCCCAGTTATTGATTCTGTTTGGGAGGGGACAGTGCCCAGGTAATAATTTTGTTTGGGAGCGGTCAGTGCCCAGGTAATGATTCTGTTTGGGAGCGGTCAGTGCCCAGGCAAAGATTCTGTTTGGGAGTGGTCAGTGCCCGGGTAATGATTCTGTTTGGGAGGCGTCAGTGCCCAGGTAATGATTCAGTTTGGAAGGGGTCAGTGCCCAGGTAATAATTTTGTTTGGGAGCGGTCAGTGCCCAGGTAATGATTCTGTTTGGGAGGCGTCAGTGCCCAGGTAATGATTCTGTTTGGGAGGGGACAGTGCCCAGGTAATAATTTTGTTTGGGAGCGGTCAGTGCCCAGGTAATAATTCTGTTTGGGAGAGGTCAGTGCCCAGGTAATGATTCTGTTTGGGAGCGGTCAGTGCCCAGGCAAAGATTCTGTTTGGGAGTGGTCAGTGCCCGGGTAATGATTCTGTTTGGGAGGCGTCAGTGCCCAGGTAATGATTCAGTTTGGAAGGGGTCAGTGCCCAGGTAATGATTATGTTTGGGAGGTGTCAGTGCCAAGGTACTGATTCTGTTTGGAAGGGGTCAGTGCCCAGGTAATGATTATGTTTGGGTGTGGTCAATGCCCAGGTAATGATTATGTTTGGGCGGGGGTCAGTGCCCAGTTAATGATTAGGTTTGGGAGGGGTCCGTGCCCAAGTAATGATTCTGTTTGGGAGGGGTTCATTGCCCAGGTAATGATTAGGTTTGGGAGGAGTCATGGCCCGGGAAATGATTCTGTTTAGGACGCGTCAGTGTACAGGTAATGATTAGGTTTGTGAGGGGTCTGTGCCTAGGTAATGATTCTGTTCGGGATGGGTTCTGTTCACAGGTAATGATTGGGTTTGGGAGGAGTCAGTGCACAGGTAATGATTCTCTTTGGGATGAGTCAGTGCCCAGGTAATGATTCTGTTTGGGAGGAGTCAGTGCCAAGGTAATGATTCTGTTACGGAGGGGTCAGTGCCCAGGTAATGATTCTGTCTTGTAGGGGGTAGTGCGCAGGTAATGATTCTGTTTGGGAGGAGTCAGTGCCCGGTTAGTGATTCTCTTTGGGAGGGGTCAGTGCCCATGTAATGATTCTGTTTTGGAGGGGTTAGTGCCCAGGTAATGATTCTGTTTGGGAGGGGTCAATGCCCAGGTAATGATTCTGTTTGGGAGGAGTCAGTGCCCAGGTAATGATTAGATTTGTGAGGGGGTCAGTGCCCAGGTAATGATTCTGTTTGGGAGGGGGTCAGTGCCCAGGTAATGATTAGGTTTAGGAGGTGTCAGTGCCCAGGTAATAATTCTGTTTGGGAGGGGGTCAGTGCCCAGGTAATGTTTCTGTTTGGGAGGCGTCAGTGCCCAGGTAATGATTCAGTTTGGGAGGGGTCTGTGCCCAGGTAATGATTCTGTTTGGGAGGTTTCAGTGCCCAGGTAATGATTCTGATTGGAAGCAGTCAATGCCCAGTCAAGGTTTGTGTTTTGGGGGTTTCAGTTCCCTGGTAATGATTCTGATAGGAAGCATGTCAATGCTCTGTAATGTTTGTGTTTGGGAGGTGTCAGTGCCCAGCTGCTGAATCTGTTAGGAAGCAGTCAATGCCCAGGTAATGTTTGTGTTTGGGAGGTGTCAATGCCCAGGTAATGATTCTGTTTGGGAGGGCTCTGTGACCAGGTACTGATTCTGATAGGAAGCAGTCAATGCCCAGGTAATGTTTGTGTTTGGGAAGTATCAATACCCAGATAATGATTCTGATGGGAATCAGTCAATGTCCAGGGAAGGTTTGTGTTTGGGGGGTTTCAGTGCCCAGGTAATGATTCTGTTTGGAAGCAGTCTGTCTCGAATGCAGCACGTGATCCTCTCTCAAAGGCAGTTGGGTGGTCTCTGCAGGAAAAACTGAAATTTAATTTTCTTTTCTGTTTTCATTTTAGAGTAAAATTTAAACAACGCCAGGGAGCGTGCCCTGACAGTCGGTGGTGTTGTCACTCTGAGGGAGATATCGGAGCAAGAGGAAATGGTCACACAATTGCTTGGAATCACTAGTTGCTGTTCACTGACCAATCAGACATTTGGGTAAGGAAAGGTTAGTTGTTCTGCCCAGCTATATGTTAAAAACCGTTATGTGTGTGTTAAATATCAGCTTCTGTGATGTGGCAGATCACACTTCACCTTTGTAAATGACATGTTTCCTTCCCACAGGTGGACAGCTTCCTTCTCACACACGGGATGACCAGTGCGTTGAGTCTGCGGCTGCAGAGGGCATTGGGGAAGGGGTTACAGATGCAGTGGGAGCAGTAAGTGAGTAGGGGAGGAGGAGGAATTTGTGCTGTGTCAGCTAGTGGAAGGGCAGGGTATGGACCCTGGGTTGCTGCACAGCACCTCTCCATCTCCTGGCCCCTCTGGCTTTGTGCCAGGCACAGATGACTGTCGTTCCACAGCCAGACACCAACCTGATACTGCAGAGCAGGTGGGAGAAGCAGCAAGACGTTCAACGCAATGGAATGCCATAGAAACACAGGTGCAACAGTTTGAAGGGTTGAGGCAAGATACGCTCACTCTTCATGCGAAGAAAGTTGACTCTCTTGCCTCTATCAGGCAGGGAATTGGTGCAGTTGGTAATCAGTTACTATTGCAGTTGCAAAAAGCACGTGATGTTACTATGGCGCTTAATCAGATAAACGAGTAATTCGTTCAACTATTGCAATTGCAAAGAGCAGGTTCTGCTGCCATAACTTTGACTCCCGCAGAAACGCCCCTGTCTGCTCTCAGTGCAGACACAGTGCAGGCCCACGAGACAGCAGCTCCGCGAATTATGATGGAAGCAAATGTTGCATTTCAGCCGCAACAGCAGCAGCAGCAACCCTGTCACGAGCCAATTGATGAAGGGCAAGAGATGGAACACAGGGCCTTTCACTTGGCAGCCGAGGGCTCCGGTCAGGGGGAAAGGCAAAGGCAGGAGACAGCAGCGCGCCACGTTTTGAACAATCCACCTCCTTTGACCGTAAGGCACAGATGCAAGGGGCTTATCGTTCAATTCTTTAATGTTTCGTTTTATTAAAATGTTAGCGTTGTTTTCTTTAATTGAAATAAATATTTGTGACTGAAAGTGTATGTAACCGTTCCGTTTCAAAAGTACAGCCTCTTGTCACTTTGGAAAAAAAAATCAATGTTTTTATTAGCAACAAATTCAACATTACAACTGTTTCAAAATTAGAAAACAGCTAGTTTCCATCTTGAATGTCTTTATTGCACTAAGAAACCGCAAAAGTCTCTTTAAACTGTTTACAAATTTTATCCAAAGATGTATCTTTGCAAATGTTTAAAAAGTAGAAAATAGCTAGGTAACATTTAAAAGTTAAATACCAGGAACAACAAAACAGTACGTTGAAATCGTAGTACGTTGAAAGTCTTTGATGCTGCAATAAAAGTTCACTGTTTCACTTTAAATTGTGTCTGTTCCTTTCTTTGCCTTGCTGGGGGAGGGGGAGGTACAAGGCGTCACTTTCATTACCTCATGAAGGTGTTGGCTACTAACAGTTCCCGAGCAGTCTTGCTTTTGGCAGCACTTGGCTCCTCCGAGTCAGGCCTGGCCTCAGGCACATTGGCATCGTCCATGTCCTCCATTTCAGAATGGAGCTCCTCTGCAGGGTTAAGGGTCAGTCCTTCCCGCATGGCAAAGTTATGCAAAGCACAACAGACCACCACATTCCTTGCTACTTACAGAGGAGAATACTGCAAGGCCTCCCTGACCTGTCCAGGCACCGGAAGTGTGATTTCAGAACCCTGATTGTCCTCTGCAACACTTGCCTTGTGGACACGTGTGCCTGGTTGCATCTCTCCTGAACCTCATTATTGGTCTTGTGGTAGCGAGTCGTCAGCCATGGTCTTAGCGGGTAGCCCTTGTCACAGGATTCCTCTTTAAAAAGATGCAGTACCTGTAGGGGAAAAATGGAAAGAGTTGTTAAAGTCATATTAATAAAGTGAGTGGGTAGAAATTCACGTCGGGCGGTGGTGAGACACGGGCGGTAGCGGAACGTGCGCCCGTCAGATCCGCCTGATGAATATCATCGCCGGAGACAAATTTATAGGATTTTTTTTTATTTTATTCATCCATAACAATTTTGAATAGCATATAAATGTTAACATTTAAAACATTCATATGTTCTGGCATAATTATTTTAAAAATTAGTGAAAGTGAAAAAAATCATGTTTAAAAAGTCATTTTCAAGTTAAAAAAATAAATCTAATTGAATAGAATGCTTTCCTTCTCCACAGCAAAAGTTCCTCTGTAAAATACCTACACTCCTCAGGACACCCCAATGCCTCTCTTTTGAGATCCAAAAGCACTAAAATATTTAAAATTAATAATAAAAGTTGTTAAAAACTGAAATCAGGGTTTGTCCTACACACTTTGCTAAATGTCAAAGCTAAAACAGTTCCGTTTCCCGTTCACCCCTGACTTCCAGGACTTCTTCCTGCTGTTTCTTTGTCCACAATGCAGGCTGTACGCCTGTTTTTTCTACCATAGCAGTTTCGTGCAGGACTGCTGGGCTTTATTTGGGCAAATAGACCAATCCTGCGCTAGCAGTGTTTCATTCCCCGTGGATGCGGTCAAGAAGATTTGAACATAAGAAATAAGAGCAGGAGTAGGCCATACGACCCCGAGAGCCTGCTCCGCCAGTCAATAAGATCATGGCTGATCATCGACCTTAACTACACTTTCTTGCCCGATCTCCATATCCCTCGATTCCCCCTAGAGTCCAAAAATCTATCTATCTCAGCCTTGAATATATTCAAAGACTCAGCATGCACAGCTCTCTGGGGCAGAGATTTCCAAAGATATACAAACCTTTGAGTGAATAACTTCCTTCTCACCTCAGTCTTAAATGGCCTACCCCTTCTCCTGAGACTATACCCCCTAGTTATCGACACTCCAGCCAGGGGAAACAACCTCTCAGCATCTACCCTGTTAATCCTCTTCAGAATCATGTATGATTCAATGAGATCACTTCTCATTCTTCTAAACTCCAGAGAGTGTAGGCCCATTCTACACAATCTCTCATCATAGGACAGCCCTCTCATCCCAGAAATCAATCTAGTAAACATTCGTTGCACCGCCTCCAAGGCAAGTATATCCTTCCTTAGCTAACGAGACCAAAACTGTACACAGTACTCCAGGTGTGATCTCTCCAAGGACCTGTACAATTGTAGCAAGACTTCCTTACTCTTATACTACAACCCCCTTGCAATAAAGTCCAACATGCCAATGCCTTCCTTATTGCTTGCTGTACCTGCATGCTAGCTTTCTGTATTTCTTGCAGGAGGACACCCACATCTACCTGAACACCAACATTTGAAAGTTTCTCACCATTTAAAAAATATTCTGTTATTCTATTCTTCCTACAAAGTCTATTCTTCCTACCCTATTCTTGACGGATCGCAAGTTCCGGCTTTCCGTGCATGTGCAGAATATCCGGGCCATGTTTTTAACCAAAGGCATTAAGGGATATGGGGCGAAGACGGGTAAATGTTAGTTCACAGATCAGCCATGATCCCATTGAATGCCGAAACATGCTCAAGGGGCTAAATGGGCTATTATTCCTCTGTTCCTATACATTATTTTTCCCATCCAATAAAGTGGTGTCACGTTGTTCTGTCGGCAGACGTTAAGCTCGTATTGGCACACTAAGCTCAAAGAAGACTTGCACTAGACAGGGTGTAGAGGAGATTTTCGAGGATGTTGCCAGGAGTGGAGAATCTTAGCTATGAGGAAAGATTGGATAGGCTGGGGTTGTTTTCTTTGGAACAGAGGAGGCTGAGGAGAGACTATATTGAAGGATATAAAATTATGAAGGGCTTAGATAGAGTGGATAGAAAGGACCTATTTCAATTAGGAGAGAGGTCAATAACAAGGCATCACAGATTAAAGTAATTAGTAGAAGGAGTAGAGGGGAGTTGAGGAGACCCTTTTCACCCAGAGGGTGGTGGGTTTCTGGAACTCACTGCCTCAAAGGCTGGTAGAGGCGGAAACACTCATCATATTTGAAAAATACTTGGATATCACTTGAAGTGTGGTAAACTACAAGGCTATGGACCAAGAGTTGGAAAGTGGGATTAGGCTGGTAAACTCTTTTTTGGCCTGCACATACACGATGAGCTGTAAATTCTTTGTCTGAGATGGACTGAACGAAAATATAATCTTTATTTGCAAATATTAGTTGAGAGAGAAGCCCATGGATTAAAGAGACGTTGGGCTGGAAACGAAATTGGTCAGGGACAGAAAACAGAGAGCTGTGGTGAGTAGTTGTTTTTCAGACTGGAGGGTAATGTGCAGTTGTGACCCCCAGCGGCCGGTTTGGGGCCATTGCTCTTCTTCATATTTAATTATTGCCCTGGATTTGGGTATACAGAGAAAAATGCAAAGAGGCACGAAACTAGGAAATGTAATAAACAATGAGGAGGCTACTAACAGACTTCAGAAGGACATAGATAGAGTGTTAAAATGGGGATATACATGGCAGATGAAATTTAAGGCAGAGAAGTGTGAAGTGATTCATTTTGGTCGGAAGAGCGAGGAGAGGCAATACAAACGAAATTGTAAATTTTAAAGGGTGCAGCAACCTATACCGACACAAGTCTTTAAAGATTACAGGACAAGTTGAGATTGCTGCTAAAAAGACATACGGTCCTTGGCCTTATAAGTAGCGGCATGGCCTTGAAATGTGTCTCGGGCGGTGGAACAAAACGGGCGGTATCGGGTCGGCCGCCCGTTACACGCAGCGCCTGATATTCAGTTCCAGTCAGTTCACTGCATTAAAATGGCTGGAGCCGGCAAGGTGTGTTTGTGCTTTGCTGCGGTTAAAGCAGATCAGTTAGAAAAACTGCACTGTGCCTCCACATATAAACAACAACCTCCTGAGCAAGTGTTATCTTTCCCGCCAGGTGGGTGCGGGGGAACTGCTGGCACTCGCCAGGCAGAGGCGGAGACGGCGCCAGGGAGCGCGCTGTTCTGACCTGAATCACTGTTAATCGACTTAACAACAAGATTTTTATTAGAACACGCGGAGGCGGGGCTGCAATGGTCGGCGTGGATGGCAATGACTGGAGAAAACAGGTTAGCATCTGGACAGGTCAAAGAACAGCAATTACAAGATCTTGTTAATTCAAATCTATAGAAAAATAATCAGTTCTACCGAACTTCTGACCGACTCTGAAATAAAATCACTGGTCAGTTTCTGGGCTCCACATATATAGCTCAGACTGGAAGCGGGGCGGAACAGTGTGCGCGTTTATGCTAAGCAAGATTTTACAAAGTTTACCCTCGATTCTGTCGCACCGATAATCTGATCTTTACTATCCTGGAAAACTGTGAATTTAAATTAGATTAAAAGTTATAACTAACTTTGTTCACAGTGGACGTAGCAGAGAATTGCAAAGTCGCTTCGATTTGATTTGACCAGAAAGGCTGTTCCCTGTTGTGAAGCAAATGAGGAATGTTTGAGTTGAAATCCACCCTGGGGGCAGCCAGCAGATTTCACACAGAGGGCGGAGCTCTGAATCTCACAAAACAAGGATCAGATCAAATTCACAATTTGTGACTGGCTGAAATCAAACCAGGAACTTCTACTTGATGGTTTGTGGTGAAATAACAAGGATGTAACTCGCAAAATCTACACAGAAATAGAGACAGAAAATCCTTGGGGGAGCAAGGTAAGGGTAATGTAGCTTCTAAGATTGATTTTGTTTTTAATTAGGATTTTCTCCTCTTCCTCTTTCTTTTTAAAGGCGATTTTCCGCGGTCGGATATGCTCCTCGGGGCCGGGAGCTCTTTGTTCCTCACAGGTGTAACAATTCTGTGAGTGTTCACTAAGACTGTGACTGAAGGTAGCCCATTCTGCACCATGGATTTCAGGGCTGGTCCCACCCCTGATCTCCCCCAGTCTCCGACAGACACATTTTAAAGCGGCTGCGGGACAGAAAGCAGGAACACGAACTCTGGGAATTTACCCCATTGTGTTCCAGCGGCGCCTTCTCCCTATTGTAGAATTCACAGTTTAGACAGACAGGGCTGGAAACCTGTGGCTCCAACTCCATATAGTTTTATTTTAAATGGATATTTTCACTCATTGAACCGCGTGGTGCCAAGTATAGTTTTATTTCACTGATCAAAGGCGGGACCAGAAATTCAGACTGAAGACATAGTTCAGCTCAATAAAGGGTTCAACTATTCGCACTGGTCGATTATCGCTCTGTGGCGAGCAGCTGGAATATAAGAACATAAGAAATGGGAGCAGGAGTCGGGCATTTGGCCCTTCGAGCCTGGTCCGCCATTCAATAAGATCATGGCTGACCGTCTACCTCATCTCCCCTTTTCTGCACAATCCCAATATCCCTTGTACCCTTAATATTCAAAATATATCGATATCTGTCTTGAATATACTCAACGATTGAGCCTCCACAGCCCTCTGGGGTAGAGAATTCCAAAGGTTCACCACCCTCTGAGTGAAGAAATTTCTCCTCATCTCAGTCATAAATGGCAGACCCCTTATTCTGAGACTGTGACCCCTGGTTCTAGACTCTCCAGCCAGGGGAAACATCCTCCCTGTATCTACCCTGTCAAGTCCAGTAAGTATGTTGTATGTTTCAATGAGATCACCTCCCATTCTTCTAAACTTTAGAGAATATAGACCTCGTCTACTCAATCTCTCCTCATAGGACATTCCCCCCACCCCAAGAAGCAGTCTAGTGAACCTTCGTTGCACTCCCTCTATTGCAAGTATATCCTTCCTTAGGTAAGGAGACCAAAACATGTAGATAATACTCCTGGTTTGGTCTCACCAGAGCCCAATATAATAGCATTAAGACATCTTTACTCTTATACTCAAATCCTCTTGTAATAAAGGCCAAAATACCATTTGCTGTCCTCATTGCTTGCTGTACCTGCATGTTAACTTTCAGTGATTCTTGTACAAGGACACCCAGGTTCCTCTGAACACCAACATTTCCCAATCTCTTCATATAGGGTGTAAAAGAGGAGGGGGTGTCGCAATATTAATCAAGGAGTCAATTATTGCTGTAAGGAGGGATGATATCTTAGCAGGTTCCTCTAATGAGGCCACATGGGTAGAACTTAAAAACAAAAAGGGGACAAGCACTTTGTTGGGAGTGTACTATAGCCCCCCACAAACAGTCAGGGGGAGACAGAGGAACAGATATGTTGGCAAATCTCAGAGAAGCGTAGAAATAATAGGGTAATAATAGTAGGGGATTTGAACTTCCCCAATATTAACTGGGATAGTCAGAGTGTGAAAGGTTTAGAGGGTGCGGAATTATTAAAGTGGATCCAGGAGAGCTTTTTGAGCCAGCATGTAGAAAGTCCGACAAGAGAGGGGGCGGAACTGGAAATACTTCTAGGGAATGTAGCCGGGCAAGTGGTAGAAGTGTCAGTCGGAGAGCATTTTGTTGACAGTGACCATAATTTGGTGAGATTTAATGATGTCATGGAAAAGGAAAAAGTTGGACCGGAAATAAAGAATCTAAATTCGGGGAAGGCCGATTTTAATATGATAAGGCAGGATCTGGCCAAAGTAGACTGGGATCAGCTACTTGTAGGAAAATCCACATCAGAGCAGTGGGAATCTTCCAGAGAGAAAATAGAGAGAGTACAACACCAACATATTCCCGCAAAGGTCAAGGGTGTGACCAACAAACCCAGGGAACCCTGGATGTCAAGGGATATACAAGAATGGATTAGGAAAAAAAGGGAGGCTTTTGGCAGGTACAAAGAACTAAAAACAGTGGAAGCCCTAGAGGAGTATAGAAAGTGCAGGGGGGTACTTAAAAAAGAAATTAGGAGAGCGAAGAGGGGACATGAAAAAATACTGGCGGGCAAAATAAAGGAAAATCCCATGGTGTTTTATAAGTATATTAAGGGCAAGAGGATAACCAGGGAAAGAGTAGGGCCCATTAGGGACGAAAGTGGCAATCTGTGTGTAAAGCCGGAAGATGTGGGTGAGGTTTTAAATGCATATTTTGCATCTGTGCTCACTATGGAGAAGGACGTTGTTGGCATAGAAATCAGGCAGGGGGATTGTGATATACTTGAACAAATTAGTATTGAGAGGGAGGAGATACTAGCGGTTTTAGCGGGCTTAAAAGTGGATAAATCCTCAGGCCCTGACGAGATGTATCCCAGGCTACTGTGTGAGGCAAGGGAAAAGATTGCAGGGGCTCTGACACAAATGTTCAGAACCTCTCTGGTCACAGGAGAGAATGATGCGGAGATGCCGGTGTTGGACTGGGGTGGACAAAATTGAGAGGTCGCACAACACCAGGTTATAGTCCAACAGTTTTATTTGAAATCACAAGCTTTCGGAGCTATCGCTCCTTCCTCAGGTGAAGTAAATTGGATACAGAATCGCCAGAGCATATATAGATGGAAAAAAAAGCATGTGTACTTTACAATTGCAGACCAATAAATTAAATCATCCTGACTATCTGCCGAGGTGTGATAAAGTTAATTAAGTCAGCCAGGAAGGTACCACATCAAAAGACATAGCAAGATACAACTGAGACAATGAGGTGTAGTCGCAGGGGTTCCAACGTGTCAAAAGCTGCCGTCTGTATGTAAAACGAAAAGCTTTAAAAAAAATTTACTTTTTTACTGGGAAAATTTTTACTTTTTTACTGGGAATCACATCTGTGAACAAGCTAACGACGACTCGAGTCCGGATCACGTCATGTATCGTGACATAAACCCAAGATCCCGATTGAGACCGTCTTCATGAGTGCGGAACTTGGCTATCAGTTTCTGCTCGATGATTTTGCGTTGTCGTGTGTTTCTAAGGTTGCCTTGGAGAACGCTTACCCGCAGATCCGAGGCTGAATGTCCTTGACTGCTGAAGTGTTCCCCGACTGGGAGGTAACAATCCTGCCTGGCGATTGTTGCGCGGTGCTCGTTCATACGTTGTCTCAGTGTCTGCATGGTCTCGCCGATGTACCATGCCGCGGTGCATTCTTTCCTGCAACGTATGAGGTAGACAACGTTGGCCGAGTCACATGAGTATGTACCATGTACCTGGTGGGTAGTGTCCTCACGTGTGATGGTGGTATCTGTGTTGATGATCTGGCATGTCTTGCAGAGTTTGCCATGGCAGGGTTGTGTGGTGTCGTCACAGGAGAGAAGCCAGAGAACTGGAGAAATGCTAACGTAGTACCATTGTTCAAGAAGGATAGTAGGGATAAACCGGGGAATTAAAGGCCAGTGATCCTTACATCAGTGATAGGGAAATTAGTGGAAAAAATTCTGAGTGACAGAAATAGTCTCCAATTGGTGAGGCAAGGATTAATCAATCATAGTCAGCATGGCTTTGTCAGGTGGAGATCATGTCTAACCAATTTGATTTAATTTTTCGAGGGTGTGACTAGGTGTGTGGATGTGGGTAGTGCAGTTGATGTATTCCACATGGACTTCAGTAAGGCTTTTGACAAAGTCCCGCATGGCAGACTGTTCAAGAAGGTAAGAGTGCATGGGATCCGGGGCAATTTGTCACATTGGATCCAAAATTTGCTTAGGGTGATGGTCAAAGGTTGTTTTTGTGACTGGAAGCCAGTGGTGTACCACAGGGATCGGTGCTGGGTCCTTTGCTGTTTTAGTGTACATTACTGATTTATATATGAATGTAGGAGGTATGATCAGTAAGTTCGCAGATGACACCAACATTGTTGGAGTGGTAAATAGCGAGGAGGGAATCCACAGGCTACAGGACGATATAGACGGGTTGGTTAGATGGTCAGAACAGTGACAAATGGAATTTAACCCTGAAAAGTTTGAGGTGATGCATTTTGGGAGCACTAACAAGGCAAGGGAATACACAATGTATGGTAGGACCCTAGGAAGGACCAAGGATCAGCGGGACCATGGTGTGCATGTACATAGATCCCTGAAGGCAGCAGGCCAGGCTGATAAGGTGGTTAAAAAGCATATGGGATACTTGCATTCATTAGCCGAGGCATAGAACATAAGAGCAGGGAGGTTATGATGGAGCTGTACAAAAGGCTAGTTAGGCCACAGCTGGAAAACTGTGTACTGTTCTGGTCGCCACACTATACGAGGGATGTGATTGCTTTGGAGAGGGTGCAGAGGAGGTTCACCAGATTGTTACCTGGGCTGGAGCGCTTCAGCTATGAAGAGAGACTGGACAGGCTGTGGTTGTTTTCCTTAGAACAGAGAAGGCTGAGGGTGGACCTGATTGAGGTGTAACAAATTATGAGGGGCATAGATAGGGTAGATAAAAAGGAACTTTTCCCCTTAGTAGAGGGTTCAAAAACTAGGGGGCATAGTTTCAAGGCAAGGAGCAGGAGGTTTAGTGGGGACTTAAGGAAAGATTTTTCACCCAGAGAGTGGTTGGAAACTGGAACTCACTGCCTGAAAGGGTGGTAGAGGCAGGAACCCTCACAACATTCAAGAAGCATTTAGATGAGCAATTGAAACGCCATAGCATACAAGGCTACGGACCAAGTGCTGGAAAATGGGTTTAGAATAAACAGGGCTTGATGGCCGGCGCGGACACGATGGACCGAAGGGAATCTTTCTTGCTGTATTACTCTACGACTGTCAATTCCCTGTCTGATAGAGGCAAGAGAGTCAACTTTATTCAAATGAAGAGTGAGCGTATCTTGCCTCAACCCTTCAACCTGCTGCACCTGTGTTTCTATGTAATCCGTTGTGTTGAACATCTTGCTGCTTCTCCCATCTGCTCTGTAGTATCAGGTTGGTGTCTGGCTGTGAAACGACAGTGATCTGTACCTGGCACAGAGCCAGAGGGACCAAGAGACAAAGAGGCGCTGTGCAGCAACGCAGGGTCAATACCCTGCCCTTCCACTAGCTGACACAGCCCAAGTTCCTCCTCCTCCTCCTTCACCACACTTAATTCTCCCACTGCATCTGTAACCCCTTCCCCAATGCCCTTTGCAGCCGCAGACTCAACGCACTGGTCATCCCGTGTGTGAGAAGGAAGCTGTCCACCTGTGGGAAGGAAACAGTAAACATTTACAGGTCTGCCACAACACAGAACCTGATATTTTATACACACCTAACGGTTTTAAACATATAGCTGGGCAGACCAACACACCTTTGCTTATCCAAATGTCTGATTGGTCAGTGAACAGCAACTACTGATTTCAAGCAATTGCGTGACCATTTCCTCTTGCTCCGATAACTCCTTCAGTGTGACAACACCAGCGCCTGTCAGGGCACGCTCTCTGGCGTTGATTACATTTTACTCTGAAATGAAAACAGAAAAGAAAATTAAATTTCAGTTTTTCCTGCGGAGACCACCCACCTGCCTTTGAGAGAGGACCACGTGCTGCTTTGGAGACAGACTGCTTCCTATCAGAATCATTACCTGGGCACTGACCCCTCCCAAACAGAGTCATTATCTGGGCACTGACACCTCCCGAACAGAATCATGAACTGGGCACTGACCCCTTCAAAAGAGAATCATTACCTGGGCACTGACCCCTCTTAAACATAATAATTACATCGGAACTGACAATCCCAAACAGGATCATTATCCGGGCACTGACTCCTCCCAAACATAATCATTACCTGGGCACTGATTCCTCCAAAACATAATCATTACCTGATCAATGACCCTCCCAAGCAGAATCATTACCTGGCCACTGACTCCTCCTGAACAGAATCATTACCTGATCAGTGACCCTCGGAAACAGAATCATTACCTGGGCAGTGTCATCTGTGAAACAGAATCATTACCTGGGCTCTGACCCCTCCCAAACATAATGATTACCTCATCAATCACCCTCCCAAACAGAATCATTACCTGGGCACTGACCCCTCCCAAACATAATGATTACCTGATCAATGACCCTCCCAAACAGATTCATTACCTGGGCTATGACCCCTCCCAAACAGAATCATTACCTGGGCACTGACTGCTCCCGAACAGAATCATTACCTGATCAATGACACTCGCAAACAGAATCATTACCTGGGCACTGTCATCTCCCAAACAGAATCATTACCTGGGCACTGATTCCTCCCAAACAGAATCTTTACCTGGCCACTGACTCCTTTCGAAAATAATCATTACCTGATCAATGACACTCCCAAACAAAATCATTACCTGGGCACTGACATCTCCCAAACAGAATCATTACCTGATCAATGACCCTCCCAAACAGAATCATTACCTGGGCACTGACCCCTCCCAAACAGAATCATTACCTGGGCACTGACCCCTCCCAAACAGAATCATTACATGGGTACTGACTGCTCCCAAACTGAATCATTACCTGGGTAGTGACCCCTCCCAAATAGAATCATTAACTGGGCACTGACACATCCCAAACAGAATCATTACCTGAGCTTTGACCCCTCCCACACAGAATCATTACCTGGCATTGACTACTCCCGAACAGAATCTTTACCTGATCAATGACCCTCGCAAACATAATCATTACCTGGGCACTATCACCTCCCAAGCAGAATCATTACCTGGGCACTGATTCCTCCCAAACAGAATCATTACCTGGGCACTGACCCATTACCAAACAGAATCATTACCTGTGCACTGATATCTCCCAAACAGCATCATTACCTGGGCACTGACCCTCTCCCAAACAGAATCATTACCTGTCCACTGATTCCTCCCAAACAGAATCATTACCTGGGCAGTGCTCCCTCCCAAACAGAATCATTACCTGGGCTCTGACACCTCCCAAACAGAATGATTACCTTTGCACTGACTCCTCCCAAACAGAATCATTACCTGGCCACTGACCCATTACCAAACAGAATCATTACCTGGGCACTGACCCCTCCCAAACAGAATCATTACCTGGTCACTGACCCCTCCCAAACAGAATCATTACCTGGGCATCGACCCACCCCATACAGAATCAGTCCCGAATACTGAGTCAACAAAAAGAGAATGTTACCTGTGCATTGACCCCTCCAAAACAGGACCATATTCAGTCCACTGATTGCTCCCACACAGAACCATTACCTCCGTATTGCCGCTCTTAAAGGGGGTCATCACCTCGTCATTAACCCTCACAATGAGAATTATTATCCGGGAACTGAAGCTGCTCAAACGAGACCATTACCTGAATACTGACCCACTTCCGCATAAACAGCTGTAGACTGGCACTGGTCGCCTTCTGAAAGTGAATTTTAAATGACAGAATTGGAGGCTCCTCAGTTCCATTGAGCCTGAAAGACCAATTCCCGAAACTCCGAAGAGGAAAACTAAATCAAATGTGCCCCAGGAAACGGGACTGTGGGTGCCCTCCCTCATTTTCATGAGTTTTAACTCCTGCAAGTGCGGTGTAGGAGGAGGGGGAGCACTTGTGGAAGATGAAACATTTTCGGCTGGAAATTCTTGATTTTTTTTCATTCCTTTTTCTGCTTTAGAATGTTGGAGAATTCGACCCGTCTGACTGTTTCGGAAACAACATAAAGAAGATCGGTAATACTGATCATTCCCACAGAGAGCAATGAGAATGTTTGATAAGAGAGGTGCTTAATTTTAGTTTGTGTCAGTGTGATTGAGCAACGGAAGATTTGAGTTACTGTTTAAAACATGTTGTTTCTTCATTTAATTCTTTATTCTTTCTATTCAAGGCTCAGTTCCATCTTTTCCACATTCTACAGAATTCCAGGGGGTGAATTTCATATCATCGAGAGGGGGAGGGGAAATAAATATCCTGAAATATATTTGAAATGCAACACACCGAGCACCCCGCCCTGTGTCTATGGACATTAAAGAGTTAAGAATCGCAACTTCACCTGTTTTTAGTATTTTTGCTTAGAATCCAAATCAGGGTAGAATTCAATCACAGTTTTTACAATTTAAGAGCCCTGGATTCAGGTGTCAACTTGATGTGGCCAGGATTGTGGACCGCATTCCTTCCCCAATAATAGTCTTGTTATTAAATCAGTAAAGAGTGAGTCAGGCGAGTACAACCTTCTCCTTGGCGCTGATTTAGCGACCACGCCTCTGGCCGGCGGCGCTCAGCAATTCCTCTCAGCATTGTTTGTGTACAGGCCAAAACTTGCACAAGTATTTGATGGGAATTGTAGAATGCCGCCCTTCAGACGTTGCTGCCAAGAACTTGAACCGCAGCAATGCACAGATACACCGAGCTGGCTCCATGGATTACATTTGTGTCATTTTGCCGAGCTATGCCCGCCTGTCCAGGACATTTGTCTGGTTTTCCTCTGCGTTAAGCCAATAATGGGAGGGAGCTTCGCAGCCTCGCTGTTCTTTCTTGGCACTTGCTTCGTTCCATTGCTCTTTTCTGGTGTCCCTTCCTAAATACAATGAAGGAGTTGCTGAAGTTTTAAACTGGAGCGGGCTGTGCTGTTGATCAGGGCTGAAAAGTATTGAGTTGAGTGAGTTTAGAATCCTCTGTGGTTATTGCTTATCTCAGATGTTTCTTTTCTCCTCAACTATAACTCTAACTCCGAGCGTCTTGCTGACAGGCTGCTCGCACACTGCGATGTGGGAGCCCTTCCCTTGTCCGCTCTCGGTGAACTCTACCTCCCAAACCCTTTCTGACAATGTTGCCCACTCACTGCGGACTAGATCCGTTGGCTCGTCGGTCTGGGAAAATATCAGTTCGCTCTCGGTGTAGGACTGGGTAAATGGCGTGTCGCTGTAGGGCTGGGTCAGTGCGGTTTCGGTACAGAGCTGGGCCAGTGGGTTTTCAGTGTAAGGCTGGGTCAGTGGGGTGGCGGTGTAGGGCAGGGTCAGTGGGTTTTCAGTGTGGGGCTGGGTCAGTGGGGTGGCGGTGTGGGTCTGGGTCAGTGGGGTGTTGGTGTGGGGCTGAGTCAGTGGGGCTTGGGTGTGAGCCTGGGTGAGTGAGATGTGAGTGTGTGTCTCGGTAACTGGGGTGTCTGTTTGGGGTTGGGTCTGTGGGGTGTGGGACGGGGTTAGTGAGATGTGGGATTGGGTCAGTGGGGTGTGGGGCTGTGACAGTGGGGTGTGGTGTTCGGTCAGTGGGGAGTGAGGCTGGATCACTCTGGTGTTTGGCTGTGTCACTGGGGTGTGGGGCTGTGTCACTGGGGTGCGGGGCTGGGTCAGTGGGGTGTGGGGCAGGGTCAGTGGGCTGTGGGGTGGGTACGCAGGGTGTGGGGCAGGGTCAGTGGGGTGCGGGGCTGAGTCAGTGGGGTGTGAGGCTTGGGCAGTGAGAGTGTCGGAGCTGGGTTAGTGGGGTGTGGGGCTGAGTCAGCGGGATGTGGGGCTAGGTCAGTGGAATGTGGGCTGAGTCAGTAGGGCGTGGGGCTTGGTCAGTGGGGAGTGGGGCTGGGTCAGTGAGGGTGTCGGAGCTGGGTCAGTGGGGTGCGGGGCTGGGTCAGTGGGGTGTGGGGCTGGGTCAGTGGGGTGTGGGGCTGGGTCAGTGATGTGTGGGGCTGGGGCAGTGGCAGTGGATGTGGTGCTGTGTCAGTGGGGTGTGGGGCTGGGTCAGTGGGATGTGGGGCTGGATCAGTTGGGTGTGGGGCTGGGTCAGTGGGATGTCGGGCTGGGTCAGTGGGGTTTGGGGCTGAGTCACTGGGGTGCGGGGCTGGGTCAGTGGTGTGAGCCTGGGTGAGTGAGATGTGAGTGTGTGTCTCGGTAACTGGGGTGTCTGTTTGGGGTTGGGTCTGTGGGGTGTGGGATGGGGTCAGTGAGATGTGGGATTGGGTCAGTGGGGTGTGGGGCTGTGACAGTGGGGTGTGGTGTTCGGTCAGTGGGGAGTGAGGCTGGATCACTCTGGTGTTTGGCTGTGTCACTGGGGTGTGGGGCTGTGTCACTGGGGTGCGGGGCTGGGTCAGTGGGGTGTGGGGCTGGGTCAGTGGGATGTGGGGCTGGGTCAGAGGGGTGTGAGGCTGAGTCAGTGGGGTGTGAGGCTTGGTCAGTGAGGGTGTCGGAGCTGGGTCAGTGGGTGTGTGGGGCTGAGTCACTGGGGTGCGGGGTTGGGTCAGTGGGGTGTGGGGCTGGGTCAGTGGGGTGTGGGGTGGGTAAGCAGGGTGTTGGGCAGGGTCAGTGGAGTTTGAGTCTGGGTCAGTGGGGTGCGGGGCTTAGTCAGTGGGGTGTGAGGCTTGGGCAGTGATGGTGTCGGTGCTGGGTCAGTGGGGTGTGGGGCTGAGTCAGCGGGATGTGGGGCTGGGTCAGTGGAATGTGGGGCTGAGTCAGTAGGGTGTGGGGCTCGTCAGTGGGGAGTGGGGCTGGGTCAGTGAGGGTGTCGGAGCTGGGTCAGTGGGGTGCGGGGCTGGGTCAATGGGGTGTGGGGCCGGGTCAGTGGGGTGTGGGGCTGGGTCAGTGATGTGTGGGGCTGGGGCAATGGCAGTGGATGTGGTGCTGTGTCAGTGGGGTGTGGGGCTGGGTCAGTGGGATGTGGGGCTGGATCTGTTGGGTGTGGGGCTGGGTCAGTGGGATGTGGGGCTGGGTCAGTGGGGTGTGGGGCTGATTCAGTGGGGTGTGAGGCTGTGTCAGTGGGGTGTGTGGTGGGTAAGCAGGGTGTGGGGCTGAGTCAGTGGGGTGTGGGGCTTGGTCATTGGGGTGTGGAGCTGAGTCAGTGGGGAGTGGGGCTGGATCAGTGGGGTGTGGGGCTTGGTCAGTGGGGTGTGTGGCTGGGTCAGTGGGGAGTGGGGCTGGATCAGTGGGGTGTGGGGCTTGGTCAGTGGGGTGTGGGGCTGGGTCAGTGGGGTGTGGGTCTGTGTCAGTGAGGTGTGGGTCTGGGTCAGTGGGGTGCAGGACTGGGTCAGAATGGTGTGGGGCTGGGTCTATGGGGTGTGGAGCTGGGTCAGTGGTGTTTCGGTCTGGGTCAGTGGGGTGCAGGGCTGGGTCAGAATGGTGTGGGGCTGGGTCTGTGGGGTGTGGAGCTGGGTCAGTGGTGTTTCGGTCTGGGTCAGTGCGGGGTGGGGCTGGATCAGTGGGGTGTCGGGTGGGTAAGTCGGGTGTGGGGCAGGGTCAGAGGAGTTTGAGTCTGGGTCAGTGGGATGTGGGGCTGAGTCAGTGGGGTGTGGGTCTTGGTCAGTGAGGTGTGCAGCTGGGCCAGTGAGGGTGTCGGAGCTGGGTCAGTGGGATGTGGTGCTGAGTCAGTGAAGGTGTCGGAGCTGGTTCAGTGGGGTGTGGGGCTGGATCAGTGGGGTGAGGGTGTGGGGCTGGGTCAGTGGGGTGCGGGGCTGGGTCAGTGGGGTTTGGGGCTGGATCAGTGGGGTGTGGGGCTGGGTCAGTGGGGTGCGGGGCTGGGTCAGTGGGGTGTGGGTGTGGGGCTGGATCAGTGGGGTGTGGGTGTGGGGCTGGGTCAGTGGAGTGCGGGACTGGGTCAGTGGGGTTTGGGGCTGTGACTGTGGGGTGTCAAAGAGCATGTAAGCCCTGCTCACCGATCATGATTTTACTTGCAAACCAACATTGTCTCCCGGTCCCCCAACACCTCTAAATTAATACTCCCATCGTCGTTTAATTCCCTTCATGGTCTTGTCCCTTCCTGTCTCTGTAACCTCCTCCAGCCCTACAATCCCCACCACCAAGATCTCTCTCTTCCTCCGACTCTGGCCTCTTGTGGCATTTCATCTTCTCCTCCCCCCATCTATGGCGGCTGTGCCTTCGGCTGTCCCGGCTCAATGTTCATCAATTCCCCACCTAAACCTCTCCAGCACCCTCCTCCTTTAGAACCCTGGAGAATTGTGATTGTAAAACAGCAGGCAAATCTACCACTTGTATATTTATGATCATTTCTGAGATTGAACAGTCTTGTGAAATTATTCCACACATTACCGCATTGATTAAAGGTACATGATTCACAACATTATACAGTTCTGTTAATATTAGTGGAACAGCAGTAAATGTCCTCACCTCCTACAGTGCTCATTAGTCAGGAGCTGACACCATGAGAGATATGGTGAATATATTCAAACAGAAGCACCAACCAGGACACATCTCCACGATCACATGGACAATGTCACTGCCCATAGAGACCAGAGCGATCACACCCTGCATGTGGATATATATCATATTCATAAAGTATCAGCATTTAACATCAAAACTCGAATCAAAATTAATAAATAAAAATATGCGAATAAAAAATACATTTTCGCAACACTATGTAAAACTGAATGAAGGATCATTTAATTCATCAATGATCACCCGCTCCTTATTTCCCTGCAGAATATTCACCACCTCAGGAATTAGGCTGGTTTGGTCAGCAACCTATGAATAAATCTCTCCAATGGGCGCTCCCAATGCAGATTCTCGGCCGACGGGAGCCCGTCTCGCACTCGGTTCTGGAGATCACTGGATTTCACTGCGCATCTGTCTGTGTTTCACCTGATGTGGAGAGTTGATCATAACAATCGGGAAATGTTCGATCCCAGAGCTAACAGCTGTTGTACTGATGGGGGAGGAGGGACTTGATATCATGTTTATCAAGGCAACGTTCTCCTTCTCATTTTAATATTTCCATCTAACCCTCCTATTTATATTATATTTATCACAGAGCTTCAGAAGTTGGGAACGCCTGTCGCCACCATGACTGAAGGTCCAAACAGGGGAGAAGATCCAACATCTTCAACAAGAATGAAAATGGACACAGGTAAGAACGCACAATCTTATTTACAATATAATTACTGACCTGACAAATGGTACATATCTCATGCAAAAACCTGCAGCTCATATCGGAAGGGGGACTGAGTAGAAAGAGGGAAGTGAGTGACATCTAGAGGGGAATCACATTCAGAGGTGGAGGGAGCTTCTGCGTACTGCAACTGTCCAATAGATATTCGGTATTGTGGACTTTAAGGTGGATAGAGGCAGTGACTCAGAGGATGGTCTTCCTGAGCAGGAGTGTGACTCCAGGAGCAGGAGGCCTTCCCGAGTATGGCGCGGGTCAGAGGAGAATGATAGAGATATCTGATTCCAGAGGGAAGAACATCTTTGAACGGCTGGGAACTTTTCTGTGAAGGCAAGAAGAGCAGAAAATTGTCCCGGTCAAAACCAGAAACACAACTAGAAATATATATATATTTTTCAATAATTTTCGGGAGTGTGTGTCGCTGGCAAGGCCAGCATTTATTGCCCACACCATGTCGCCATTCCATAGGTGATGGTGGGCCACCTTCTTGAATCGCTGCAGTACATGTGGTGAAGGTGCTTCCTCAGTGCTGTTAGGTTGGGAGTTCCAAGGTTTTGATCCAGCGACAATGAAGGAGAGGTGATGTATGTCCATGTTAGGATTGTATCTGACTTTAAGGAGAACTTGTAGGCGAATGTGTTCCCACGCACCAGGTGCCCTTGTCCTTCTAGGTGGTGGATGTAGTGGGTATGGGAGGCGCTGTCGAAGAGGCCTTGCTGAATTAATGGAGGGCATCTTGTAGACAGCAATCTGCAGGCATGTTAAGCCAATGGTGGAGGGAGTCAATGTTTAACCCAATGGATGGGGTGCTGATCAAGCATAATGCTTTGTCCTGGATGGTGTTGAGCATCTTCAGTGTTGTTGCAACTGCACTTGTCCAGACAAATGGGAAGTGTTCCATCGCACTCCTGACGTGTGTTGTAGGTGGGGAGAGAATTAGGGGAGTCACGAGGTGAGCCACTCGCCACAGAATACTCAGCTTCTGACCTGCTCCAGTAGACACGGGGGATGTATGTGGCTGGTCCGGTTCTATTTTGGTTAATGTGGGGGACTTGGTGATGGTAATGCCATTCACTGTCATGGCATATGGATTTGCTCACTCTTGTTGGAGATGGTCATTGCCTGACACTTGTGTGGTACGAATATTATTTGCCACATATCAGGTAAAAACTGGATGTTACGATGTATTGCTGCATGCAGGCATTATTGGAGGACTTGCGAATGGAGCCGAAGAAACTGCAACCATCAGCGAGCAGCCCCACTTCTAACCTTATGATGGAGCGAAGATCACTGATGAAGCAGCTGGAAGTAGTTGAGTCTAGGACGCTGGCCTGGTTTGAGGTCTATATTGAGGGAATTTAAAGTCAGGCAATGGAATGTAAAACAAAGCATCAAGGTGGTGATCTCTGGCTGTAGAGTGGGGGCGGGGTGGTTAAAAGGGAATTAGGTTCAAGGCCAGTGGATAATATAAAAAGTCAGGGTTTATGAGAAGTAAAGCAATAATTCGAGGTCCTATCACTGGGGATGAAGGGGAAATCTAGTTGTGGATGATGACGTTCTAAGGGGGTATCAAACATTTCCAACAGTTTCATAAATGATGGTGGTAGTGCGAATGTAGGTGGAGTAGAGGAGGAGGTGGGGTCATAGTTGGAGTTAAATGTAGGGAAGGATTTGGAGCTGAAAAAATAGTCAAGGTTGATAAGTGACTGGGCCCAGAGATAACACACTCCAGGCTGTTAAATCAAATCACAGAGGAGGAAGGACAGACTCTCCACAATTGTTCAATCCGTTTTAGACATAAACAATACACTTGTGCACTGAAGGAGCCCAAGTAAAGTCTCTGTTCAACAATGGAGGAGAGAGGTTAAATCGGGTAACTAAAACAGTTAGTCTACGGCAGTTATGGGCAGAATGCTCGAGTCCATAATTTAAGGTTGAATTAGTCAATGTTGAGATACAGGGGATGATCACGGGAGGTTGGAATGGAATAGGTGTAGCCAAGATGTGTTTGACAAATTTGCACACTTTTATAATTTGTCCACCCCAGTCCAACACCGGCATCTCCACATCATGGCTTATAAAGAATGGACTGTATAGATCGATGGCATGCAGCATCTGCGGTGTATATGGGTTTTGAGAAGGTGTTTGATAAGGCGGCTCACAGGAGGTTTCAGCCGGTTCGTATAAGAGGAGTTTTCTCCATTTGTGTTCACAGATCCGAACTCTACAATCACTGAGTTCTTGACAAAGTGCTACGATTACCAGCTGTTCCAGTTGACGAAAATCTACCGGGACAGACTGGAACAGGCGCTTGAACGAGTGGTGGATGGAGTCAGCTCATTGTTAACATACGAGTGGCATTTCAGTGGACAAGAACATCGGGTAATTGGGAGGGACAAAGAATTAGTTTGGATTATTTAAACATCACAGGACTGACAGGATATCAAATCTTAGAATCATAGAATGTTACAGAAGAGAAACAGGCCAAATACGAAAGAAAGGGTTAAATCTTTTGACGTTGTAAATCTGAAACAACAGCACAGATATGAAAATACCCAGCGGATCCGTCAGTCTCTTTACAAAGAAAGGACAGGGTACCGGGTACGATATAACCCTTCGTAGGCTAAAGTCAAAGTGAAGCAATAAAATTATTAGCACTGGGAAACAGGCGGGAAACAACTGACGGGATTTGGAAGGAAGTTCATGAGTTGACTGACCTAAAAACTACTTAAAGTAAATCAAGGAACTGTGAGAAGATAACAATTATTTGCGTGGTAAAGGAAATATATTTATTTTAGAAAATGCAAAACCAGTGAACAAGTATTGGACCGAAACAGCGCAAACAACGCAACAAAGAACCTATGGGGAGTGTTGGATCAACCGAATAGAATTATCCAAATTATATTGACGCAGATAACAGAGCTCAATCAACTTGTTGGTTCTATGAAGATTCTCATGATGTTCAAGCGAATTATACAACTATACTTAGTAGAATCACAGAAACATATAGCACAGAAGGCGGCCATTTGACGCGACTTGGCTCTGCAGACTCTTTGAAATAACAGTCCTGCTTAGTCCCGAATTCCAACTTTTTGTCCAAAGCCCTTTAACTTCCTCATCCTCAAGTACTTGTCCAACTCTCTGAAACATCATTTGTGGAATCAGCTTCCACCATCTTTATAGGTGGAGCGTTCCTAATCCTGACAACTCTGAGTGAAAACAATTCTCCTCATCCTCCCTCTAGATCTTTTTCAGTGATTTTAAATCGATCACCTCTGGGAATAGTTTTTCAGTATTTACTCTATCAAAACCTCTCATCATCTTTGAAACCCCTATTAGGTCACCTCCTTTGTTCCAAGGGGAAGGCTCCTAACGTTTCCAACCTAGTAGTAGGAAACCTTGGAGTCTGAATACTAATCAATCCAGACAAGTTCTCAGCACGGGATACCAAAGAATTACTGAAAGTCTCCCTATTTTTCAACCCTAGATCAGGGGTGTCAAATAGACCGCGCCATCGGTCCATGTAACTGAAGTCACTCATCCCTGGAGCTGGCTGTAATTTATAAACCCATGTCTTTCCAAGTGACAGTTTTGTCCTGTATGATTGTCTAAAGTTTCCCCAACAATGACATTAGGCCGGCTGGCCTGTAGTTGCTGGGTTTATACCTCCTTTTTTGAACAGGGGTGTGACATTGGCAACTCTCCAGTTCTTTGGCACCACTCACATGTCCAAGGAGGATTGGAAGATTGTGGCTAGAACAACGAAACTTTCCACCCTTACTTCCCTCAGCAACTGAAGATGCATTTCATCCGGACAGGGTGCCTTTTATACTTTGAGTTCTGCCAATATTTTAAGTGCCTCCCTTTACCTATTTACATCTTGTCCAATTTCTCTATCTCTTCCTTTACTGTGACATTGGCAGCACCCTTTTCCTTTGTGAAGACAGATGCAAAGTATTAATTTAATACCTCAGCTATGCCCTCTGCCACCACAAAAAGATATTTTTAGTTGTTAATCGGTCCCACCGTTCGTTTGATTAACCTTTCACTATTTAAATATTTATAAATGACTACATTGTTCCCCTTTATGTTAAGTGATGATATTTTCTCATAAATCTCTTTGTCCCTCTTATTTCTGTTTTCAGTTCTCCTCTGAACTTTTTGTATTCTTCTGGATTCTCTCTATTGTATTATGAATATGACATTTATGGTAAGCCAACTTTTTCTGTTTAATTTTAACCTCTATATCTTTAGTCACCCAGGGAGCTCCAGCTTTCGATGCCATTCCTTCTCCCTCATAGGAACGTGTCTGTTCTGTACCTGTGTTATGTCCTCTTTGAAGCCTCCCATTACTCATTTACAGTTTTACCTGCCAATCTTTGTTTCCAATTCAACTGATCCGTTTACAGCTCACTGATGTAAGCCCTCTTTCAGTTGAGCATCTTCACGTTAGGTTGTTCATTGTCCCTTTCCATTACTACTCGAAAACTAATGATGTAGTGATCGCTGTTCTCCAAATGCTGTCCCACTGAAACATGCTCCACTTTCCCCACTTCATTTCCCATAACTAGATCGAGCACTGCTTCCTTCCTTGTTGGCCTGGAATTGTATTCTTCAAGAATGTTCTCCTCTACACATTCCATTCCTCCTTGGCATTTACTCTGTGTTTCCCCCAGTCTACTGTCACCCTCCCCCACCACACTATTTTTCTTCCCTATTCCCCCTGAACTCTTTGTATCCAGGAATGCTAATTTCTGATTCCTCCCGTTGTTTGAGCCAGGTCTCCATATTGCTATTATATAATAACCATATGCCTGCAGCTTACCGACATTATTGACCACGCCCCGTGCATTTATGCACATGCACTCTAGACACGCCTTAGTCTGTTTTGCATTTCTCCCCTGTCTGATTCCTCCTCTCTCTGGGCTGTTCCATATTCTGTCGCTATTTGTCTCCCGCAATGCTCGATACAACTTGTTTCTCTTCTCTAATTCTTCATCGTGGTTCCCATCCCCCTACCAAATTTGGTTAAACACTCCCATCCATGGCCAATAGTTGCTTAGAGCATTGCTGAGGCCATTGCTGAACAGGTTTGGGCCCCCTAACATCAGAATGGACGAATAATGCGGAATGGGGTCAGAGTAGGGCAGACCGGATCATACTAGGCCCGAGGATCTTCCATTATAAAACACAGTCACCGAGCTGCATTTATCGCCTTACAGGAAAAAAAATGGATGAGGGGAACATGATCCGGGTCTTATGAATGCTTGAAACGATTAAACAATCGAACTGTAGATAATACTGTGGACCTTGGACCGTAAACACTAAACCAAAGACATGATACAAGCCTCAGACGAGACCAATGGTCACCTCCAATTCACTTTAAATTGAATGTGTAGCAGCCCGTCTAGTATCTAAAGCATTAATGTGTCCAAAAAATCTCTCAAAAAATTGTTGTCTATTTTTTGAATAAAACTGTGAATTATCGAAATAAGAATAGAGTGAAAAAATACTGGAGGGAACACAATGTTGCTACAGCAGAAGAAATCAGTTAAAATATTCCACCCACAGTTAATTAGTGGAGATGTCAATGAGCAGATATTCCAGAATTCCCCTTGACAGCATTTGATGGAGTCAGACAGCTGTATTCAGATTAATGTGGGGAGATTGAGGTGTGGAGATTAAGTACATCAGGTACAGTCCCTGGTGGGGTGGGGTCTACATGGTTTTAGCAGGAGCAGGACTTCTAGGTAAAATGACCTTTCATATTCCCATGGAAAAGGGATTTATCCCACCGCTTCAGTAAATCCCGACACGAATCATTGCGATTTCATGGACATCAGTGTATCTGCATTTCCTGAGAAGGAGTAAAATTCTTGTGTGCGAATATTTAGAACGTGCTGCGCAATATTCTGCTGACCAGCGTCATTGACACATTGAAAACAGTCTGGCGAAGTTAGTGTCAACAGATTAACCAATCGGTAACTAATATTCACTTAAATTAAATTAATTACCCTGGTCATGCTGTTGAACGGAATCAAAAGTATTGAATTCAATAAACTTGGTGAAAATGGAGTGAAATTGATCTTATCTTGAAACGGGCTAAGAGCGAATCAGCGCCTATTTTACACTGCGCCTGATTTTCCTTTCCGTTGATGAGCCAGTGTCAGGGTGAACTCAGCATCAACAAGAAGAGTTTCTGCGTTCAAATTGCTAAAGATGGTCGGTGATTCTACACATTGTTCCGAGATTGATTATAGATATTTGAAAGAAAACTGCGCACAGTTGTGCCAGAGACGGGTGTGGTGGGGTTGGGCGAGGGGTGAAGAGGGAGATGGGGAGGGAGAGTATTGTGAGTGTGCATGGGGCCGAAAGCAGACAGGCTCTGATACTTGTGGGAAACCAACACCGCCCTGTTTTCCTCTTCCTGCTCCACCCAGGCTGTCCACTCGCCCGAGCGCAATAAGAGGAAAATCTCTTCCAGTTCATTATCCCTGCAGTCCCTTCACTCCGCTTCTCAATATATTTATTATTATTCTTTACAGAAAGTCACTGAGCTCACAGTGCAGGGAAACCGGGCGGACAGTTCCAAACTTCTCCTAAATCTGGTGATGGAGAAAGGCTCTGGGGCCCGAAGGACAATGTGGGAAACCTTTGTGAAAATGCGCCATGTGGTGCCAAAACTGGACAAAATACTACAAGAAATACAGGAACTTGGTACGGTTAAATCACTCACTGAATTCAATTTCACATCTAAAATTACATATTTTACTAAAGTTGTGCACAGATTTGCTTTCATGAAAATTAATTTATATAAACAGGTTTCTATCGATTTAATGACATGAAAGACACAGAATGTTTATCCGAAGTTCCCAGTGAGCTGAAAGGTAGGTGATGGGCTGAAGATTTCAAACAGATTATTTCGGTTCTGATTGTGAGAGGCTTTAACTCTGACCATTGGTTCAGAGATTTCCAAAATCTAAGGGTGGAAAATTCAAGAGCTGGGTAAACAGAATTCAACTTCATTTTCACTTGTCAGTGATACAAAGAACAAAAGAACATAAGAAATAGGAGCAGGAGTAGGCCATTCGGCCCTTCGATACTGTTCCGCCATTCAATGAGGTCATGTCTGATCTTCTGCCTCATTCCATTCACCGGCCCTATCGCCATATCCCTTGATGCCCTTACTAGTCAGAAATCGATCGACTTCTGTTTTGAATATACCCAATGACTGAGCCTCCACAGCCCTCTGGGGTAGAGAATTCCAAAGATTCCCCACCCTCTGTGTGAAGAAGTTTCTTCTCTTCTCAGTTCTGAATGGCCTACCCTTTATCTTGAGGTGGTGGCCCCTGGTTTTAGATTCCCCAGCCAAGGGAAACATTCTCCCAGCATCCATCCTATCAAGCGCTGTAATAATGTTGTATGCTTCAATGAGATCCCTTCTAATTCTTCTGTATTCAAGAGAATACAGGCCTAGATTCTCTTCTCATACGACAGTCCCGCAATCCCAGGAATCAATCTCGTGAACCTTCGTTGCACTCCCTCTGTGGCAAGTATATCCTTCCTTAGGTAAGGAGACCAAAATTGTACACAGTTCTCCAGGTATGGTCTTACCAAGGCCCTATATAAATGGAGTAAGACTTCTTTACTCCTGTACTCAAATTATCTTGTAATGAAGATCAGCATAACATTTGCCTTCCTAATGGCTTGCTGCACCTGCACATTCACTTTCAGTGACTCATGAACAAGGACACCCAGGTCCCTTTGGGCATCTGCATTCCCCAATCTTTCACCATTTAGGAAATACTCTGCCTTTCTGTTTTTTCTACCAAAGTGGATAACTTCACATTTATCCACATTATATTCCATCTGCCATGTTCTCGCCCACTCACTGAGCCTGTCGAGCTCCCTTGAAGCCTCTTCACATATCTTTGCAACTGACACTGCCACCTAGCTTTGTATCATCAGCAAATTTGGAAATGTTACATTTAGTCCCTTCATCCAAATCATTGATATAGATTGTGAATAGCTGGGGCTCAAGCACCAATCTCTGCAGTACCACATTAGTCACAGCCTGCCAAACTGAAAAAGACCTGTTTATCCCTACTCTTTGTTTTCTATCTGTTAACCAATTCTCAATCCATGCTAGTATATTACCCCCATTTCCATGTGCCCTAATTTTGTTCACCAACCTTTTGTGTGGGATGTTATCGAAGGCCTCCTGAAAATCCTGATACACCACATCCACCGTTTCCACTTTGTCTACTCCACTAGTTACATCCTCAAAGAACTCCAATAGGTTTGTCAAACAGGATTTCCCTTTCATAGATCCATGTTGACTCTGTCCAATCTTACTATTACTTTCTAAGTGCCCAGTTATTGCCTCCTTTATAATAGATTCCAGCATTTTCCCAACTACTGATTTGAGGTTAACAGGTCTGTAGTTCCCTGTTTTCTCTCTCCCTCCTTTCTTAAATAACGGGGTTACATTTGCTATCCTCTAATCTGCAGGAACCGTTCCAGATTCTGTAGAATTTTGGAAGATGACAACCAATGCGTCCACTATTCCAATGGCCACCTCTTTCAAAACCCTACGATGTAGGTCATCCGATCCTTGGGAATTATCGACTTTTAGTCCCATCAATTTTGTTAGTACTGTTTTCTTACTAATAATAATTTCGTTAAGTTCCTCATTCTCGTCACACCCTTGGTTTTCTCGTATTTCGGGAGTTTTTTTGTGTCTTGCTCCGTGAAGACAGAAACAAAGTATTTATTTAATTTGGCCGCCATTTCCTCATTCCCCATTATAAATTCTCCCGTCTCTGACTGTAAAGGATCTACATTTACCTTCGCCAGTATTTTCCTTTTCACATACCTATGGAAGCTTTTATAATCAGTTTTTATATTTTTCGCTAGTTTGTGCTCATATTCCATGTTTCCTTTCTTTATCAATTTCTTGGTCCCCCTTTACTGATTTCTAAAAAGATCCCAATCCTTAGGCTGACCGCTTTTTCTGGCAACTTCATAAGCTTCCTCCTTTGACTTAATACTAGCTTTAATTTCGTTTAATAGCCATGGTTGGATCACTTTTCCTTTTTGGATTTTTATTCCCTAGAGGAATATATGTTTGTTTCAAATTATGCATTATTTCCTTGAATGTTAACCATTATATGTCCACCTTCATACCTTTTAGTGTAGTCTCCCAATCTACCATGGCCAACTTGTCCCTCATACCCTTGTAGTTTCCTCTGTTTAGATTGAAGACCTTAGTTTCATATTGGACTACATCACTCTCAAACTTGATTTCAAATTCAATCATATTTTGATCACTTGTCCCTAAAGGCCCTTTTTCCACGAGATTATTGATTAGCCCTTTCTCATTACACAGAACCAGATCGAGAACAGCCTGTTCCCTGGTTGGTTGATCCAGGAAACCATCTGCATGCATTCCAAGAATTCGTCCTCCGCACCATTAATGGTAATTTGATTTGCCCAGTCAATATGTAGATTAAAGTCCCCCATGATTACCGTATTGCGCTTGTTACATGCACTTTTAATCTCTTGATTGATACTGTGCCCTACATTACTATTACTGTTTGGTGGCCTATACACAAACCCCCACCAATGTTTTCCGCCCTTTGCTGTTTCTTAGCTCCACCCAAACTGATTCCAGTTCAAAATCATGATCTGCCAAGCCAAGATCTTTTATCTCTACCGTACCGATCTCATCCCTTATTAACAGCGCTACACCACCTCCTTTTCCTTTTAGTCTGTCCTTCCTAAGTACCCTGGAACATTCAGTTCCCAGCTTTGGATACCCTGCAACCATGTCTCTGTAATGGCAATTACATCACACCCATTTACTTCTATTACTGCAATTAATTCATCCACCTTGTTGCGAATGCTACGTGCATTTAGATAAAGTGCCGTCAACTTTGTCTGTTTAATATTTTTCGGCACTTTGTCCCACTTTACTGTTGGCCTTTATTCCTGCTCCGTACTTGTTTTGCTGACTACTTTTCTAACTTGCACTTCCAGCTTTGTTTCTCTCCGTTCTAGCACCCACCCCCGTCCAAAGGAAAACACAGGCGCATAGCCAGTGAATAACACGGGTAGCGCTAACTGCACCACTGGCTCATTACAATCAGCACAAATATTACCTGCTGCCTTCGTCATCACTAAGAGGCATGTGCAGTGTACGCACCGTTCACTGCGCGCCCGTTTTCAGGCCCGATCAAATTCTAGGCCATGCGGTCTGTATGTGCAACAACGTTAAAGACTGTTGGTATTTTCTGAAACAAAATTACAGCAGGAAAATTCTGAGAACCAGAATAAATCCACTTGACCCAAACAGGTCTGTCTCTGTAACAGTGAAGATCTCACCTATCGATCTGTTCAGTGTCTCCACAGAAACTTATCGACTTGTCTCCCGGTCCCATTTACACTGCCCCAAATGTCCTTCCCTAGTAACTTAATCCCTTATTCTATTACACTTTGGGTGAAATAATTGAACCACAATTCCATCTGAATCCTTACCTCCTAATTGGAATTTTCTGTCAGTACCTGATTCCCTTCTGAGTGATCCTGGTTCCTGCAGCGGTGTTGTTAATTCCATTAAATATCGGAATCTGAAGTCTCTTCAATAAAGGAAACGAATCAAATTTCCTCGACCTTTCCTCACCTTAATTTCCCGATGCCCTTAATCATCTTTCTTAATTCCATTCCATTCCTATTCATCCAATCGTAGCAAGAGAATTGAATCTCCTGCGCTTGCTTCTCTACCCGCTCCCGCTCTGCTACCTCTGGTAACCCCTAAGGATCTATCCTTGTCCCCTCTTATTTTTCATGTACATGCTGCACCTTGGCGACATCATCCGAAAACACAATGTCATATCCACTGACGAGACCAGCTCTACCTCACCACCATCTCTCTCACATCCTCCACTCTCTCTGATGCGTCACGCAGCTTGTCCGACATCATGTATTAGCTGAGCAAACACTTCCTCCTATTAAGTATTGGGAAAACCAAAGCCATTATCTTTGGTCGCGGCCACAAACTCCATTCCTTAGCCACTGATTACATTCCTCTCCCTGGCAACTGTGTGATGCTATTTGCAACCAATGCATCCTATTAGATCCTGAGCTGACCTTTCGCTCCCATACCCTCTCCATCAACAACACCATCTACTTCCACCTCCGTAACATTCGCTATCTGCTCCCCTGCCTCAGCCCATCTAATGCTGAAAAACTCATCTGTGCCTTTGTTATCTCCAGTCTCAATTATTCCAACACGCTAAGGCTTGCCAACCACCAACGTTCCATACTCTGAAAATTTGAGCTTATCCAAAACTCTGCTGTGCCTATCGGAACTCGCACCAAGTTCCGTTCACCCATCACCCATGGGCTCACTGACCTACACAGGCTCCCTGTCTGGCAAAGCCTTGATTTTTAAATTATCAACCTTGTTTTCAATCCCTCCATTACCTCACCCATCCCTATCTCTGCAATCACCTCCAGGCCTACAACCCTCCGAGATCTCTGCACTCCTCAATTTTGGCTTTTGCGTATCCCTAATTTTCACCTCTCCACTAATGGTGGCTGTGTTCACAGCAGCCTCGACCCTGAAGTCTGGAATTCCCTCTCCAACCCTATCCGCCTCTACTTATCGCCTTTTCACTCTTAAAATTATATCTCTTCGACTAGCTTTTGGTAACCTGTTCTAATATCTCTTTATTTGGCTTGGTGTTTCAATTTGTCTGATTACACTGCAATTAAGCGTCTTGGGACTTTATTACTACGATATATCAATTCAAGTGGTTATTGTTAATCCCATTTTTACCTTCACAATAACATTAAATTTCCCTGTGACATGTTAACTGGAAATGTATAGAATTTCCCAAGAACTCACCCAAGCCCTGATCAAATATTTGGGGAACATCAGTACATTGTGAGCCTGTCCCTCTCTCAATGCTGCCCAATCAGTACATTGTGAGCCTGTGCCTCTCTCAGTGCTGCCCAATCAGTACATTGTGAGCCTGTTCCTCTCTCAGTGCTGCCCAATCAATACATTGTGAGCCTGTCAGCCTCTCAGTGCTGACCAATCAGAACATTGTGAGCCTGCCCCTCTCTCAGTGCTGTCCAATCTGTACATTGTGAGCCTGTCCCTCTCTCAGTGCTGCCCAATCAGTACATTGTGACAATGTCCCTCTCTCAGTGCTGCCCAATTCCCGATTTGCTATTTGTACAAAAGCTCAGCTCTGCTGGGTGGGGTTCAATCATGTATCCATTATAACTTCTGCAGCCATATAACCAGAATCACCTGTGGATTTGTAATGAGATGCTTGCAGTACATTGTGTGACAGATAGAATTCACCATCAGAGGGAACATTTCACCTTCACCCAGCTCGCCATGTTAAGTAAATATTAGCAACTCATGTAGATTTCAAACATCTCTCAGAAATATCCTCTGTCAACCACGGTTCTCATGAAATGTTGGTTTTGGTTTTCTAACTGTCCTCGTTTAAAATATCGAAGTAGGTCCTCTTACATTTTAATGAAAAGCAGAGCAGTATATCGGAGCTTTCTTTTACAATATAACTTTCATTGAAACGACTTTCTGTCTGTTCCAATTGAAGATGTTCAACAGAAACACAAGGAAACACTCCGGGTACAAACTGAGACACTGAGAGTGAACACTATCCTAATAAAGGAGAAGGTTAAGGTTTTCCAGCTGGTTGATCGATACGCCGAGCTAACGGTCATTTCTACTGTTCGAGATCGGACACTTGTAGAACATGAACTGCTGGCAAGAGGCCGAGACCATGAAGAGTGGAGAGAGAAACATCTCCGGAGAGAATTGGAAAAAATCCGAACTGATCAATTGTTCCAGAGCAGTTTTTCCCAGAGAAATTCCCAATCTGGGAGTTCAGCAGCAGTGAGCGGAGTCCCGGGGATTGGAAAAACAACAATGGTACAAAAGATTGTTCATGACTGGGCCACTGGGAAAATATACCCACACTTTCAATTTGTTTTCAGTTTTAAATTCCGGGATTTGAACGCTATTAACTGTAAAATAAACCTGTGGAATCTGTTACAAATTTTCTATCCTTACTTAAGGAATATTCTGGGAGAGCTCTGGAAGAACCCACAGGGATTGCTGTTTATATTCGATGGTTTGGATGAATTTCAGGGCAATATCGATTTTTCTGACGATCGGAGAAATACAGAACCTCAGTCCATGTGCACTGATCCCGAATGCCGATGTAAAGTATCTGACATTGTGTACAGTTTAATACCGCACAAGCTGCTCCCAGGATGTTCAGTGCTAGTGACCAGCCGCCCCACTGCATTACTTTTATTGGAAAAGGCTGAGATCAGTGTCTGGGCTGAAATCCTGGGATTTGTTGGAGAAGAGCGGAAGGAATATTTTACCAAGTTTTTTGATGATCAGGCGGTGGCAGCAGCTGTTTTCAAACACGTGGAAGAGAACGAGATTCTGTACACCATGTGCTACAATCCTTCCTACTGCTGGATCCTCGGTCTGTCACTGGGTCCCTTCTTTACACAAAGAGACAGGAATCAGCAGCGAGTTCCCAAGACCATCACCCAACTATATTCCTATTATATTTACAACATTCTGAAAAACCATGGCCGAGAGATTGAAAGCCCCCGTGATGTGTTACTGAAGCTTGGTGAGATGGCCATCACAGGAGTCTCCGAGAAGAAGATTGTGTTTAGAAATGGAGATTTGATCAAGTACAATCTGCAACCTTCCCAGTTCCTGTCTGGGTTCATGATGAAACTGTTGGAGAGAGATGTTTCTGTCCAGAGCGTGGTGTATACATTCCCGCACCTCACCATTCAAGAGTTTGTAGCCGCACTCACACAATTCCTGACTCCAGATCCCGGGGACATCCTGAAATTCCTCAGAGAAGCCCACAGCGAGGAAGATGGGCGATTTGAGATATTTCTCCGTTTTGTTGCTGGTCTCTCCTCCCCACAGGCAGCTCGGCCCCTGGAGGAGTTTCTAGGTCCATTGCTTCATCAAACCACCTGCCGAGTGATTGACTGGGTGAAGGCGATGGTTGAAGGACAGATTGGGAACACAGAGAGTGAAACTGGTCAAAGGAACCTCCTGAACACATTCCACTACCTGTTTGAGTCTCAGAATAAAGCACTGGCTCGGGCCACAGTGGGATCTGTGGAAACACTTACATTTAGTGAATTAACATTGACCCCGATTGACTGTGCGGTCCTGTCTCATGTCATTGGACTCTGTGATGTAATAAAATACCTCGATCTCGAGGACTGCTACATTCAGTGTGAAGCACTCCAGCGGCTGGGACCCGAACTGCACAAATGCCGTGTGTTGAGGTAACTGTTTATTTGTCTCTAACTTTTGGTTGAATTGTAGAAAAGTCACGGATTGTGTTGTTGCTCCGTAATGAAGGGAAATAAAAAGTTCAGTTAAACCAGAGAGAAGCAGATTCAACACAAATATGGCCAATAATAAGAGATTTGATCAGTAATTCCCTAAGGAGTGGAGAATCTAGAACGAATCCTTGTTAACATGTAGGGATTTTACAGTCTTTATCAGCTCACCAAATACAGGTCACTGAGTCTGATAATTTAAATACAATAAATCATATTTAATATGGCTGGGCAGCGGAATGTAAACATAAAATATAATCCAGCAGTAAAGATAAAATTAATTTAATTTTTTTTCCACATCCACCATTTCAACTGGAAACAGGAGAGAAACGTGAGTTTAAATCACTAACAGTTCGATATTTACTCCAATACCTTGCAGGGTGTGTCTTGTCGAGGGGGAAGCTTCCTGCTTTGGGAATATTGGGGAATCGGGAATTCTTTTAGCTGTAAATGATTACAATTATTCACAGTCCTGAACATTGAGTAAAGATTGATATTCAGGATCTTAAATCTGCCGGTAAAAAGGTTCCAATCTAAAGTGTTGTGGGGTATTAGCCCGGAGTACAGACACACACCGGCCAGCGGTGGGGCCTTGCACACAGCGGGCGGCTCCTGGGTAAACCGGGGACAGTGAACCCGGGAATTCCCCATATTCTGCCCCCTGTGTGTGAGGCCGCGCTCGGGGAGAGAACTTCCGAGAATTCCCCAGAAACTGTCGGGACAGTTACAACTGAAATAAATGTAGTGCCAGCTTAATGGGGAATAAAGTTAGAAACTCCACTCCCCTATAAACTAGGAGCACAGGGACATTTAAAACTTGTAACGGGACAGAATAAACTGTTGCTGCTATTAACAAACATTCACTATAAGCCCTCTGACTCCCACAGCTACCTGGAATACACTTCCTCCCACTCGCTTTCTGTAAGGACGCTGGTCCATTCTTCCAGTTTTTCCATCTCTGCCGCATCTGCTCTGACGATGCCACCTTCCATACTAGTGCTTCCGACATGTCTTCCTTATTCCTCAACCGAGGATTCCCCTCTACCGTGGTTGACACATCTCCTGACTGTGTCCTTTCCATTTCCCGCACTTCTGCTCTCACCCCTTCCGCTCACTCCCGGAACCACGATAGGGTTCCCCTTGTCCTCACCTATCACCCCACCAGCCTCCGCATTCAACGGATCATCCTCCGCCAATTCCGCCACGTCCAACGTGATCCCACCACCAAACACATCTTCCCCTCACATCCCCTTTCAGCATTCTGATGGAACCGCTCGCTCCACGACACCCTGGTCCACTCCTCTACCACCCCCAACACACCTTCCCCTTCCCACGGCACCTTCCCATGCAAGCACAGGAGATGCAACACCTGCCCTTTTACCTCCACCCTTCCCACTGTCCAGGGCACCAAACACTCCTTCCAGGTAAAACAGTGATTTACTTGTACTTCGTGCAATTTAGTATAGAGTATTCGCTGCTCTCGATGCGGTCTCCTCTACATTGGCGAGACTAAACGCAGATTGGGTGACGGTTTTGCAGAACACCTCCACTCAGTCCATAAGTGTGACCCCGAGCTTCTGGTCGCCTATTGCTTTAATTCTCTGCTCCACCCCCACTCTGATCTCTCCGTTCACGGCCTCTAACACTCTTCCAACAAAGTACAATATACGATCGAGAAACAGCACCTCAACTTTCAATTAGGCACTTTTCAGCTTTCTGGACTCGACATCGAGTTAAACAGGTTCAGACTATAAACTCGGCCCCTATTTCATTTTTTTCATTGTTGTTTGTCCTTTTCCCTTTTTTTCTCGCATGACAGCTGTTGATGATTCTTCCATTGCCATTCGCAACTCAATTCATCTTTTGTTTCTTAACTTGTCCCATTACCATTTCCTGTTGCTTGCACCATCAAACCTTCAGTCTTTTAATCTCTACTGTCTTGCACCCTATCAGAGACCTTCCCTTTTGTTCTTTCCTCCGCTCCCCCCCCCCCCCCACACCTTTCCCTGCCCCTACACTTGCTTAAAACTCTGTTACATCTGTAACTTTTCCCAGTTCTGAAGAAGGGTCCTCGACCTGAACCATTTACTCTGTATCTCTCTCTATAGATGCTGTCTGGCCTGCTGGGTATTTCCAGCATTTTCTGTTTGTATTTCAGCATAAATCCTCCTTGTTATATAAAATCCTGGGGGACGGATTTTACAGCAGCAGTTAGAGTTTCACAATATAACTCACCCCAAGATATTATTCTGATTAATATAATGCACAGAGTATAAAGTAAGGGGAATCACCGCTTTATCATTTACTTCTAGGGAAAATCACCCCATTCCCATAATATACGGGATTTAAGGAGCAGCAAAACGAGACATGTGTCTCCAACCATGACGAAGCGGTCACTGAGCTCCAGGGAGGTAATTCTGATCATCAGGGAATGAGACCAGAATGAGGGACATTTAAATGCGTCACAAAGATAGCATTTTATTTACAAATACATTTACTGACAGTCCCTGAATATATGGGAAGTTGGACAAAGTGAGATTCATTCCCAGTGGCAGGAATATGGGGGAATTTCGCAGGGTCAGCGGGCACGAACATTGGCGGCTCGGGTGGGAAACTAGATTTTTCCCCAGCGGCTCGGGACCCCGCTGTCAACCCCCCGCCATGCGCCTTTCCCAAATGTCGGGTCTGTTAGTGCTTGGCAGATCCGACGCAGCGGCGGGGGAGGAAATTCAGATCATTATGACATTGTTAACAAAGGATTAACAACTATTTTAGCTCACCTTCAGAGTTTACCAGGGCGTCCAGGTGGTCCACGCTGCTCGGGGATCACGTCAGGTAAGCAGTGCGGGAGTTGAATGGCCATGGAATCATCTCATTACTTGACAGCTGGAATGTGTTATAAAAGCTCGCATACTCACAGCTGTTCACTTTCCCAGCTCAGAAGCTGTTGCTTACTGCATTTCGAAGACAGATTGAGCTTTATGCAGGTTGCATGTGTTTGGAGGAAACTCTCTATCCAGTGTCACCTCACTGCAACAACCTCTCTCACCATTGACAGATTGCTTCTGTCATCTCAAGTTCACCTGCCATCTATTACATCAGCATGGGTATGGATTATACTGTCTCAACTTGGGCCTCAGAGTCCCACCACGATCAGCCCCAACACCAGCAGTACCAGGCACACCAGCAGCACCAACAACAACACCAACCTGTTCCGCAACTCATGATGCTGCACAGCACAGAGGGCATCAACACCCGACCACATTGCTGACCGGGACACGAGAGATGGACTCGCCATGGCCAGAATTACGTCACTTGATGCTGCACGCCCTGGATGCCACATGATGCGCCAGGTTGCCATCAGCCCACACCAACAACATAAATCATCTCTACAATGTCCAAACCATTACTGTCACACTCATCAGCATTGCGGGGGGTACCGTTATGTCTCACCATTCACTGCAACTCACTAAGCCACATCCAAAGGTTCACACAAATCTGTCGAAGAATGAAAATTGTTGAAAATAAAGATTTCAATGTTTGACATCACATTAACAGAAACTTCTCATGAACATTGGATAAAACACACAATGGCCTACCCTTGTGTGTTGTTAGTTAATATGTTTGGACTAGGATTAGAGTGAGCGTGAGGGGTGGCTAGTGAGATGGGGATGTGATAATATAGATAGAGAGGGATGGGTGGAGGTGCGAGGTAAGTTGGTATGAGTAAGAATGTACAGGAGTAGGGTAGGGAAGGCAGAGTGAAGGGGATGTGATGAGTGGCACAAAAGGATGAGTTTAAGTGTGGCTTTACAGTAACGTTTTGTAATCTACTGAGATCATTGAAAGGTTTGCACCACTGCAGGCTGATCCTCCTGACGACATTCCTGCTTGAGCCTCACTGTGCAATGTGCAACCAGGCTGTGTTCGTCTCTTTCGCACATTGGAAGTGAAGAGAACCTCCCTGCGTGCTGTGGCTCCCTCCATAAGCATATAGAGGGAGTTATGGGGGAGCCTGCGTGCCGCCGTGCTCCTCTGTGCAGAGGTTGTCAGTGTTTGCAGAACCTCAATACAGTAGAACACTGACATCACAATGGGTAAACTCAATGTGCGAGTCATCAAATGACGTCATCAAAGCCGCTTCCTCCAATTCTCCAAAGCGAGGCCGCTACCCGCTCCCGACCCCGGCCGCACCCGACCCGCCACCGACCCCGGCCGCACCCGACCCGCCACCGAACCGGCCGCACCCGACCCGCCACCGACCCCGGCCGCACCCGACCCGCCACCGACCCCGGCCGCACCCGACCCGCCACCGACCCCAGCCTCACCCGATCCGCCCCCGACCCGGGCTGCACCCGACCGCACTCGACCCGCCACCGACCCCGGCCACACCCGAACCGGCCCCGACCCTTGCTGCACCCGACCGCAGTCGACCCGCCACCGACCCCGGCCGCACCCGACCCGCCACCAACCCCGGCCGCACCCAACCCGCCACCAAACCGGCCGCACCCGACCCGCCACCGAACCGGCCGCACCCGACCCGCCACCGACCCCGGCCGCACCCAACCCGCCACCGACCCCGGCCGCACCCGACCCGCCACCGACCCCGGCCGCACCCGACCCGACGCCGGCCGCACCCGACCCGCCACCGACCCCGGCCGCACCCGACCCGCTACCGACCCCGGCCTCACCCGATCCGCCCCCGACCCGGGCTGCACCCGACCGCACTCGACCCGCCACCGACCCCGGCCACACCCGAACCGGCCCCGACCCTTGCTGCACCCGACCGCACTCGACCCGCCACCGACCCCGGCCGCACCCGACCCGCCACCAACCCCGGCCGCCACCGACCCGCCCCCGACCCTGGCCGCTCCTGACCCGCCACCGGCCGCACCCGACCCGGATCCGTCCCCGGCCGAACCCGATCCAGCCAGGTAGGGAAATCGCGGGGGAAAACCGGGTTATTAATTTCCTGAAGCACTTTCAGTGATTGTTGTAATATCCGAGAGAGAAAAATATATCAGATCCGGTGTTTGACTCAGTTTGTTTCTCTCTCTCTGTTTGTGTTTAGACTGAGTGACAATAAACTGGGAGATTCTGGCGTCAAACTACTGTCTGCGGCTCTGAGGAACCCGGACTGTAAAATACAGAAACTGAGGTGAGTACCAAATTATGAGTGAGTGTGTTTCTAATAACTGGATGTCTGACACTGTACATTATTATTAGTGCCAATGATAGTGTTATTAATAAACCCTGGAGATTTACCCTGATTCCTGTTATTTCTCTCTTTGATCCCAGGTTGGCTGAAGTCGGTCTCACAGATTCTTGTGCCGATGATCTCGCCTCCGCTCTCAGTACAAACCAGTCACTGACGGATCTGAACCTGAGTGATAATAAACTGGGAGCTTCAGGAGTGAAACTATTGTCTGCGGCTCTGAGGAACCCGGACTGTAAAATAAAGGAACCGTGTTAAGTACCAGACTGTGTGAGATTGTGTTTATAATAACTGGATGTCTGACGCTGCAAATTATTATTAAAATAAGTAATAGTGTTATTAATAAACAGTGCGAATTGACTCTGATGCCTTTTATTTTTCTCTCTGGTCCCCAGGTTGGATGGTGTCGGTCTCACAGATTCTTGTGCTGAGGATCTCGCCTCCACTCTCATTACAAACCGGTCACTGACGGAGCTGAACCTGAGTAATAATAAACTGGGAGATTCAGGAGTAAAACTCCTGTCTGCGGCTCTGAGGAACCCGGACAATAAAATACAGAAACTGCAGTAAGTACCAGACTGTGTGAGATTGTGTTTATAATAACTGGATATCTGACACTGTACATTATTATTATTATCATTAATAGTGTTATTAATAAACACTGTGGATTTATCCTGATTCCTGTTATTTCTCTCTCTGATACCCAGGCTGTGGGGTAACAGTCTCACAGATTCTTGTGCCGAGGATCTCGTCTCCACTCTCAGTACAAACCAGTCACTGTCGTTTCTGAACCTGAGTAATAATAAACTGGGAGATTCAGGAGTTAAACTACTGTCTGCGGATCTGAGGAACCCGGACTGTAAAATACAGAAACTGCAGTAAGTACCAGACTGTGTGAGATTGTGTTTATAATAACTGGATATCTGACACTGTACATTATTATTAGTATCAGTAATAGTGTTATTAATAAACACTGGAGATTTACTCTGAATACCTGTTATAACTCTCTCTCTCTGATCCCCAGGCTGTGGGGTAACGGATTCTTGTGCCGAGGATCTCGCCTCCGCTCTCAGTACTAACCAGTCACTGACGGAGCTGAACCTGAAATCATACCTCTTCACAGACCGAACTGTTCCCGCTATCGGCCGCCTCATACTGACCTGCAGGAGTCTGGAGCTGATCGAGTGAGTGTTTGTGTAAATGTTTAATGTAATAAATATAATATAAATGGGATTCAGCCACTGTTATTTGTAATATTTGTCTGTAATAATTATTGAAATATTAACCCCAGTCTCCCTTTTATTTACACTGTTGTTCAATCTGTTTATTTCCTGTTTAAACTTTAATCTGTTTCAGGCTGGTGGGGAATCACTTCAGATCAAAAGGACAGAAACAGCTGAAGTCTCTGCAGGGAACAAGACCCGGACTGAGAGTGATAGTGTGAGAGCGTGCGTCATCTCCGATTGTGAGGTCAGAGGCCCAGCCACAGGGACATGAGACACAGACGCGCGGCCCCACAGCGCTGCTTCTGCAGGATATCCGGTGCTGAATGTTCCCCAATGGGACACTGGGGAAATGCACAGACAGGAAGGGCCCAGGGTGGGGCTCAGTCTGGGCTGCAGTGGGACACTGATAATTGCACTCAGTATTCCAGGGTGTCTCTCCCAGTGAGGACTCGGACTTTGTAACAAGTGTCCCTGTGTACAGAGTTGGTCTCTCCCAGTGAGGAGTCGGACTCTGTAACAAGTTTCACTGTAAACAGTGTGTGTCTCTCCCAGTGAGGAGTCAGACTCTGTAACAAGTGTCCCTGTGTACAGTGTGTGTCTCTCCCAGTGAGGAGTCAGACTCTGTAACAAGTGTCCCTGTGTACAGTGTGTGTCTCTCCCAGTGAGGAGTCAGACTCTCTAACAAGTGTCCGTGTGTACAATGTGTGTCTCCCCCAGTGAGGAGTCAGAATCTGTAACAAGTGTCCGTGTGTACAATGTGTGTCTCCCCCAGTGAGGAGTCAGCATCTGTAACAAGTGTCCCTACAACCCTCCGAGACCTCTCCACTCCTCTGACCTGTTGCATATCCTCGATTTTCATCGTTCCACATTGGCGCCATGACTTCAGCTGCCAAGACCCTAAACTCTGGAATTCCCTCCCAAACCTTTTCGCAGCTCTACCTCTTCCTCCTCCTCCTTTAAACGCTTCTTAAAACCTACCAGTGGCTCAGTGTCGAATTTTGTCTGATAATTTCCTCGTGACGTTTCATTACATTAAAGCCGCTATATAAATGCAAGTTATTGTTGTTGTCCCTGTGTTTTGTTAATAAAACTCCACCGCTTACTTCAGCTCGCGCCTGGTCTCCTCCTTATTTTCATAAAACCTGGCTTCATTCTTTGAATACATTAAATAAAGGTTCCTCAAAAATACATCCCACCTTCTCCAAACGACACTGCAGACTCGACCTGTCGGTCTATTGAAGCGGGTGGTCTTACTCGGGAGGCTGGATATACAATTTACACAAGATGGTTAGACTGAGTGTCAGCAAAAGAGCGCAGCTGGGACTCTAAAAATGGCGCCCCACAGGCAACGGGAAATGGCCGCCATGAACCTGTCGCAAAATGGTCAACATCACCCTGCAGCAAAATGGCCCCCATCAATCTGCAACAAATCATAGAATGATACAGCTCATTCGGCTCATCCTGCCTGTGCCGGCTCTTTGAAAGAGCGATCCAATTAGTCTCTCTCCTCGTAGCCCTGCAAACTTTGTCTCAACAAGTATACAAGTACAATCTGCCTCCACCACCCTTTCAGGAAGTGCATTCCAGATCAGAACAACTTGCTGCAGAAAACATCCTCCTGATCTCTGCTCTGTTTCTTTTGCTAATTATTTAAAACCTGTGTCTTTTGGTTACCCAGCCTCCTGCCCTGGAAATAGTTTCTCCCTATTTACTCCATCAGAATCCGTCAAATGGCCTCAATGTTCCCTCAAAGTTGTCGCATCGCTCCGAAGCACAAGCATTATTTTGAAATGTCCATCCACCGGATCACGTTTCCAACTTTAATTTCCTCTCTGCCCCTATTCATCACACACTGAGTTAACATGTTTTTCACATTGCAGGCCGGGCTACTTTAACCCCAGGCTTTAACCTCTTCAAAACACAAGGGCCACAATCGAACAGGGACTTGTTAACCCGAGGAAACAAAAGCAGGGCCCAGAGAGGAAATTAAACGCCAGGTAATAAACAAGCAGAACTCAGGTGGGCCCCATATACTACAACCTGTGGAGGAGGACTCGGTCAGTCCCCTCTCGAGGAGGTCTCGGTCAGTCCCCTCGCGAGGAGGGCTCGGTCAGTCCCCTCTGGAGGAGGTCTCGGTCAGTCCCCTCTGGAGGAGGTCTCGTCAGTCCCCTCTGGGGGAGGTCTCGGTCAGTCCCCGCTGGAGGAGGTCTCGGTCAGTCCCCTCTCGAGGAGGTCTCGGTCAGTCCCCTCGCGAGGAGGGCTCGGTCAGTCCCCTCTGGAGGAGGTCTCGGTCAGTCCCCTCTGGAGGAGGTCTCGTCAGTCCCCTCTGGGGGAGGTCTCGGTCAGTCCCCTCTGGAGGAGGTCTCGTCAGTCCCCTCTGGGGGAGGTCTCGGTCAGTCCCCGCTGGAGGAGGTCTCGGTCAGTCCCCTCTCGAGGAGGTCTCGGTCAATCCCCTCTGGAGGAGGTCTCGGTCAGTCCCCTCTGGAGGAGGTCTCCATCAGTCCCCTCTGGAGGAGGTCTCGGTCAATCCCCTCTGGAAGAGGTCTCGGTCAGTCCCCTCTCGAGGAGGTCGCGGTAAGACCCATCTGGAGGAGGTCTCGGTCAGTCTCTTCTGGAAGAGATCTCACTCAGTCTCATCTGGAGGAGGCCTCGGTCAGTCTCATATGGAGCAGGTCTCAGTCAGTCTCCTCTGGAAGAGATCTCGCTCAGTCTCATCTGGAGGAGGCCTCGGTCAGTCCGCTCACAAGGGGGCTTCGGTCGTCTCCACTGGCGAAGGTCTCGGTCAGTCCCTTCTGGGGGAGGTCCCGGTAAGTCTCCTCTGGAGGAGGTCTCGGTCAGTCCCCTCTGGAGGAGGCCTCGGTCAGTCCCTTCTGGAGGAGGTCACGGTCAGTGTCCTCTGGAGGAGGTCTCGGTCAGTCTCCTCTGGAGGAGGTCTCGGTCAGTCTCCTCTGGAGAAGGTCCCGGTCAGTCTCATCTGGAGGAGGTCTCGGTCAGTCTCCTCTGGAGGAGGTCTCGGTCAGTCTCCTCTGGAGGAGGTCCAGGTTAGTCTCCTCTGGAGAAGGTCTCGGTCAGTCTCCTCTGGAGAAGGTTCCGGTCAGTCTCCTCTGGAGATGGTCTAGGTCAGTCTCCTCTGGAGAAGGTCCCGGTCAGTCTCCTCTGGAGGAGGTCACAGTCAGTCTCTGGAGGAGGTCTCAGTCAGTCCCCTCTGGAGGAGGTCTCGGTCAGTCTCTGGAGGAGGTGTCGGTCAGTCTCTGGAGGAGGTCTCAGTCAGTCCCCTCTGGAGGAGGTCTCGGTCAGTCCCCTCTGGACAAGGTCTCGGACCGTCTCCTCTGGATGAGGTCCCGGTCAGTCTCCTCTGGAGGAGGTCTCGGTCAGTCCCCTCTGGAGGAGGACTCAGTCAATCCTGTAAGACGTTCTGATTGTCTGATAGTTTATAGAATTCCGACTGGGGTAACAGACAACACCAAACCCAATGAATCTGTGAAACTTATTTTACTTAAAAATCAACAAGAGGTTACCAGTAATTCCCAGAATACAAACTGTACTGAAGTCATGCACTTATCACAAGCAAGCATCTAAAATCATTGACTTTAAGCTCAGGTGATTGTAACAAATGCACATACATACTATTCACCAGATGAGAGGTCAATTCAACGATGACGAGATGTATGACTAACTGTAACTGGCACCTGACCAGGTAACTTCGACTATAGCCCCGAATATCAGTGTCCAACAAAACTTATATCCCAAAACTTGCTAACTCGCCCACAGTATTCATCTTTCTAACTATATGGCATAATGCTCATTAAGTGTTTCTCACACCCTCCTATCACTAGTTCGTTAAGCAACTTTGGTCCTCAAGGTTCGGTACATTCCATAATCTGAAGATGTTTCATTATTACACTGATTTCACAGTCAATAGCCTGTTCCCACCGAACCTCAATAAGCTTATTTTCCATATCTGTTGAAAGGCAATTGCCAGCTTTTGCAGTTTACAAGATAAACAGTTTATTTTGTAAAGTTCTCACAGCAACCTGTCATTGTCCTCGCGAAGCATGATGGTAAAATTTGATCAACTGTTACAGCAAATACTGTGTTCTACAGTGTCCACCCTCAAAAAGTGAGTTGTACGGTGTCCACCCTCAAATAGTGTGTTCTACAGTGTCCACCCTCAAATAGTGTGTTGTACAGTGTCCACCCTCAAATAGTGTGTTCTACAGTGTCCACCCTGAAGTGGCTGTGCACCCGAGTCAAGGGTCACAGGCATTTACAACTTGTAGGGGCTGTATTCTTCCTTCGGCCTCTTCGGTGCATGGAGTCAGAAGAGATAGGAGAGGTGATGAATGAATACTTTTCGTCAGTGTTCACCGAGGAGAGGGGCCATGTTCTTGAGGATGAGAGTGTGATAAAGGTGGATAGGCTGGAGGTGGTAGATGTTCTGAGGGAAGATGTTTTAGCAATTTTGAAGAACCTGAGGGTCGATAAGTCCCCTGGGCCAGATGGGATATATCCTAGGATTCTTTGGGAGGCAAGGGAGGAGATTGCAGAGCCTCTGGCTTTGATCTTTGGGTCCTCACTGTCCACGGGGATGGTGCCAGAGGACTGGAGAGTGGCGAATGTTGTTCCTCTCTTCATGAAAGGAAATAGGAATGACCCTGGTAATTATAGGCCGGTTAGTCTTACTTCGGTAGTTGGTAAGATAATGGAAAAGGTCCTGAGGGATAGGATTTATGACCGTTTGGAAAGGGGCAACTTAATCAGGGATAGTCAACACGGATTCGTGAAGGGTAAGTCTTGCCTAACAAATTTGATTGAATTCTTTGAGGAGGTAACTAAGTGTGTAGATGAAGGTAGAGCAGTTGATGTCGTATACATGGATTTTAGTAAGGCGTTTGATAAGGTTCCCCATGGACGTCTCATGAAGAAAGTAAGGAGTTGTGGGATAGAGGGAAATTTGGCCGATTGGATAAGTAACTGGCTATCTCATAGAAGGCAGAGGGTGGTGGTGGATGGAACATTTTCGGACTGGAGACCAGTTACCAGCGGTATGCCACAGGGGTCGGTGCTGGGTCCTCTGCTGTTTGTGATTTTTATCAATGACTTGGAGGAGGGGACTGAAGGGTGGATCAGTAAATTTGCTGATGAAACCAAGATTGGTGGAGTAGTGGATGAGGTGGAGGGCAGTTGTAGGCTGCAAAGAGACATTGATAGGATGCAGAGCTGGGCCGAAAAATGGCAGATGGAATTTAACACTGATAAGTGCGAGGTGATTCATTTTGGTAGGGCAAATTTGAATAAGGATTACAGGGTCAACGGCACGGTTCTGAGGAACGTGGAGGAGCAGAGGGATCTGGGGGTTCATATCCACAGATCTCTGAAGGTTGTCACTCAACTGGATAGAGTAGTAAAGAAGGCCTATGGTGTGTTGGCGTTTATTAACAGAGGGTTTGAGTTTAAGAACCGTGAGGTTATGCTGCAACTGTACAGGACCTTGGTGAGACCACATTTGGAATATTGTGTGCAGTTCTGGTCACCTCACTATAGGAAGGACGTGGAAGCATTGGAAAGAGTGCAAAGGAGATTTACCAGGATGCTGCCTGGTTTGGGGGGGAGGTCTTATGAGGAAAGATTGAGGGAGTTGGGGCTTTTCTCTTTAGAGCGGAGGAGGATGAGAGGCGACTTAATAGAGGTTTATAAGATGATGAGGGGGATAGATAGTGTGGATGTTCAGAGACTATTTCCTCGGGTAGAGGCAGCTGTTACAAGGGGGCATAACTATAAGGTGCATGGGGGGAGATATAGAAGGGATGTCCGAGGTAGATTCTTCACTCAGAGAGTGGTTGGGGTGTGGAATGGACTGCCTGCTGTGATAGTGGAGTCGGACACTTTAGGATCTTTCAAGCGGTTATTGGATAAGCACATGGAGCACACCAGAGTGATAGGGAGTGTGATAGCTTGATCTTGGTCTCGGACAATGCTCGGCACAACATCGAGGGCCGAAGGGCCTGTATTGTGCTGTACTGTTCTATGTTCTATGTTCTTCTGTAACAGCTTGACCAATGCTTGCGGCATCTGTTGACTTGACAAGTTAACGTTAGTAAATATAACACAATCATCAACTGAACAGTGACCAAAACATGGGAGATAATTCTTATCCAGGGATAATCCTCAATACTAATACCGATATCCCACCAGGACGATACATCCCCAATCTAATTGGATGGAAATTCTGCTTTCCAGCTTCCTGCCGGTGCAAGCATCGCGCGTGTACTTGCCCACCGCGATTGCTGTTGTGCTTCGGGCCCACGAGGACTTCGGCTCCTGGGCCTCCTGCAGCTGCCAGCGCACAGTGCTTGCGTATCACAGCGGCGCAGTTAGTTCAAACCGTCCCCTGGGATCACGTGGACGATGGAGAGCCAATGGGAGCAGGGCATTTTCATTCATAGATTTGACAGGAAGACCTGTCAAATCTATGAATAGAGATCTGCCCCCAAAACTACACTTAAACTATAAATATTTTTTTTTAAATCACATTTTTAAAATAAATATAATTTACATAAATTAACAACTTCAAACAAAAATTTTAATTTTTGAAAAAATTAATACTTTTTAACGGTGCTAAAAATAAACTTACCATTCTTTGTAATTAATTAACCACTTACCTTGTTAAAAACAGTCCTTGCGCCTCCTTTTTAAAAGTGCAGCTTTTCCATACTTACCCTCCCGGAGAAACCTGAAAAAAAAAACGAAGTTCCTGCGTGCACGATGCCTCTCCCACGCACGCATTCGACTTATGAACCCCTCCCTTCAGGTGAACGGAAGTTCCTGTTTCCAGCACATGCGCAGTGCATGCGTGAAACCGGCACTTCAGGTGGCCTTACGGGTGAGTACACAGCGCGTACTCACCCAAAATGAGCCGAATTTCTGGCACAATATTTATTCGCGTACATTCCGTTTTTTCTGCGCCAGGGTATAAAAGTACTTTTGAGACTGACTAACTCGTTGCAATAACTCGTGTTCTGGTGGAGGTGGAATGTCATAGCCGAATCGAGTCACATACTTGTGTAATTGCTCTTTTAATTGATCTTCTACAGCGATATCTACTTGCCTATGTGCATAAATGCTTAATAAACCCCGCGCCCCAAGTCTTACAGGTTGAACTGGGGTAAAGCAAAAAGTTCCCAACGCAATGGGACAAGTCAGGCTGTTACCATACTAGTATTCCCGGTGTATGGTGGTGACACAATACTCACCTTTCCCTCGGTACGCAGATTGTACGGGGTAAAGCTTTCCTGCAACTGTTTTCATGGTGCAGTTCCATTCTATCCCATCCCAATCGAATTCGCACACAGGGTCTGCGTGTACTACCACGTCATAAGGGCAGAAGAATGTATCTCAGCCTCACGGATCCACCGCAGTGACGCCAGTTGCTGTTCAAGCTCCCAAACCCGGAGTTCGAGCTCCTCCAGCTGACGACACTTCCTGCACATGTGATTGTCCAGGACACGGGAGTTCCCACGTGTGACAAGATGTGTATTCCACGGGAATGAGGTGCCCTGCCATGCCTTTATTTAATAGACCATCATTAACTTAACAGAAATAAACTCCATACTTTTCAATATATATTTAGAATTCGCATTGTTAACCTGTTCAAATAATCTTTACAATCAGTTGTTGTTAGCCTGGTAACGACCTCATGGTTTCTGGCAAGTGAGATCACATGCACTTTGAGTTTGTGGGAACAGGAGATTACAGGACTTTGGACCAGAGAGTTTGTGGGCGGGACTGGCTACTAGTTTGAGGGGCTGAATTAGATTGAGGGTTGTATTTGTTTGAGGTGCTGTATTAGTTTGAGGGGCTGTATTAGTTTGATGAGCTGTATTAGTTTGAGGGTCTGTATTAGTTTGAGGTACTGTATTAGTTTGAGGGGCTCTATTAGTTTGAGGTACTGCATTAGTTTGAGGTACTGTATTAGTTTGAGGGTCTGTATTAGTTTGAGGTACTGTATTAGTTTGATGGGCTGTATTAGTTTGAGGAGCTGTATTAGTTTGAGGAGCTGTATTAGTTTGAGGAGCTGTATTAGATTGAGGGGCTGTATTAGTTTGAGGTACTGTATTAGTTTGAGGTACTGTATTAATTTGAGAGGCTGTATTAGTTTGTGGTACTGTATTAGTTTGAGGATCCATCGACACAAATTCCCCACTTTCATTGTTTAACTAAATGGCCACAGTTAAGGCGGCCAGCCCCATCCCAGAGTGGAGCAGAGCAGCCCTGAGAGGAATTTAATTACTGAATGGCCACAGCAGAGTGAAGGACTTCACCGAAACAATATGAGTTCTAGAGATGGGCCTGGTGGTGTTTGCAACAACAACCCCATTGCTGGGAGAATACAGCTGGCAATTGTCATTAGTTAATTCATGTGATCAAAATTCTCCGGTCTTTGGGGTTTTCAATTTCAATCTCAGCACTAAATATATTCCATCACAGCAGAGAATTAACTCGGCTGTCGTCATCTGTTTGTTCAAATGATTTTTTAAATAATATTTTCAGCGATGTTGCAACCTCAATCTCCCCGTGGATATCCCGCAGGGTATAATGAAAGGCTCTGGAATGTCCCGCCTCAGAGTTTAATTCAGAGAGATTGCCTGCAGCACGAGGGGACACATCGCTTCACAGAGAAAATGCTTGACACATATGACAGTGTGGAGAAAATATACTACGTGATCATTGCCGTCATTGGTGTTCCTGGTAAGTGATTATAACCATTGAATTTGTTTAAATCTGTGTGTGAGCTGGTGTCTGGTTTTGCTCTGTGACTGATAATGTTACATCCTGATCTAGTGGACACCTTTGTACAGAGACCCGATCAATGATAACATTTCGTTTAGTCAAATGTCCTGAATTACTGCTGAGGTTTTATTCCATTGCCTCAACTAAAAGTAAATTATGTTTGTAACTCACGGGCTCGCTATGTTAAGAAGTTATTGCCTTTATTGTAATATTGTGCACTGTTGAATTAGACCTCAGTGTAAGAAACTCTCTGAGAGAAGGTATTAGCGGAAGGGACTGTCACTGTAGAACTACTGAGTGTGGGTCACTAACTGAAGTGGAACACCTGACCCCAGTAGACATGTATTACTGGGAGTATCTGTCACTGTAGAATTGTACTGAGTGTGGGTCACTAACCGGAGTAGAACACCTGACCCCAGTGGCCATGTATTACTGGGAGTATCTGTCACTATAGAAGTACTGAGTGTGGGTCACTAACCGGAGTGGCTCACCTGATCCAAGTGGTCATGTATTACTGGGAGTATCTCTCACTGTAGAAATGTACTGAGTGTGGGTCACTAACCGGAGTGAAACAGCTGATCCCAGTGGCCATGTATTACTGGGAGTATATGTGATTGTAGAACTGTACTGAGTGTGGGTCACTAACTGGAGTGGAACACCTGATCCCAGTGGCCATGTATTACTGGGAGTATCTGTCACTGTAGAATTGTACTGAGTGTGGGTCACTAACTGGAGTGGATCACCTGACCCCAGTGGCCATGTATTACTGGGAGTATCTGTCACTGTAGAACTGTACTGAGTGTGTGTCACTAACCGGAGTGGGACAAGTCGCTTCCTATATGAAATTATTGTTTTAGATTACTAATCTGTCCCCTTCATGGAGCTGCATTCGTGTTTTCCCAAAGTAATCAATGGCAAGGAGGAAGATTTTTGCTGTTGTTTGAAGAAGTTTGGTTATAAGCATATGAGGCGCTGCAGCGAAGGTTCACGAGATTGATTCCTGGGATGACAGGGCAGTCCTATGATGAGAAATTGTGTAGAATGGGCCTATAGTCTCTGCAGTTTAGAAGAATGAGAGGTGATCTCATTGAAACATACAAGATTCTGAAGGGGACTGACAGGGTTAGATGATGAGAGTTTGTTTCTAGAACTAGGGGGCATAGTCTCAGGATAAGGGGTAGGCCATTTAAGACTGAGATGAGAAGGGTATTCTTCACTCAGAGGGTTGTGAATCTTTGGAATTCTCTGCCCAGAGGCCTGTGAATGCTGAGCCTTTGAGTATATTCAAGACTGAGATTGATGGATTTTTGGCCTCGGGGAATCAAGGCATATGGAGATCGGGCAGGAAAGTGCTATTGAGGTCGATGATCAGCCATGATCTTATTGAATGGTGGAGCTGGTTCGAGGGGCCGTATGGCCTACTCCTGCTCCTCTTTATGATATTCTAATGTTCATATATATGTTGAAATGTATTGATAATGCTTTGCTTCCTACTGAACTGCACCAACAGAAACAGATGTTAACTAATTACAGATAGGTAAACAACAGGACAGCAGAGTTACAGTATTCAAATCGTCTCTATAATGAATTATTGTTAATCAATGTATAGTTATTGTAAACACTTTAATTGTTTTGGTGCTGATTAATCACCTTCCCCCAACACCGTCCTGAGAATCTGTGGGTCATGAGTGCTGAATTTCATTATGTTACCGTTAGACGGGATGAATATTGGGCTGTGGTTATTGATTATTCCACTTCCGTAACTGATTGAGTTTTGACGCACCAGTTCATATCTCTGATTCAGAGTTTCTACACAGGTAACATAGGTTCATAGGTTCATAGAGTTATACAGCGCAGAAAGAGGCCCTTCGGCCCATCGTGTCCGCGCCGGCCATCAAGCCCAGTCTATTCTAATCTCATTTTCCAGCACTTGTTCCGTAGTCTTGTATGCTATGGCGTTTCAAGAGCTCATCTAAATGCTTGCATACATAGATACATAGAAGAGTACAGCACAGTACAGGCCCTTCGGCCCTCGATGTTGTGCCGAGCATTGTCCGAGACCAAGATCAAGCTATCCCACTCCCTATCACTCTGGTGTGCTCCATGTGCTTATCCAATAACCGCTTGAAAGTTCCTAAAGTGTCCGACTCCACTATCACAGCAGGCAGTCCATTCCACACCCCAACCACTCTCTGAGTAAAGAATCTACCTCGGACATCCCTTCTATATCTCCCCCCATGCACCTTATAGTTATGCCCCCTTGTAACAGCTGCCTCTACCCGAGGAAATAGTCTCTGAACATCCACTCTATCTATCCCCCTCATCATCTTATAAACCTCTATTAAGTCGCCTCTCATCCTCCTCCGCTCTAAAGAGAAAAGCCCCAACTCCCTCAATCTTTCCTCATAAGACCTCCCCCCCAAACCAGGCAGCATCCTGGTAAATCTCCTTTGCACTCTTTCCAATGCTTCCACGTCCTTCCTATAGTGAGGTGACCAGAACTGCACACAATATTCCAAATGTGGTCTCACCAAGGTCCTGTACAGTTGCAGCATAACCTCACGGTTCTTAAACTCAAACCCTCTGTTAATAAACGCCAACACACCATAGGCCTTCTTTACTGCTCTATCCAGTTGAGTGGCAACCTTCAGAGATCTGTGGATATGAACCCCCAGATCCCTCTGCTCCTCCACGTTCCTCAGAACCGTGCCGTTGACCCTGTAATCCTTATTCAAATTTGCCCTACCAAAATGAATCACCTCGCACTTATCAGGGTTAAATTCCATCTGCCATTTTTCGGCCCAGCTCTGCATCCTATCAATGTCTCTTTGCAGCCTACAACAGCCCTCCACCTCATCCACTGCTCCACCAATCTTGGTGTCATCAGCAAATTTACTGATCCACCCTTCAGTCCCCTCCTCCAAGTCATTGATAAAAATCACAAATAGCAGAGGACCCAGCACCGACCCCTGTGGAACACCGCTGGTAACTGGTCTCCAGTCCGAAAATGTTCCATCCACCACCACCCTCTGCCTTCTATGAGATAGCCAGTTACTTATCCAATCGGCCAAATTTCCCTCTATCCCACAACTCCTTAATTTCTTCATGAGCCGACCATGGGGAACCTTATCAAACGCCTTACTAAAATCCATGTATACGACATCAACTACCTTCATCTACACACTTAGTTACCTCCTCAAAGAATTCAATCAAATTTGTTAGGCAAGACTTACCCTTCACGAATCCGTGTTGACTATCCCTGATTAAGTTGCCCCTTTCCAAATGGTCATAAATCCTATCCCTCAGGACATTTTCCATTATCTTACCAACCACCGAAGTAAGACTAACCGGCCTATAATTACCAGGGTCATTCCTATTTCCTTTCATGAAGAGAGGAACAACATTCGCCACTCTCCAGTCCTCTGGCACCATTCCCGTGGACAGTGAGGACCCAAAGATCAAAGCCAGAGGCTCTGCAATCTCCTCCCTTGCCTCCCAAAGAATCCTAGGATATATCCCATCTGGCCCAGGGGACTTATCGACCCTCAGGTTCTTCAAAATTGCTAAAACATCTTCCCTCAGAACATCTACCACCTCCAGCCTATCCACCTTTATCACACTCTCATCCTCAAGAACATGGCCCCTCTCCTCGGTGAACACTGACGAAAAGTATTCATTCATCACCTCTCCTATCTCTTCTGACTCCATGCACAAGTTCCCACTACTGTCCTTGACCGGCACTACCCTCACCCTGGTCATTCTTTTATTTCTCACATAAGAGTAAAAGGCCTTGGGTTTTTTCTTAATCCGACCCGCCAAGGACTTCTCATGCCCCCTCCTAGCTCTCCTAAGCTCTTTTTTTAGCTCATTCCTTGCTACCTTGTACCCCTCAATCGACCCAACTGAACCTTGTTTTCTCATCCTTACATACGCTTCCTTTTTCCTCTTGACTAGACATTCAACCTCTTTTGTGAACCATGGTTCTCTCACTCGGCCATTTCCTCCCTGCCTGACAGGGACATACCTATCAAGGACACGCAGTAATTGCTCCATGAAAAAGCTCCACTTTTCGTTTGTGCCTTTCCCTGATAGTTTCTGTTCCCATCTTATACTCCCTAATTCTTGCCTAATCGCATCATAATTACCCCTCCCCCAATTATAAACCCTGCCCTGCCGTATGGCCCTATCCCTCTCCATTGCAATAGTGAACGTTACCGAATTGTGGTCACTATCTCCAAAGTGCTCTCCCACATACAAATCAAACACTTGGCCCGGTTCATTACCCAGTACCAAATCCAACGTGGCCCCAGCCTCTTGTCGGCCTATCCACATATTGTGTCAGGAAACCCTCCTGCACACACTGTGCAAAAACTATCCCATCCGAACTGTTTGACCTATAAAGGTTCCAATCAATATTTGGAAAGTTGAAGTCACCCATGACAACTACTCTGTGACCTCCACACCTATTCATAATCTGCTTTGCAATTTCTTCCTCCACATCTTTATTACTATTTGGGGGCCTGTAGAAAACTCCTAACAACGTGACCGCTCCTTTCCTATTTCTAACTTCAGCCCATATTACCTCAGACGGCAGATCCCCCTCGAACTGCCTTTCTGCCGCTGTTAAAGTATCCTTGATTAACAATGCTACTCCTCCACCTTCAGTGGTAGGGAAATTATTGGAAAAAATTCTGAGGGACAGAATTACTCTCCACTTGGAGAGGCAAGGATTAATCAATGATAGTCATCATGGCTTTGCCAGGGGGAGATCATGTCTCACCAATTTGATTGAATTTTTCGAGGAGGTGACTAGGTGTGTGGATGAGGGTAGTGCAGTTGATGTGGTCTACATGGACTTCTGTAAGGCTTTTGACAAAGTCCGGTATGGGAGACTGGTCAAGAAGGTAAGAGCCTATGTGATCCAGGCCAATTTGGCACATTGGATCCAAAATTGGGTTAGTAGCAGGAGGCAGAGGGTAATGGTCGAAGGTTGTTTTGTGACTGGAAGCATGTGTCCAGTGGTGTACCGCAGGGATCGGTGCTGGGTCCCTTGCTGTTTGTAGTGTGCATTAATGATTTAGATATGAATGTAGGAGGTATGATCAGAAAGTTCGCAGAGGACACGAAAATTGGTGGAGAGGTAAATAGCGAGGAGGGAAGCCTCAGGCTACAGGACGATATAGACGGGTTGGTCAGATGGGCACAACAGTGGCAAATTGAATTTAAACCTGAAAAGTGTGAGGTGATGCATTTTGGGAGGACAATCAAGGCAAGGGAATAAACAATGAATGGTAGGAACCTAGGAAGGACAGAGGATCAGAGGGACTTTGGTGTGCATGTATATAGATCCCTGAAGGCAGCAGGACAGGTAGATAAGTTAGTTAAGAAGGCATATGGGATACTTGCCTTCATTAGCCGAGGCATAGAATATAAGAGCAGGGAGGTTATGATGGAGCTGTGCAAAACGCTAGTTAGGCCACAACTGGAATATTGTGTGCAGTTCTGGTCGCCACACTATAGGAAGGATGTGATTGCATTAGAGAGGGTGCAGAGGAGATTCACCAGGATGTTACCTGGGCTGGAGGGTTTCAGCTATGAAGATAGACTGGACAGGCTGGGGTTGGTTTCCTTAGAGCAGAGAAGGCTGAGGTGGTGACCTGATTGAGGTGTACAAAATTATGAGGGGCATAGATAGGGTAGATAGAAAGGAACTGTTCCCCTTAGTAGAGGGCTCAATAACCAGGGGGCATAGTTTCAAGGTAAGGGGCAGGAGGTTTAGAGGGGATTTGAGGAAAAACTTTTTCACCCAGAGTTTGGTTGGAATCTGGAACTCACTGCCTGAAAGGGTGGTAGAGGCAGGAACCCTCACAACATTCAAGAAGCATTTAGATGAACACTTGAAACGCCATAGCATACAAGGCTACGGACCAAGTGCAGGAAAATGGGATTAGAATAGATAGGGCTTGATGGCCGGCGCAGATACGATGGGCCGAAGGACCTCTTTCTGTGCTTTATAACTCTATGACTCTATGACTCCCATATAATCGCGCTGTTTCTGGGTTGCACCAGTCCGGTATTCCCACCTCGGTCAGATTTAATATCACAGGCACCAACTTGTGAGGCACATCATGGTATAATACCCGAGTTGGGACTACCACTAACCCATTTGTCGGCCCCGGAGTGTGTTTGGGAGACAACCCGGGTTTCTTCTTGTTCTTCCCGCGATTGTGTTTTATTTGCGGGGGGTGGGTGGAATTTAGAACGGACTTTCAATTTGAATTCTCTGGCATCTATGGTTCGGTTTTCACATTCCGATACATGATCAGTAACACACATTTCATGGCCCAGCCCTCCCTCCTTTTCACCCAGCATCCATTGATAAGGGGGGGGCATTTTCTGCACCGGACACAAACGCAGGAGAAAGGTTGCAAACCGGGAATTCGGACCCAAGATTGACCTAATTCTTCAGTAGGCCTGGTCGAGGGTTTACACATCCATATATACCCTCAGGCTCCCGCCCCCACCGTGGCCAACACAACATGGTTTCCCCATGGACTTCCGATTGAGTTGTTCTCCCATTCTATCCCCAAGGGTCTCCTATCTGGCGGTAGCTAGTATTGTCACCCACCTTTGCCTGAATGATTCACTGTCCCACTCTTACACTTTATACATATTCCCCTCCCTTCTTGGACCGTGTATGTGTTTACCCGGACTATTCCTGAACAACTTGTGTCGCACATACCCTTGATAGATCGGAGGGTAACCTCCCGAGCGATACCTTGGGGCGGAGTTACTGGGCAATGGTAATCTGACTGTCCTAACTTGAATCGCTGGATGCTTCCCCATGAGTTCCTGCTGCCCTTTCGAGATGGAGCGCTATGTCACACAGCAACCAAAATATCCTCCCCATTTCTCTGCCTTGTTCTGGCCTGTGGAAGAGAGGAACAAAACGAAAAGTTACTCCCAGTCCCGCCTCCCTTCTTCCCACCATTGGTCTTTTAGGCTCTGCACTGACTATTCACTGGACCGCCTTGGCCGTTTCCGAGGTCCTTGCCTCAGATTGTAACCTCCATCCTGTACATGGGGAGGCAGCTCGTCACACGGAGGTGCCTCAGGTGGGGGCGCCGCATTAGACACCCCTTCTTCATCATCCCATTGGAGCGACTGAGTCAGTCTCACCATGCTCATGATCGTGGCCTGCTGTCTTCTTGACCTGCTTGTGGGCTGAAAAAGCTTCATCTGGTTAATGTGAAACTATTTGATTTTCTTAGGTATTCAGAAAGGATAGAATAAAAGGAAAAGGGGGTGGGGTAGCATTGCTGGTTAAAGAGGAGATTAATGCAATAGCTAGGAAGGACATCAGCTTGGAGTATGTGGAATCAATATGGGTTGAGCTGCAGAACACCAAAGGGCAGAAAACGTTAGTGGGAGTTGTGTACAGACCTCCAAACAGCAGTGGTGAGGTGGGGGAGGGTATGAAACAGGAAATCAGAGGTGCGTGCAAAAAAGGCACGGCAGTTATCATGGGTGACTTTAATATGCATATAGATTGGGCTACTCAAACTGGAAGCAATACGGTGGAGGAGGATTTCCTGGAGTGTTTAAGGGATGGTTTCCTAAACCAATATGTTGAGGAACCAACTCGAGGGGAGGCCATCCTGGACTGGGTGTTGTGTAATGAGGAGGGACTAATCAGCAATCTTGTGGTACGAGGCCCCCTGGGGAAGAGTGACCATAGTATGGTGGAGTTCTACATTAGGATGGAGAAGGAAACAGTTAAGTCAGAGACCATGGTCCAGAACTTAAATAAGGGCAACTTTGAGGGTATGAGGCGTGAATTGGCGAGGTTAAATTGGAAAGCGATATTTAAGGGGCTGTCAGTGGAAGGGCAATGGCAGACATTTAGAGATCGCATGGATGAACTACAACAATTGTACATCCCGGTCTGGCGTAAAAATAAAAAAGGGAAGGTGGCTCAACCATGGCTAACAAGGGAAATCAGGGATAGTATTAAAACCAAGGAAGTTGCATACAAATTGGCCAGAAGTGGCAGCAAACCCGGGGACTGGGAGAACTTCAAAACTCAGCAGAGGAGGACGAAGGGTTTGATTAGGGCAGGGAAAATAAAATATGAAAGGAAGCTTGCAGAGAACATTAAAATGGACTGCAAAAGCTTCTATAAATAAGTAAAAAGAAAAAGGTTAGTAAAAACAAACTTAGGTCCCCTGCAGTCGGAAACAGGGGAAGTCGTAATGGGGAACAAGGAAATGGCAGATCAATTGAACAAGTACTTTGGTTCGGTGTTTACTGTGGAGGACACACACAACCTGCCGGAAATAAAAGGGGTCAGAGGATCTGGTAAGAGGGAGGAGCTGAGGGAAATCCTTATTAGTCGGGAAAAGGTATTGGGGAAATTGATGGGACTGAAGGCTGAAAAATCCCCGGGGCCTGATGGTCTGCATCCCAGAGTACTTAAGGAGGTGGCCTTGGAAATAGTGGATGCATTGACTATCATTTTCCAACATTCCTTAGACTCTGGATCAGTTCCGATGGAGTGGAGGGTGGCCAATGTAACCCCTCTTTTTAAAAAAGGAGGGAGGGAGAAAGCAGGGAATTATAGACCGGTCAGCCTGACATCGGTCGTGGGTAAAATGATGGAAGCAATTATTAAAGATGTCATAACAGACCATTTGGAAAGTGGCGACATGATAGGTCCAAGTCAGCATGGATTTGTGAAAGGGAAATCATGCTTGACAAATCTTCTGGAATTTTTTGAGGATGTTTCCAATAGGGTGGACAGGGGGGAACCAGTAGATGTGGTGTATTTGGACTTTCAGAAGGCCTTCGACAAGGTCCCACACAAGAGATTGGTGAGCAAAGTTAAAGCACATGGGATTGGGGGTAATGTGTTGACGTGGATTGAGAACTGGTTGGCACACAGGAAACAAAGAGTAGGAGTAAATGGGTACTTTTCAGAATGGCAGGCAGTGACCAGTGGGGTACCGCAGGGTTCGGTGCTGGGACCCCAGCTGTTTACATTATATATTAATGATTTGGACGAAGGGATTAAATGTAATATCTCCAAATTTGCGGATGACACTAAATTGGGAGGCAGTGTGAACAATGAGGAGGATGCTAGGAGGCTACAGAGTGACTTGGACAGGTTGGGTGAATGGGCAAATGTATGGCAGATGAAGTACAATGTGGATAAATGTGAGGTTATCCACTTTGGTGGTAAAAATAGAGAGGTGGACTATTACCTGAATGGTGGCAGATTAGGGAAAGGGGACGTGCAACGAGACCTGGGCGTCATGGTACATCAGTCACTGAAGGTGGGAATGCAAGTGCAGCAGGCAGTCAAGAAAGCAAACGGAATGATGGCCTTCATAGCAAGGGGATTTGAGTACAGGAGTAGGGAGGTGATGCTACAGTTGTACAGGGACTTGGTGAGGCCACACCTGGAGTATTGTGCGCAGTTTTGGTCTCCTAACTTAAGGAAGGACATTCTTGCTATTGAGGGAGTGCAGCGAAGGTTCACTAGATTGATTCCTGGGATGGCCGGACTGACATATCAAGAAAGATTGGGTCAACTGAACTTGTATCCTCTGGAGTTCAGAAGAATGAGGGGGGATCTTATAGAGACATTTAAAATCCTGACTGGTTTAGACAAATTAGATGCGGGCAGAATGTTCCCAATGGTAGGGAAAACTAGAACCAGGGGTCACAGTCTAAGGATTAAGGGGAAGCCATTTAGGACTGAGCTGAGGAGGAACTTCTTCACCCAGAGAGTGGTGAATCTATGGAATTCTCTTCCACAGAAGGTTGTTGAGGCCAGTTCGCTAAATATATTCAAAAGGGAGTTAGATATAACACTCACAACTAAGGGATCAAGGGGTATGGCGAGAAAGCAGGAATGGGGTACTGAGGTAGCATGTTCAGCCATGAACGCATTGAATGGCGGTGCAGGCTCGAAGGACCGAATGGTCTACTCCTGTACCTATTTTCTATGTTTCTATGTTTCTAACTGAACCGCGTATACCAGAGGACAAGCTTTGTCAACAATGTTATACGGTCCCTTGTAGAGGGGTTCGAAAACTCCCACCCTCGCATAGTTTCATACCATTACCTGGCTCTCTAGTTCCCACTCCTGGGGTTTACTCGGAGTCAGGTGTAATCTGTTGCGTTGGTTTGTCTTCCCGATGTTGTGGGCTGCTCTCAAGTTCAGTTCATTCAAAGTTCCCCACAGGTCACTCAGGAATTTGTCCCGAGTGACTTCTTTCATTTGTTTATCAGGCAGTGTGGGGCCAACAGGTGTGTGGGGGTTCGCATGGCTCTCCCTGTTACCAATTCATCAGGGGAGTGACCCGCTCCTTTGGATGTGTTACTATGTATCCCCATAAGTGTTAGGGGAAGTACCTCATCCAACTTAGTTTGCTGTTTGTTTAATTCCTGTCGCAGGGCCAACTTCAACGTGCGGTTCATTCTTTCCACAATCCCTGATGACTGCGGGTTGGGGGTTACGTGCTATTTCCCTTCAGTTCTAAACAATTTCAGGGTGGCTTGCATCACTTGACCTGTAAAATGACTCCCTTGGTCTGACTCTACCAATCGAGGGCGCCGCCATCTGGAAAATACCTCCCTATCTAGGGTCTTGGCCGTCCACAATGCCGTGGCCGAATGCACGGGAAACCTTCGACCCACTTGGTAAAATTGTCCACTTGGACTAGACATTATTTATTGTCCTTCTTAGTGTTGGGCAGGGGTCTGATAAAATCAATCTGGACCCATTGCCCCGGTCCCTCAGGTCGACGGGAGTGTCCGAGGGCAGCCTTTCTTTTATGTGGGTCAGGATTGTTAGCAGCACACACTAAACAGGTTTTACACTAATCTTCTATGTCTTTCCTCAGATGAGGCCACCACCCTACCTCCTCGACCCGCTTCCAGGTTGTTGCGGATCCGGTGTGTCCAGCCCCCGGTCCCCCTGTGAGCGAGCTGCATGGATTCCTCCCTGTATCCCTCGGGCACAACCCACTTCTCTCCTTTGAACAACATACCTTCCCTGATGTTTACATCTTTGGCCCCATAAGGCCCTTCTACAATCTGACCTGCTTCTCTTTCCTTGAGGACAGCTGTTAGTAACACATCTGTCAGCTGTATTGTTTTGATATCCGGGAGAAGCAGAATATTAACAGCCGGAGTGATGGCTGCTACCACTCCCGATTGATACGGGTCCCACGGGACCCCTCTCTCCGCTCCCACCTTAGCAAGCTCTCCTGCTTTGCTATTTCCTCCCATCTGGTTTCTGCTTTAGAGTGGGCTTTGATCTTATGGATATAGTATTCCTCACCTCTCCTTCTAATGACTTCCGCTATGGTTGCCAGCATTGGCGCAGTAACCAGTGGCTTGCCATCTGCTGATTTAAAACCTCTTCTAGCCCAAATCGCCAAATATTCTGTGCAAGAATTACATGTAAACATAGAGTCAGAGCAGATAGTATAGGGCGGGGGGAAATCGGTGGGATGTGTTTCCACGTAAGTTATGGCTGCTAACTCTGCCTGCTGAGCACTGAGAGTGGTGGGTAACTTATTCGCCACTTCCATTCCTTTCTGTGGGTCGTAAATTCCACATCCTGTTTTACGTTCCCCCTTTTCCACAAAACTAGACCCATCCACATATATGTCTCTCCCTTCATGGTGGATACCAGGTTTGATTCCGCCTTCTGTTTCCCACACTCCTTCGACTGTACAAGTGTAGGGTTCCCCCATATATATAAGGCTGGGTGCTAATTTCAGATCGTTTATCGGTTTCACTTTCAGGTTCATCCCTTCTAACTGTCGGGTCCATGGAGCGACCCGTGTGCTTGACACTGTTCCCTGCTTAATTCGGCCTTCTAACAGGAGGCGGGTTGGCGTGTGGTGGGTAAGGAGAGTGATGGGCTGGGTCCCTGGGAATATGGCAAAATGCCTCATTGCCGACAATGTGGCCAGCAAGTGCCGCTCACAGGGAGAGTATCCCTTCTCCACCTCAGATAGCACTTTGGAGACATAAGCAACTGGTCTCAGACTCCCATTCACTTCCTGCATTAAAACAGCGCTCAGACTGGCGTCTGTTGGCGCTACTTCCAAAAAGAAGTCCTTCTTAGGGGGCCGGCCCCCAATGCTGGGGCTGTTTGTAGAACCTTTTTCAACTTTACAAAAGATTCCTCACAGCGCTCCCATTCCACTCCCTTTCTGAGTAATCTCAGCAAAGGAGCTGCCGTCGCTGCCTAATTCTCAATAAATTCTCTACAGTACCCTGTCAGACCCAGGAATGATTTGAGAGCAGCTATTGAACCCGGGCGCTGCAATTCCTGGACAGTTTGGCGCTTTGCTTTATATATTGCGCGCTCCACTGATTCAATAGTCAATCTAAGAGACTGAACCTCTCTTTGCTCTATCTGTGCATTCTTGTGGTTTACCTTGAAACCTACGACTGCAAGCAATTCTAACAATTTCTGCAGTAGTTCCTCATGTTCCTCTTCGCTGTCTGAGAACAGCAGGAAATCATCCACATCCTGCACAAGCTGGCCTGGCTGACTGAATTCTGATAGGCTGTTAGCCATACACTGGTGGACAATAGACGGGCTATTGTGGAATCCCTGTGGGAAACAAGTCCACGCATACTGCTGACCTTTAAAGGTAAAAGCAAACTTATACTGGTCCTCCGGGTGTGAGGGAATTGACCGGAAACCATTAGATATGTCCAGTACTGGGAACACAGGGACAGAGCTGGGAATGTTGCTGATTAAATCAATCACAGCTGCTCCTGTGGGAGCACAAGCAGGGATGGTTTTATTCAAGACTCTGTAATCTACAGTCATCCGCCAGGAATTGTCTGTCTTCATTACTGGCCAAACAGGAGAGTTAGCATGCGTCACAATAGGTCTCAGGACCACGTGTTCCACTAGGACGCAACAGCTTTTTCTCAGTCTCTCTCTCTGCTTCCTTGGGGAACGTGCACTGTTTCTGGGGCCGGAACATTGGCTCACCCCCCACACCCACCTCTACCCCTGTCACCCTTCCACAATCATGTCTGTGGGTAGCACAAGCTCCCTTGACATTCTGCACTGCGGTTTGATTCCTCTCGGGCACCCTGGCCATTAGTGTTTCTAAGTCATCGGGTCCAACAGGTGTTACCACCCACGCTTCTCCATGTCTCCGGGGTATAACGATTACTTCTTCACCACAGTCCACTCTGCCCCACAAACAGTTATTATCCATATCCACTGTCACATTGTGAGCCAACAGCCAGACAGACCCCAGCACTCCCATTCCTGGCTGATCCCATTTCATTAGTAAACATGTCCACTTTGTTTGTAGGGGTCCGACTGTGAAGATTAAAGGTTCTGAGACCGCCCCAGCTGCTGAGTTACCCGTGAAACCTCCTAAAACATAGGGGGCTCCACTTGACCAGGGAGACGACATCGGGGAGGGAGAGTGGATCTACCCTGCTTGACGCTCCAGTTTCTCCCAGATAGTCCCCTCTCTCGCCCTCAATCAGGATGTCTACACACGGTCTTCTCCAATCACCGTACCTGAGTGGACACAGGTACTCGGGCTGGGCGCGGCCCCGTCATGCTCGGATCTACCCGCGATCCTGCTCATGGGCCGCGTGGACCTTTGCTTGAGATGGTTCAAGCTCCTTCATCTGCTTAGCTACGTATCTAATGAAATCCTCATAACTGGGGGCGCTGGGCTGAGATTCGGCCTCTCGTGGGGCAGCCTCAACCATTTCTGTCTTAGGTGATCTTTTACAGTTCTGGGCATAATGTCCCACCACCCCATAGGCAGAGCACTTCTTTCCCTGACTCCCCTCTTGTTGACACTTCCGGGTGCCCCCCCCCCCCCCCCCCTTTCATTTCACACGCGTTGTGTTTTGATTTGCTTATTACCCCGGAGTTCTTTTTATCTACCTGGCGCGCCTCGAAACGCAGGGTCAATTTCCGCAGCACCCTGACCTCAGTATTGGTGATATCTTCTGGGTCAAAGTCCGCCATTGCAGCTTGTAAATAGGGCAGATTGTGGGAGATCAGTGTCCGCAACCAATGGTTCCGCGCTTCTCCGTCTAGGTCTGCTCTCCTTACCGCCCCTCCCATGGCTGCATTATAGGTCGGCCATAACCTGTCAGCAAAAGCTGCTGGGTCTTCGTTTGGGCCTTGATCCACGTCCCCCAACGCCTTAAAAGGATCCCCTTTACCCTGTCCCAACACCTGGGCAACCCTCAACTGTAGCGCACCGTATGTGCCCTCTCCCCTCTTATTCTCTGTTGGAAGTCCAGCAAAGACACTGGAGCTCAGGGTAAATAGCAGCAAGCGCTTCTTTACCTCCTCAACCAGGTCATTTAAAGCGGCCCTCTGTTCTCCCTCCAGGTAATGCCCTTGGGGGTCTCCTCCCATTACCAGCTTGTTTAAATCACTGAACATTTCCCTTAACTCCCCAGTATTATACGGGACCACAAACTCCCTCTCTAGCTCCCCCAACGCTCCTTCACCCGCCCGCACGAGCGACCCCCACCTATGGCACCGTTTGTGTCACATCGGGGCCATAGGTGGGGGTCTGACTCCCTCCGGTGGGCTATTTCCAGGTTGTGGGCCCCCATCCGGGTGATTTTTATGAAACCCTTTGCTATCCTGCTAATCTCCTCCAATCACAGGAGTCCTGGCCCACACAAGACCCCTCTGGACCTTCAACTTTTCCTCCAGCTCCCTAATCAATTCCTTACATTCAGTGTGATCCCCGGCAGCACTCCGGTCCTCCAGACCCTGTCTCTGAGTGACCCTGAATGCAGCCTTCAGATCATCATTAGCTTTCTCTGCTCGTTCTGCCCGATCTCTCTGGTTGGCCGCCTCCTCTGACGAAACATCACACTGATTCTGATTATTTATACAGTGGCTCTCAAGGTACTGCCCTTCATTACACCATCTCTCCTTTACCTTTTCCAACTGTCCCCTCAGCCTTTTCTTACTTTCTCCTTCATCCTCTAATTCCCGTCGAAGCCGGTTTACAACCTCTTCCTTATCACGGACATCCTTTGCCATCCCTTCCATCTCCTTATGCATCTGAGCCATTTTACACACATCATTCTTAAACTGCCTTTGATCTGCCATTAACCAGACGGCCTTTACCATCCCTGGCCGGCAGGTGGACCCTTGGGTCCGCTGTTCAGCCTCAGCCACTGTGTCAGCACCATCAATAATGCCCCGTACCCACCCCTCCCTGAGGCGTAACTTCGCTCTCACATATTTCCTGACTAACTCATCCATTGTTTTGCCATTGTTTGTTCCGAACGAGTCTCTGTTCGGGCGCCAGAATCAGTAATGCGTTTTGATTCTCTGAGAGTTTATAGAGTTCAGACTCGAGGAACAGACAACACAAAACCCAATGAATCTGTGAAACTTCGTTTACTTAAAAATCAACAAGAGGTTACCAGTAATTCCCAGAATACAAACTGTACTCAATTCATGCACTTATCACAAGCAAGCACCTAAAATCAGTGACTTTAAGCTCAGGTGATTATAAGTAAAACCACATACATACTATTCACCAGATGGGAGGTCAATTCAACGATGACAGACGTATGACTAACTGTAACTGGCACCTGACCACGTCACCATCGATTATAGTCCCGAATCTCAGTGTCCAATAACAGTTATAACACAAAACTGGGCAACTGGCCCCCAGCATTCATGTCCCAAACTGTGGGGAATGTTGTTTTCCTCTCTTTCTCGCTCTCTATCTGTTTTAAGGCTCAGTTCACCAAGGCAAGACTCCAAGGACTGGAGAGAGTCATTGTTTTTCACATCTGCAGGGTTGTTGAGGTTCTCACATAATTTTCAAGATCTTATCTTCTGAACGAAATGTACCAGCACATTAGAAGTTTTGCAAATGCTTTTAGTCAAGCAGTCTCTTGCCCTCATAGCTTGTCGGTACATTTGGTCAGTTTTAGATTTAGTCAAATAGAGATCCAGTCAAGTTTACCAGGACAGATCTATTTTGGGCCTCAACTAATCGCCGCTTTTATTAACGACTTTATTGATGGGATTGAGAGCCACATATCCAAGTTTGACGATGACACAATGATAGGCGGCATTTAAGCAGTTTAGATGGAACCATGAAATTAGAAGAGATCTTAATAGATTAAGTGATTGGTGAAATCTATGGCAAATTGATTTAAATATAAGCAAGCGTGTGGTCATCCACTTCGGACCTAAAATGAAGAGATCAGAACAGTTTCTAAATGGTGAAACGCTGGAACCAGTGGGTGTCCAATGAGACTGAAGGGTCCATGTACATATATCATTCAATTGTCATGGACAGGTACAGAAAAGATCAAAAGGGCTAATTGAATGGTGGTATTTATATCTTTAGGACTACAATATAAGGGGGAGAAGTTCTGCTGCACCTATACAAAACACTGGTTAGACCAGACCTGGAGGACTGTGTTCATTTCTGCGCATCACACCTTAGGAAGGAAGTATCAGACTTAAAGAGTGAAGAGTAGATTTACCAGAATGATACATAGAGGCCAAGTGTTAAATTATGATCAGAGATTACACAAACTAGGATTGTATTCTCTGGATATTAGAAGCTTAAGGAGTGATTTGATTGAAGTATTCATGATATTAATGGGAACTGATAGGTTAGATAGAGAGAAGATATTTCCGATAATTCACAAGTATAGGATTAGTTGACTTAGCCTAAATATTAGATCCAAGCCTTTCAGGAGTGAAGTTAGGAAACACTTCTACATGTAATGGGTGGTAGAAATCTGTAACTCACCCCCACAAACAGCAGTTCATACTGGGTTAATTGTTAATTTTGAACCTGTGATGGATAGACTAAATAATAGGAAGCCATTAACTGTTGAGGAGCAAAGAGGATTGTGAGTCCCAGTTCACAGATCATTATCAGTTAATAGACATGGAGCAAAGGACATTTGATAAAGTCCCACGTAAGAAGATGTTAGGTAAAGTTGAAGCTCGTGGAAGTGAAGGCAAATTATTGTCCTGGATAGAAAATTGTTTGAGCGACAGGAGACATAGTGTGCAGATAATGGACAGCGACTTTAATTGGCAGGATATGACTAGTGGTGTCTCTGAGGGATCTATTTTGGGGCCTCGACTATTCACCGTTTTTATTAACGAATTAGTTGATGGGATTGAGAGCCACATGTCTATTTTTGACGAAGATACAAAGATAGGCGGCTTAATGAGCAGTTTAACTTCAATGGGATGCGAAACGATCTAGCAAGGGGAAAACGGAACCAAAGACTGACAGGAAAAACTGTAACGGAACAATGGGTGATCTTTAAGGAGGAGATGCTCCAAGTACAGGCTAGGTACATTCCAACAAGAGGGAAGGGCAAGCGAACCAAAGCAAGGGCTCCTTGGATGACAAGGGAGATAGAGAAGATGATGAAACAAAAAAAGAGTGTGTGTGTTGCATGTCAGGTGAATTCTTCAAGGGAGAACCAGACCAAATACAATAAGTTGAGAGGGGTTGTGAAGAGGAAACTAAAATTGGCAAAGAGAGAATATGAGAGTAGAATGGCGGTTAACATAACAGGGAACCCAAAAATCTTCTACCGGCATAAAGACATTGGCCCAGAAATTGATTTCGCTCTGTTCCCGCGGGGGTAAGGAGCAGGCGCGATCTCTCACTCCGCGTTGGCTTTTTCAGATCCAGCTCGCACGAACTTGATGTTCCAGACATCAGCTGGGCAGTGCTTGCGTATCCCACCGGCGTAGTGAATTCGTGTGAGCTGTGGGATTACATGACTCAGTTAGAGCCAATGGCAGCACACCATCTTCCATTCATAAGTTTCACATACGTGCTGTGAAAGCTATGAATCTTACACACCCCCAAAATAACAGCTAAACCTCAATTAATTTTTTTAAAAAACCATCACATTAATAAAATAAGTATAGTTAAATAAATTAACCATTTTAAATGAAAAATTAAATTTTTGAAAAAATTTAAAATCTTTTAAAAAGTTATAAAAATAAACTTACCTGTCTTTAAAGTCTCTAAAAAAGATATACCTGTTAAAAAAAATTCAAAATAATACTTAATTCACTACTTACCTTGTTAAAAGTGGGTCTTACTCCTTTTTTCATTTCTAAAATCACCGTACTTACCTGCGCGTCCAAAGCACTAAGTGCACAGCGTGCGCGCAGCCTGTAGCGCGCACGCGGTGCACCGAGGAACCGCCCCCTTTTCCAAAAACCAAGTGCCGGTTTTCAGCGCATGCGCAGTGCATGCAGAAAACCGACAATTGGAGAGAGAATACGCGAGAGTACACAGTGCGTACTCTCGCGTAGCGGCATCAATTTTTGGCCCATTATGCAGTTAGTAAGAGGCGGGGTGGATCCTATTAGTGACAAAGAAGTTGATATATGCTTAGAGGGGCAGGGCAAGGCTAGAATACCAAATGAGTACTTTGTATCGGTGTTTACTAAGGAGGTGGATGCTGATAAATTATCGGTAGAAGTGGAAAAGGTAGAAGCAATGGAAGGGGTGAAAATAGATAGACAGGATGTACGAGAAAGGCTGGGTATACTTAGAGTGGACAAGGCGTCTGGTCCAGGTGGCATCCATCCCAGGTTGCTATGGAAAATGGAGGAGGAGATGGCGGCGGGCTTGCCATAATTTTCCAATCTTCCCTAGATGCGGGGGAGGTGCCTGACGATTGGAAAATGGCAAATGTGACACCATTGTTGAAGAAAGGGCGTAAGGACAATCCTAGTAACTACAGGCCGGTCAGTTTAACATCAGTGGTGGGTAAAGTTTGAAAACAATAATCAAGGAAAACATTAACGGGCATTTGGAGAGCTTTAAGCTAATTAAGGAGAGCCAACACGGATTTTTAAAAGGCAGATCGTGTTTGAATAATTTAATTGAATTTTTTCTTGAAGTAACAAAGAGGATTGAAGAAGGGAACACAATGGATGCTGTCTACATGGATTTTCGGAAGGCGTTTGACAAAGTACCACATAGAAGGCTGCTTAACAAAATTAAGGCTCATGGAATAGGTGGGTCAGTTGCAGCTTGGATAAGGAATTGGCTCAAGGACAGAAAACAGCGAGTTGTGGTAAATGGCCGTTTTTCAGACTGGAGGATGGTAGACAGTGGTGTTCTGCAAGGATCAGTTCTGGGGCCAATGCTTTTTTGATACGACCTGGATATTGGAATACAGAGTAGAATTTCTAAATTTGCTGATGACACCAAACTTGGGTGTGTGGCAAACAGTGATGATGATATCAATTGGCTGCAACAGGACATAGAAAGGCTAGCAGACAATTGGCAGATGGAATTTAACAAAGAGAAGTGTGAGGTGAAGCATTTTGGCAGAAGGAACAGGGAGAGGTAATATACACTTAATGGCACAGTTTTAAAGAGTGTGCAGGGACAGAGGGACCTGGGAGTTAATGTGCATAGGTCCCTGAAGGTGGCAGAATATATTGAGAGAGCCGTTAACAAAGCATATGCGATCTTGGGCTTCATAAATAGCGGTATTGAGTACAAAATTAGAGACGTTATGCTGAACATTTATAAAGCGCTGGTTAGGCCACAACTCACAACAAGAGTATTGCATCCAGTTCTGGTCACCACACTTTCGGAAAGATGTGAAGGCCCTTGAGATGGGGCAGAGGAGATTTACCAGAATGGTTCCGGGGATGGGGGAATCTTAGCTACAAGGACAGGTTGAAGAAGCTGGATTTGTTTTCATTAGAGAAAAGGAGGTTGACGTGTGATTTGATAGAGGTGTACAAGGTTATGACGGGTTTGGATAGGCTAGACGGGGAAATACTGTTCCTACTACTTGATGGTACAAGGACATAGGGGATACAAATTTAAGGTTTTGGGCAGGAGATACAGGGGAGATGTGAGGAAAAACATTTTTACACAGTGAGTGTTGCTGACTTGGAATTCGCTGCGGTTGGACGTGCTGGAAGCGGAGACACTCAATGTTTTAAAGGGGAGACTGGACAGGCACTTGTGGGAAATAAACTTGCAGGGCTACGGGGATAGAGCGGGGGAATGGGACTGACTGGATTGCTCTACAGACAGACGACATGGACTCGATGGACCGAATGGTCTCCTTCTGTGCCGTAATGACTCGATTAATCTATGACTCTAGATGGAACGATGAAATTAGAACAGATATTAATAGATTAAGTGAATGGGCAAATCTGTGGCAAACTGATTTAAATATAAGCAAGTGTAAGGTCATCCACTTAGGATCTAAAAAGGAGAGATCGGAATACATTTTTAAATGGTGAAAGGCTGGAACCAGTTGAGGTCCAAAGAGACTTAAGTGCCCATGTTCATATATAATTAAATTGTCATGAACAGGTACAGAAAATAATCAAAAAGGGTAATTTAATGCTGCTATTTATATCTAGAGGACATTGTATTATATACAGGCCTGATATATAGGCTGTTCGATCCTGAATTGAAATATGGAAACCTCTGAAACTGTTGACCTCAGCACCTAAAGTTTAGTTACACTTTCCATGTTAACAATCCTATACTAAACATACAAACATCACAGGAATATCCGGGACCTGAATGTGTGCAAGACACTGCTCTTAATCCACCCGATAAGGTGGACCATGGCGAGCTGTTTCACCTTGTCCAGAACAGGTGCACCAGAGGACACGGCCTGAGATTGAAGGGGGTAAATTCAAACTAATCTCTGGAAACATTATTTCAGTAGCGACTGTGTATCTATGGAACAGGCTTCCTTCCTAATCTTTATAATTAAAACTAGGGTACAGGGGTGTTCAGGGGAACACGAACAGCAAAATTAGAAATAGAATAAAGGGGAATTTAGGGGAGCACTGTAAATATTTAATTAGACATAGAGAGCAGGAACATTAAGTAGAACAAAGTAAGTGTTAATTAGAAATAGAATAACGGGAATATAGGGGATCACATTGATGGTTTAATTAGAAATAGAGGTCATGGGAATATGGCAACTGATATTAGAAATAGGGACCAGCGGAACACAATGACCCTTCATTTACAGATGGGGACAGGGGAAGACAGTAACTGTTCAATTAGAAATAGAGGACAAGGAGATTCAGGGGGATAAACTAACTGTCTAATTAGAAATAGAATAAAAGGAGACATGGGTTAACACAGTAAATAACTGTTTATTTAAAAGTAGGGGACGGGGAGGCAGTAACTCTTTATTTATAAATAGAGGAGATGGGAATGTCAGTGAAACTCAATAACTGTTTAATTATAAATAGAGAAACACAAGGCAATACAACAACTGGTTAATTAGAAACAGCGGATGGGGACTCACAACCACATCAGACTGAATGTGACCCGGTAATGTAACGGTTAATTATTCAAGCCATTGCTTTCTATTTTACCTGTGGAGTTTGGATGATATGGTTGATTGAAGGTCGCCTTCTCAGGATTGTAGCTGGGTGCAGAACATCGCTGACTGATGGAACTAAAACCTCTGCCGGCTGCCTGACCCGGGCCTTAAATACCACTGTGTGTCCGCATCCAGGTAAATCAGAATGTGGCTCTTACACAAAACCACCCGCAACTAATCATCACTTTCCCCAGAAGCTGGATGCCAGCCGGACTGGCAGAGCCCGGGCTCCACGGGGCCCTGCAGCCAAGAGGATTGTGGTTCTGGAGAACCTCTGGGTCAAGTGAAACGTGAAAGAGTGACGATTAAAGCGGGCTCTTAATCACAGTTAATAAATTAAGCCCATTCACAATTAAAGTACAAAGGCTATTGTCAGCATAAGCTTTTCAATAATGTTCTTCAACATTGGAGTGAGGTGTCATAGGTTTATTAAGCACATAATATATGCAATAGTACTTACACACACATTTAAATATAGAAATTAGAACCACACCTGATGTTGGGTGGAGACACAAACATGTCACAGTCCTGAGCTCAGTATCTTAGGCCTTTACCAAAACGCGTGCATTTTTATACATTTTTCTCACTCCCTGTGCTTGACAATCCTCGCAATTCTGCATAACACAATTATATCAAAGTTAAAATAAAACTCTACATAAAGATAATTTAATTCATTTATCTGATCGATAGTTTCTCTATTGACCCATATAATTGCAACTGCAACAAGTGAAACCTTTAACAGTGAGACTGTCTGTTTCTGTATCTATTGTACTAATAGAAAATGATGATGGATGCCCGGATGTTTTCCATTGCAGAACTAACTCTCTTCCCAAACTGTTACCAAATGAGTAAAGTTTCCTGAAATTGACGAAACTGTTTTCAATGTCATGAGTTTAATTAAATAGTTTATTACTTCATCCTGAAACTGGCCATTGCTGCAGGGTCTGCCCTGGTCCAATAGCCCAGTGGTACTTTAAACAGACCAGTGCTTCCCTGCTTAACAGGAACAGGCTAAAGGTTAACATTGCTACAATAGAAAGATAAACCAATACAGTATCACATTAGCAGACCTTAGAATATTCTGATTAGCGGGAAATGGTTATATTGACCCGGGGTAAAAGAAAGAAAAGGAAAGATTTGTATTTATATAGCTCCTGTCACGACCACCGGCACTATACAGCCACTGAAGTATTTTTGAGGTGTAACCTCTGTTCTAATGGTGGAAACACGGCAGCCAATCTAAGCACACGAAGCTCCCACAAACAGCAATGTAAGAATGACCAGATAATTTGTTTTTTAGTGATGTTGATTAAGGGATAAATATTGGCTGGTACACCCCGGATTACTCCCTGCTCCTCTTCGAAATCGGGCAAAGGATCTTTTACGTCCACCTGAGAGGGCAGACGGAGCCTCAGTTTAACGTCTAATTCGAAAGAGGGCTCCTCCGACAGTGCAGCACCCCCTCAGCCCTGCACTGGAGTGTCAGCCTAGATTATGGTAGATTATTGAGTCTCTGGAGTGGGACTTGAAGCCACAACCTTCTCACGAGGTTGCTCCCAGCTGAGCCACGGCTGACCCAGGGAAAGCAGCAGACACAAAACACACGGCACAAAAAGGAAGAAAGTTTACTGATACCTGTTCATTTTCACAGCAACAATCGGCTTTCGTCCTAACGGTGAGACGGCCATTCTAAAATGGAACACGGGCTGTAATTTTACTCTACTTAAAGGAAGCTGTAGTTTAATTTTTCATTTTTTTAATCAACATCAGAATCAATGTCGAAGGAGATTTCAGCACCTTCTTCAGCTCTTCCCTGAATTTAGTTTGTGTAGCTGCATAAATACACGTGTTTGTACAGGAACTCAAATACATGAGCATATATCCGGTTTCAATGGCGATGTATGCAGGGGATGTATAAACGGGTCGGCGAAAAACCACCAGGTTGTTAACTACAGAATTCACGGCAGCTGTCAGCCACAACAATATAAAACTGGCCGATACAGTGAAAAGTAAAATGATGGATTTCCTTCGGCTCTCCAGCTCTGGATCGCTCTGATTCTCACCGCTGTGACCCCGGAGTCCCCTGCGGGCTCTGCTTGCCTCTAAAATACGTCTGACAGTCAAACAATTAAAAAGTAATATTAAAACAAAAGGAATATATGTAATTAAAATACTTTCTAAGCGGTTGTAGGCTACACCTGCAGGCGATGTATGAAAGGCCATACTCGGGACGAAACCCCAGGGAACATTGTTGATTATTTGTTTCTGTTCAAAGGCAAACCAAAAGGGGATGTTCTCTAAATAGCTCAGGACAGAGACCGTTGTTATAACCGAGGCCGCAGTTCTCACTGTGCAATACTTTGTTTTAAACTTCTGACAACATATAGCTACAAATCGGTCAAATGTGAAGGAGACGGTAAACCACACCGACATATCCAGGCTGACACAATTCATGTACACCATGAACTTACAAACGGCAGTGTAGGACAGGAATGAATATGGGAAGCGTTTACTCAAAATATGATATACAATTACATTGACGATCATGACCAGTAGATCTGCTGTTGCCATGGACACCATGTAGACCGAGATACATTTGGAAAGACCACATTTTCCTCTGGAGAGAATCACCATTGTCAATATGTTCGCTGTAAGAAAGAGGGACAAGAGTAAGTAATGGGGACACTCGGATAAATCTTACAGCGTATTGTGGGGAGATGAACCGATGTGTTCCTACTGAGGGTTATGCACACGGTTTCTCTTTATAATATAAGCAAGCATTGACAATATACCTTTTCAAACGAAAATATTCATGAAAAACCCAATATCGAGGTAGTGAGAATGCACCTGCATTCCAGCACACTTCAGTCAGACTGTGTCAAGCCGGTGGGTGGAGGTTGGTGCTGGGAGGGTCGCTCGTATTCAGTATCGGCAATGGTATCGGATAGCGACCCCAACACCACCGACAGCCAGGCACTGATGGCTCAACGGAAGGGAATGTTGACTTTGTGCGATAGTGTGATACGGGCGACCTCGGCTCAGCCGACCATGATCCATCTCTTCCGGCTGAATCTCCATCGCTATCGCCACTGACACTATATTCCTGCATAAACACAGAAAATGCTGGAAATACTCAGCAGGACCAGGATCAGCAGCATTAAACGTGGAGAGGAAAATGAAGTTAACGTTTCATGTCGAAACATTTCGTTAGAAATTGATTGAGGCTCCATTCAGACTTTAACGCTGCGGTCCAGCTCAAGCCGCAGTACCTCGCAGGGACATCAGATGTCAGCTCTATTCAATATAATTTACAAACAGTTACTGGAAATATATGAATTGAAATAATACATTCAGCTGTGACACAAACATTCGATGTAGGTCGAAACTCTGCGCTTTTTCTATTTCTAATGGCCCCGAGGAAGCTGCTCGGTAACAGAGCGGGAGCTGGTGGAGCCGCGAAGGTTCTTTGCAGCCGAGGGGAGGGGAGCAGCGCCCTGAGCGGCAATTATTGCTCCAAATATCTTTCACAGTCCTCTGATGGGTGGAGGTGGCTGCAGTACAATTAATTCTCAACTTAAAGTAGACAGTAAACAACGGTACAGATGAAGTGTTTGCCATGGACACTAAGCAATACATTCTTTAGTGATCTATGTACTATTGGACGGGCCGGAGAATCAGCCTCGCCCTCCCTCAGTATAGGGAGGAAGGTTGAGCGCCCGTTGCCCGCGATCGAGCGACCAGAACAGCGCCTCAGCGTCCGCGCGGACTGCTCCCGCTCAGATTCACCGATACCGGTGGATCAAAGACTCTGCAATGAGGACGTTCTCGGAATCTGATAAATTAACAATGAGATAGTCAACAGCTATTAGGCAACAGAAGACATTTTCTTACCGGGAGCCCCAAAGATTGCGAGAATAGGGTAATAAATGTGCATTATTTGTAGAATTGTTGCCAGTTCCATTTAAAAAAATCTGTGCGAAATCTGTCCAGCTTTACGGTTCGGACTGGAGTGTATCTGAGATCGGTAAATACTCCCCATTTATAGAACAATCGGAGCCCCGGCCAGAAAAAAAATGTTACACAACAAGTGGCGTTATTTACAGTCACTTAACAAACAAGGGGCGATTTTCCGCTTCAGAGAGCCCGGGCCGCCAGTGGGGAAATTGTACGGAACGCTGAACTGAAAATCCCTCCTGGACACTGCATTAGGCTCCAGAGGTGTCAAATTCATTCAGTGAAAACTTCACTCATCCATTGTCTAATTTAAATGAGATTTTTTATTGTAATGATATGTAGTGATGACACCTCTCTAATATCACTGGTGATGATTCATCACTAAAAATACTGGCGATGATTCATCGCGAACATTAACCAAATATTACTGGTGAGGGCCCAATCTAACATTATGCTGGTCATCCTGCACTATAATTACTGGTGGTGACCCTACTCCAACATTAATGGTGGTGAAACTACTCTAATATTACTGGTGGTGACTCTACTCTAACGATACTGGTGGTGATTCTAATCTAACATTACTGGTGGTGACTTTCATCTAACTATAGTGGTGGTGATTCTACTCTAACATTACTGGTGGTGATTCTACTATAACATTACTGATGGTGACGCTATTCTAAAATTACTGGTGGTGACTCTACTCTAACATTACTCGTGGTTACTTTATTCTAACATTACTGGTGGTGATTCCACTCTAACATTACTGGTGGTGACCCTACTCTAACAATACTGGCGGTGACCACACTCTAACATTACTGGTAGTGATTCTACTCTAACCTTACTGGTAGTGATTCCACTCTAACATTACTGGTGGTGACCCTACTCTAACATTATTGGTGGTGAATCTATGCTAACATTATTGGTGGTGACTCTACTATAACATTACTGGTGGTGACCCTGCTCTAACAATACTGGCGGTGACCACACTCTAACATTATTGGTGGTGAATCTATGCTAACATTATTGGTGGTGACTCTACTATAACATTACTGGTGGTGACCCTGCTCTAACAATACTGGCGGTGACCACACTCTAACATTACCGGTGGTGACTCTACTCCAACAGTACTGGTGGTGACCCTACTTTAATATTACTGGCGGTGACTCTACGCCAACATTGCTGGTGGTGATCCTAATCTAACATTACTGGTGGTAACTCTACTCTAACATTACTGGTGAGGGCCCTACTCTAATATTACAGGCGATGACCCTACCCTACAATTACTGGTGGTGCTGCTACTATAACATTACTGGTGGTGACTCTACTCCAAAATTGCTGGTGGTGACCATACTCTAACATTACTGGCGGTGACTCTACTCTAACGATACTGGTGGTGATTCTAATCTAACATTACTGGTGGTGACTTTCATCTAACTTTAGTGGTGGTGATTCTACTCTAACATTACTGGTGGTGATTCTAGTATAACATTACTGTTGGTGACTCTACTATAACATTACTGGTAGTGATTGTAATCTAAAATTGCTGGTGGTGACTCTACTCAAACATTACTGGCGGTGATGCTACTCTAATATTACTGGTGGTGACTCTACTCTAATATTACTGGTGTTGATACTACTCTAACATTACTGGTGGTGATTCGAATCTAACATTACTGGTGGTGATTCTAATCTAACATTACTGGTGGTGACTCTACTCTAACATTACTGGTGGTGATTGTAATGTAACAATACTGGTGGTGATTCTACACTAATACTTCTCTGGTGATTCGAATCTAACATTACTGTTGGTGATTCTACTCTAACATTACTGGTTGTGACTCTACTCGGACATTACAGGTGGTCCCTCTTATCTAACATTACTGGTGGTGATTCTACACTAACATTACTGGTCGTGATTCTACGATAACATTACTGGTGGTGATTCTACTCTAACATTACTGGTATAGATTCTAGTATAACATTACTGATGCTGACTCTACTCTAACATTACTGGTAGTGATTCTAATCTTACATTACCGGTGGTGATTCTAACTAACATTACTGGTAGTGATTCTAATATAACATTACTGCTGGTGATTCTAATCTAACATGACTGGTAGTGATTCGAATCTAACATTAATGATGGTTAATCTACTCTAACATTACTGGTGGTGACGCTACTCCAAATTTACTGGTAGTGATTCTACTCTAACCTTACTGGTAGTGATTCCACTCTAACATTACTGGTGGTGACCCTACTCTAACAATACTGGCGGTGACCACACTCTAACATTATTGGTGGTGAATCTATGCTAACATTATTGGTGGTGACTCTACTATAACATTACTGGTGGTGACCCTGCTCTAACAATACTGGCGGTGACCACACTCTAACATTACTGGTGGTGACCCTACTTTAATATTACTGGCGGTGACTCTATGCCAACATTGCTAGTGGTGATCCTAATCTAACATGACTGGTGGTAACTCTACTCTAACATTACTGGTGAGGGCCCTACTCTAATATTACAGGCGATGACCCTACCCTACAATTACTGGTGGTGCTGCTTCTATAACATTACTGGTGGTGACTCTACTCCAAAATTGCTGGTGGTGACCATACTCTAACATTACTGGCGGTGACTCTACTCTAACGATACTGGTGGTGATTCTAATCTAACATTACTGGTGGTGACTTTCATCTAACTTTAGTGGTGGTGATTCTACTCTAACATTACTGGTGGTGATTCTAGTATAACATTACAGTTGGTGACTCTACTATAACATTACTGGTAGTGATTGTAATCTAAAATTGCTGGTGGTGACTCTACTCAAACATTACTGGCGGTGATGCTACTCTAATATTACTGGTGGTGACTCTACTCTGACATTACTGGTAGTGATTCTAATCTAACATTACTGGTAGTGATTCTAACATTACATTACTGGTGGTGACTCTACGCTAACATTACTGCTAGTGATTCTACTCTAAAATTCCTGGTGATGACTCTACTACAACATTACTGTTGGTGCCTCTACTCTAACATTACTGGTAGTGACACTACTCTTACATTATTGGTGTTGATTCTACGCTAACATTACTGGTGGTGATTCTACTCTAACATTACTGGTATAGATCCTAGTATAACATTATTGATGGTGACTCTACTTTAACATTACTGGTAGTGAATCTAATCTAACATTACCGTGGTGATTCTAGTATAACTTTACTGGTGGTGACTCTACACTAACATTAATGGTAGTGATTCTACTCTAACATTACTGGTGGTGACACTGCTCTAACATTACTGGTAGTGATTCTGCTCTAACATCACTGCTGGTGATTCTACTCTAACATTATTGGTGGTGATTCTAATCTAACATTACAGGTGGTGACTCTACTCTAACATTACTGGGGGTGACACTACTCTAACATTCCTGGTGGTGCTTCTAATCTAATATTACTGGTGGTGGTTGTACTCGAACATTACTGGCAGTGACTCTACTCTAACATTACTGGTGGGGACTCTACACTTACATTATTGGTGGTGATTCTACTCTAGTATTACTGTTGGTGATTCTAATCTAACATTACTGGTAGTGATTCTACTCTAACATTACTGGTGGTGACTGTACTCTAATACTACTGATGGTGATTCTAATCTAACATTACTGGTAGTGTTTACACTATAACATTACAAATGGTGAATCTAGTATAACATTACAGGTGGTGTCTCTAATCTAACATTACTGGTAGTGATTCTAATCTAACATTACTGGCGCTGAATCTACTCTAACATTACTGGTGGTGACACTACTCTAACATTACTGGTGGTGACTGTAATCTAACATTACTGGTGGTGACTCTACTCTAACATTACTGTTGGTGATTCTACTCGAACATTACTGGTGGTGATTCTACTCTGACATTAGAGTTGGTCCCTCTACTCTAACATTACTGCGGGTGATTCTACTCTAACATTACTGGTGGTGACTCTACTCTAACATGACTGGTGATGATTCTAATCTAACTATACCGGTGGTGATTCTACTCTATCATTACCGGTGGTGATTCTAATCTAACATTACTGGTTGTGATTATAGTATAACATTACTGGTATTGACTATACTCTTACATTACTGGTAGTGATTGTACTCTAACATTACTGGTGGTGACTCTAATATAACATTACTGGTAGTTATTCTAATCAAACATTACTGGTAGTGATTCTAATCTTACATTACTGGTGGTGACTCTACTCTAACATTAATGGTGGTGACACTACTCTAACATTACTGGTGGTGACTGTAATCTAACATTACTGGTGGTGACTCTACTCTAACATTACTGTTTGTGATTCTACTCTAACATTACTGGTGGTGATTCTACTCTCATATTACTGGTGGTAATTCTAATCTAACATTACTGTTGTTGATTCTACTCGAACATTACTGGTGGTGATTCTACTCTGACATTACAGTTGTTCCCTCTACTCTAACATTACTGCGGGTGATTCTACTCTAACATTACTGGTGGTGACTCTACTCTAACATGACTGGTGATGATTCTAATCTAACTATACCGGTGGTGATTCTACTCTATCATTACTGGTGGTGATTCTAATCTAACATTACTGGTTGTGATTATAGTATAACATTACTGGTATTGACTATACTCTTACATTACTGGTAGTGATTGTACTCTAACATTACTGGTGGTGACTCTAATATAACATTACTGGTAGTTATTCTAATCTAACATTACTGGTAGTGAATCTACTCTTACATTATTGGTGGTGATTCTACTCTAATATTACAGGTGGTGATTTTACTCTAACATTACTGATGGCGATTCTACTCTAACATTATTGTCGGTGATTCTAATCTAACATTACTGGTGGTGACTCAACTCTAAAATTACTGGTGGTGACACTACTGTAACATTTCTGGTGGTGATTCTAATCTAATATTACTGGTAGTGATTGTACTCTAACATTACTGGTGGTGATTCTAGTATAACATTACTGCTGGTGACTCTACTCTAACATTATGGTAGTGATTCTAATCTAACATAAATGCTGGTGATTCTACTCTAACATTACTGCTGGTGACTGTACTCTAATAGTACTGGTGGTGATTCTAATCTAACATTACGGATAGTTATTCTACTCTAACATTACTGGTGTTGTTTCTGCTGTAACATTACTAGTGGTGAATCTAATCCAACATTACTGGTGGTGATTCTAATCTAACATTACTGGTGGAGATTCTACTCTAACATTACTCGTGGTGATTCTAATCTAACATTACTGGTGGTGACTCTGCTCTAACATTACTGGTGGTGACTCGACTCTAACATTACTGGTGGTGACTCTACTCTAACATTACTGGTGGTGATTCTGTTCGTATATTACTGGAGGTGATTCCACACTAACATTACTGGTGGTGAGTCTACTCTAACATTACTGGTGGTGATTCTACTCTAACATTACTGGTGGTGACTCTACTCTAACATTAATGGGGGTGACTCTACTCTAACATTACTGGTGGTGATTCTAATCTAACATTACTGGTAGTGATTCTACTCTAACATTACTAGTGGTAAATCTACTCCAACATTACTGGTGGTGATTCTAATCTAACATTACTGGTAGCGATACTAAACTAAAATTACTGGTGGTGACTGTATTCTAATATTACTGGTAGCGATTCTAATCTAACATTACTGGTAGTGATTCTAATCTAACATTACTGGTGGTGATTCTACTCTAACATTACTAGTGGTAAATCTACTCCAACATTACTGCTGATAATTCTAATCTAACATTACTGGTGGTGACTCTACACTAACATTACTGGTGGTGACTCGACTCTAACATTACTGGTGGTGACTCTACTCTAATATTACTGGTGTTGACTCAACTCTAACATTACTGCTGGTGATTATGCTCGAACATTACTGTTGGTGATTCGACACTAACATTACTGGTGGTGATTCTACTCTAATATTACTGGTGGTGATTCTTCTTTAACATTACTGGTGGTGACTCTAGTCTAACATTACTGGTGGCTAATCTACTCTGAAATTACTGGTGGTGATTCTACACTAACATTGCTGGTGCTGATTCTACTCTAACATTAATGCTGGTGATTCTACTCTAACATTACTGGTGTTCTCTCTACTCTAACATTACTGGTGGTGATTCTACTCTAACATTACTGGTGGTGACTGTACTCTAATAGTACTGGTGGTGATTCTAATCTAACATTACGGATAGTTATTCTACTCTAACATTACTGGTGTTGTTTCTGCTGTAACATTACTAGTGGTGAATCTAATCCAACATTACTGGTGGTGATTCTAATCTAACATTACTGGTGGAGATTCTACTCTAACATTACTCGTGGTGATTCTAATCTAACATTACTGGTGGTGACTCTGCTCTAACATTACTGGTGGTGACTCGACTCTAACATTACTGGTGGTGACTCTACTCTAACATTACTGGTGGTGATTCTGTTCGTATATTACTGGAGGTGATTCGACACTAACATTACTGGTGGTGAGTCTACTCTAACATTACTGGTGGTGATTCTACTCTAACATTACTGGTGGTGACTCTACTCTAACATTAATGGGGGTGACTCTACTCTAACATTACTGGTGGTGATTCTAATCTAACATTACTGGTAGTGATTCTACTCTAACATTACTAGTGGTAAATCTACTCCAACATTACTGGTGGTGATTCTAATCTAACATTACTGGTAGCGATACTAAACTAAAATTACTGGTGGTGACTGTATTCTAATATTACTGGTAGCGATTCTAATCTAACATTACTGGTAGTGATTCTAATCTAACATTACTGGTGGTGATTCTACTCTAACATTACTAGTGGTAAATCTACTCCAACATTACTGCTGATAATTCTAATCTAACATTACTGGTGGTGACTCTACACTAACATTACTGGTGGTGACTCGACTCTAACATTACTGGTGGTGACTCTACTCTAATATTACTGGTGTTGACTCAACACTAACATTACTGCTGGTGATTATGCTCGAACATTACTGTTGGTGATTCGACACTAACATTACTGGTGGTGATTCTACTCTAATATTACTGGTGGTGATTCTTCTTTAACATTACTGGTGGTGACTCTAGTCTAACATTACTGGTGGCTAATCTACTCTGAAATTACTGGTGGTGATTCTACACTAACATTGCTGGTGCTGATTCTACTCTAACATTAATGCTGGTGATTCTACTCTAACATTACTGGTGTTCTCTCTACTCTAACATTACTGGTGGTGATTCTACTCTAACATTACTGGTGGTGATTCTACTCTAACATGACTGGTGGTGATTCTGGACTAACATTACTGGTGGTGATTCTACTCTAACATTACTGGTGGTGACTCTACTCTAACATTATTGGTGCTGACTCGACAATAACATTACTGGTGGTGACCCCACTCTAACATTACTGGTGGTGATTGTAATCTAACATTACTGGTGGTGATTCTACTCGAAAATTACTGGTGGTGATTCTACTCTAACATTACTGATGGTGATTCTACTCTAAAATTATTGGAGGTGATTATACTCTAACATTACTCGTGGTGATTCATCTGTAACATTGCTGGTGGTGATTCTACTCTAAAATTACTAGTGGTGATTCTACTCTAACATTACTGGTGGTGACTCTACTGTAACATTACTGGTGGTGATTCTACTCTAACATTACTGCTGGTGATTCTACTCTAACATGACTGGTGATCATTCTAATCTATCAATAACAGTGGTGATTCTACTCTATCATTACTGGTGGTGACTCTAATCTAACATTCTTGGTTGTGATTCTCGTATAATATTCCTGGTGGTGACTCTACTCTTACATTACTGTTAGTGACTCTACTTTAACATTACTGATGGTCACTCTACTATAACATTACAAGTAGTGAGTCAACTCTAACATTACTGGTGGTGATTCTACTCTAACATTACTGGTGGTGACTCTACTCTAACATTAATGGAGGTGACTCTACTCTAACATTACTGGTGGTGATTCTAATCTAAAATTACTGGTGGTGATTCTACTCTAACATTACTGGTAGTGATTCTACTCTAACATTACTAGTGGTAAATCTACTCCAACATTACTGGTGGTGATTCTAATCTAACATTACTGGTAGCGATTCTACACTAACATTACTGGTAGTGACTGTATTCTAATATTACTGGTGGCGATTCTAATCTAACATTACTGGTAGTGATTCAACTCTAACATTACTGGTGGTGATTCTACTCTAACATGACTGGTGGTGATTCTAGACTAACATTACTGGTGGTGATTCTACTCTAACATTACTGGTGGTGAATCTATTCTTACATTAGTGGTTGTGATTCTAAGCTAACATTAATGATGGTGACTCTGATGTAACATTAATGGTGGTGATTCTACTCTAACATTACTGGTGGTGATTCTACTCTAACATTACTGGTGCTTACTCTACTCTAACATTATTGGTGCTGACTCGACAATAACATTACTGGTGGTGACCCCACTCTAACATTACTGGTGTTGATTCTAATCTAACATTACTGGTGGTGACTCTACACTAACATTACTGGTGGTGACTCTACTCTAACATTACTGGTGGTGACTCTACTCTAATATTACTGGTGTTGACTTAACTCTAACATTACTGGTGGTGATTATGCTCGAACATTACTGGTGGTGATTCGACACTAACATTACTGGTGGTGATTCTACTCTAATATTACTGGTGGCGATTCTTCTTTAACATTACTGGTGGTGACTCTACTCTAACATTACTGGTGGCTACTCTACTCTAAAATTACTGGTGGTGATTCTACACTAACATTGCAGGTGCTGATTCTACTCTAACATTAATGCTGGTGATTCTACTCTAACATGACTGGTGGTGATTCTAGACTAACATTACTGGTGGAGATTCTACTCGAACATTACTGGTGGTGATTCTACTCTAACATTACTGGTGGTGACTCTACTCTAACATTATTGGTGCTGACTCGACAATAACAATACTGGTGGTGACTCTACACTAACATTAATGGTGGTGACCCTACTCTAACGTTACTGGTGGTGCCTCTACACTAACATTATTGGTGGTGACCCCACTCTAACATTACTGGTGGTGATTCTAATCTAACATTACTGGTGGTGATTCTAAGCTAACATTAATTGTGGTGATTCCAATCTAACATTACTGGTGTTTATTCTAATCTAACAGTACTGGTGGTGATTCTACTCTAACATTACTGGTAGTGATTCTACTCTAACATTACTAGTGGTAAATCTACTCCAACATTACTGCTGGTGATTCTAATCTAACATTACTGGTAGCGATTCTACATTAACATTACTGGTAGTGACTGTATTCTAATATTACTGGTGGCGATTCTAATCTATCATTACTGGTAGTGATTCTACTCTAACATTACTGGTGGTGATTCTACTCTAACATGACTGGTGGTGATTCTAGACTAACATTACTGGTGGTGATTCTACTCTAACATTACTGGTGGTGAATCTATTCTTACATTACTGGTTGGGATTCTAAGCTAACATTACTGGTGGTGATTCTACTCTAACATTACTGTTGCTGACTCTACTCTAACATTATTGGTGCTGACTCGACAATAACATTACTGGTGGTGACCCCACTCTAACATTACTGGTGTTGATTCTAATCTAACATTACTGGTGGTGACTCTACACTAACATTACTGGTGGTGACTCTACTCTAATATTACTGGTGTTGACTCTACTCTAACATTACTGGTGGTGATTATGCTCGAACATTACTGGTGGTGATTCGACACTAACATTACTGGTGGTGATTCTACTCTAATATTACTGGTGGCTACTCTACTCTAAAATTACTGGTGGTGATTCTACACTAACACTGCTGGTGCTGATTCTACTCTAACATTAATGCTGGTGATTCTACTCTAACATTACTGGTGTTCTCTCGACTCTAAAATTACTGGTGGTGATTCTACTCTAACATTACTGGTGGTGATTCTACTCTAACATTACTGGTGGTGATTCTACTCTAACATGACTGGTGGTGATTCTAGACTAACATTACTGGTGGAGATTCTACTCTAACATTACTGGTGGTGAATCTATTCTTACATTACTAGTTGTGTTTCTAAGCTAACATTACTGATGGTGACTCTGATGTAACATTAATGGTGGTGATGCTACTCTAACATTACTGGTGGTGATTCTACTCTAACATTACTGGTGGTGACTCTACTCTAACATTATTGGTGCTGACTCGACAATAACAATACTGGTGGTGACTCTACACTAACATTAATGGTGGTGACCCTACTCTAACGTTACTGGTGGTGCCTCTACACTAACATTACTGGTGGTGACCCCACTCTAACATTACTGGTGGTGATTCTAATCTAACATTACTGGTGGTGATTCTAAGCTAACATTAATTGTGGTGATTCCAATCGAACATTACTGGTGGTGATTCTACTCGAAAATTACTGTTGGTGATTCTACTCTAACATTACTGATGGTGATTCTACTGTAAAATTACGGGAGGTGATTATACTGTAACATTACTCGTGGTGATTCATCTGTAACATTACTGGTGGTGATTCTACTCGAACATTACTGGTGGTGATTCTACTCTAACATTACTGGTGGTGTCTCTACTCTAACATTACTGGTGGTGACTCTACTCTAACATTACTGGTGTTGATTCTAATCTAACATTACTGGTGGTGACTCTACTCTAACATTACTGGTGGTGATTCTAATCTAACATTACTGGTGGTGATTCTAAGCTAACATTAATTGTGGTGATTCCAATCTAACATTACTGGTGGTGATTCTACTCGAAAATTACTGTTGGTGATTCTACTCTAACATTACTGATGGTGATTCTACTGTAAAATTACGGGAGGTGATTATACTGTAACATTACTCGTGGTGATTCATCTGTAACATTACTGGTGGTGATTCTACTCGAACATTACTGGTGGTGATTCTACTCTAACATTACTGGTGGTGATTCTACTCTAACATTACTGGTGGTGTCTCTACTCTAACATTACTGGTGGTGACTCTACTCTAACATTACTGGTGTTGATTCTAATCTAACATTACTGGTGGTGACTCTACTCTAACATTACTGGTGGTGTCTCTACTCTAACATTACTGGTGGTGTCTCTACTCTAACATTACTGGTGACTAATCTACTCTAAAATAACTGGTGGTGATACTACACTAACATTGCTGGTGCTGATTGTAATCTAACATTAATGCTGGTGATTCTACTCTAACATTACTGGTGGTGTCTCGACTCTAACATTACTGGTGGTGATTCTAGACTAACATTATTGGTAGTGATTCTACTCTATCATTACTGGTGATGACTCTACTCTAACATTACTGGTAGTGATTATAATCTAACATTACTCGTGGTGATTCTAAGCTAACTTTACTGGTGGTGATTCTACTCTAACATTACTGGTTCTGAATCTACTCTGACATTACAGGCGGTCCCTCTACTCTAACATTACTGATGGTGATTCTACACTAACATTACTGGTGGTGATTCTAATCCAACGTTACTGTTGGTGATTCTAATCGAACATTACTGGTGGTGATTCTAAGCTATCATTACTGGTGGTACTTCTAATCAAACATTACTGGTATTGATTCTAGTATAACATTACTGGTGGTGACTCTGCACTAACATTACTGGAAGTGATTCTAATCTAACGTTACCGTTGTTGATTCTAATCTAACATTACTGAAGTGATTCTAATCGATCATTGCAGGTGGTGATTCTAATCTAACATTACTGGTGGTGACTCTACTCTAACATCACTGCTGGTGATTCTACTCTAACATTTCTGGTGGTGTTTCTAATCTAATATTACTGGTGGTGGTTGTACTCGAACATTACTGGAAGTGACTCTACACTTACATTATTGGAGGTGATTCTACTCTAATATTACTGGTGGTGATTATAATCTAACATTACTGGTAGTGATTCTACTCTAACTTTACTGGCAGTGACTGTACTCTAATATTACTGGTGGTGATTCTAATCCAACATTACTGGTAGTGATTATACTCTAACATTACTAGTGGTGAATCTAGTATAACATTACAGGTGGTGTCTCTACTCTAACATTAATGGTCGTGATTCTAATCTAACATTACTGGTGCTGACTCTACTCTAACATTAATGGTTGTGACACAACTCTAACATTACTGGTGGTGACTCTAATCTAACATTACTGGTGGTGACTCTACTCTAACATTACTGTTGGTAATTCTACTCGAACATTACAGGTGCTGACACTACTCTAACATTACTGGTGGTGACACTACTCTAACATTACTGGTGGAGACTCTAATCTAATATTACTGGTGGTGGTTCTAATCTAACATTACTGGTAGTGATTCTACTCTAACATTACTGGTGGTGATTCTACTCTAACATTACTGATGGTGACTCTACTCTAACATGACTGGTGATGATTCTAATCTAACAATACCGGTGGTGATTCTACTCTATCATTACTGGTGGTGATTCTAATCGAACATTAATGGTTCTGATTATAGTATAACATTACTGGTGGTGACTCTACTCTTACATTACTGGTAGTGATTCTACTCTAACATTACTGGTGGTGACTCTACTATAACATTACTGGTGGTGATTCTACTCTAACATTCCTGGTGATGAATCTACTCCAACATTACTGTTGGTGCTTCTACTCTAACATTACTGGTGGCTAATCTACTCTAAAATTACTGGTGGTGATTCTACACTAACATTGCTGGTGTTCTCTCTACTCTAACATTATTGTTGGTGATTCTACTCTAACATTACTGGTGCTGATTCTACTCTAACTTGACTGGTGGTGATTCTAGACTAACATTACTGGTGGTGATTCTACTCTAACATTACTGGTGGTGATTCTACCCTAACATTACTGGTGGTGACTCTACTCTAACATTATTGGTGCTGACTCGACAATAACATTACTGGTGGTGACTCTACACTAACATTAATGGTTGTGACCCTACTCTAACGTTACTGGTGGTGCCTCTACACTAACATTACTGGTGGTGACCCCACTCTAACATTACTGGTGGTCATTCTAATATAACATTACTGGTGGTGATTCTAAGCTAACATTACTGGTGGTGACTCTACTATAACATTACTGGTGATGACTCTACTCCAACATTACTGTTGGTGGTTCTACTCTAACATTACTGGTGGTGATTCTACTCTAACATTACTGATGGCGATTCTACTGTAACATTACTGGTGATGACACTACTGTAACATTTCTGGTGTTGATTATAATCTAACATTACTGGTGGTGATTCTAATCTAATATTAATGCTGGTGATTGTACTCTAAAATTACTCGTTGTGACTCTACTCTAACATTATTGGTGGTGATTCAATTCTTATATAACTGGTATTGATTCTAATCTAACTTTACTGGTGGTGATTCTCGTATAACATTACTTCTGGTGACTCTACTCTAACATTACTGGTAGTGATTCTAATCTTACATTAATGCTGGTGATTATACTCTAATATTACTGGTGGTGACTGTACTCTAACATTACTGGTGGTGATTCTAATCTAACATTACTGATAGTTATTCTACTCTAACATTACTGGTGTTGAATCTGCTCTAACATTACTGGTGGTGAATCTACTCCAACATTACTGGTGGTAATTCTAATCTAACATTACTGGTGGTGATTCTACTCTAACGTTACTCGTGGTGATTCTAGTATAACATTACTGGTGGTGACTCAACTCTAACATTACTGGTGGTGACTCGACTCGAACATTTCTGGTGTTGACTCTACTCTAACATTAATGGAGGTGATTCTACTCTAACATTACAGGTGGTGACTCTACTCTAACATTGCTGGTGGTGACTCGACTCTAACATTACTGGTGGTGACTCTACTCTAACATTACTGGTGGTGATTCTGCTCGGTCATTACTGCTGGTGATTCGACACTAACATTACTGGTGGTGATTCGACACTAACATTTCTGGTAGCGATTCTACTCTAACATTACTGGTGGTGACTGTACTCTAATATTACTGGTAGTGATTCTAATCTAACATTACTGGCAGTGATTCTACTCTAACATTACTGGTGGTGATTCTACTATAACATTACTAGTGGTAAATCTACTCCAACATTACTGTTGGTGATTCTAATCTAACATTACTGTTGGTGACTCTACTCTAACATTACTGGTGGTGATTCTACTATAACATTACTAGTGGTAAATCTACTCCATCATTACTGGTGGTGATTCTAATCTAACATTACTGGTGGTGACATTACTCTAACATTACTGGTGTTGACTCTACTCTAACATTAATGGTGGTGATTCTGCTCGAACATTACTGGAGGTGATTCGACACTAACATTACTGGTGGTGATTCTACTCTAATATTACTGGTGGTGATTCTTCTTTAACATTACTGGTGGTGACTCGTCTCTAACATTACTGGTGGCTACTCTACTCTAAAATTACTGGTGATGATTCTACACTAACATTGCTGGTGCTGATTCTACTCTAACATTAATGCTGGTGATTTTACTCTCTCATTACTGGTGGTGTCTCTACTCCAACATTATTGGTGGTGATTCTACTCTAACATTACTGGTGGTGATTCTACTCGAACATTACTGGTGGTGATTCTAGACTAACATTACTGGTGCTGATTCTACTCTAACATTACTGGTGGTGATTCTACTCTTACATTACTGGTGGTGATCCTACTCTAACATTACTGATGGTGACTCTGATGTAACATTAATGGTGGTGATTCTACTCTAACATTACTGGTGGTGATCCTACTCTAACATTACTGGTGGTGACTCTACTCTAACATTACTGGGGGTGACTCTACTCTAACATTATTGGTGGTGATTCTAATCTAACATTACTGTTGGTGACTCTACTCTAACATTACTGGTGGTGATTCTACTATAACATTACTAGTGGTAAATCTACTCCAACATTACTGGTGGTGATTCTAATCTAACATTACTGGTGGTGACATTACTCTAACATTACTGGTGTTGACTCTACTCTAACATTAATGGTGGTGATTCTGCTCGAACATTACTGGAGGTGATTCTACTCTAACATTACTGGTGGTGATTCTACTCTAACGTTACTCGTGGTGATTCTAGTATAACATTACTGGTGGTGACTCTACTCTAACATTACTGGTGGTGACTCGACTCTAACATTACTGTTGTTGACTCTACTCTAACATTAATGGAGGTGATTCTACTCGAACATTACAGGTGGTGACTCTACTCTAACATTGCTGGTGGTGATTCTACTCTAACATTACTGGTGGTGCTTCTACTCTAACATTATTGGTGGTGACACTACTCTAACATTATTAATGGTGATTCTTCTCTAACATTACTGGTGGTGACTCTACACTAACATTACTGGTGGTGATTCGAATCTAACATTACTGGTGGTGACTCTACTCTAACATTAATGGTGGTAATTCTAAACTAAAATTTCTGGTGGTGACCCTTCTCTAATATTACTGGTGGTGATTCTGATCTAACATTAATGCTGGTGACTCTGCTCTGACATTAATGGTGGTGACTCTACTCTAACATTACTGGTGGTGATTCTGCTCTAACATTACTGGTGGTGATTCTAATCTAACATTACTGGTGGTGATTCTACTCTAACATTACTGGTGGTGATTCTGCTCTAACATTACTGGTGGTGATTCTAATCTAACATTACTGGTGGTGATTCTACTCTACAATTACTGGTGGTGATTCTACTCTATCATTACTGGTGGTGTCTCGACTCTAACATTACTGGTGGTGATTCTACTCGAACATTACTGGTGGTGATTCCAGACTAACATTACTGGTGCTGATTCTACTCTAACATTACTGGTGGTGATACTATTCTTACATTACTGGTGGTGATTCTACACTGACATTACTGATGGTGACTCTGATGTAACATTACTGGTGGTGATTCTACTCTAACATTACTGGTGGTGACTCTACTCTAACATTACTGGGGGTGACTCTACTCTAACATTACTGGTGGTGATACTACTCTAACATTAATGCTGGTGATTCTACTCTATCATTACTGGTGGTGTCTCTACTCTAACATTATTGGTGGTGATTCTACTCTAACATTACTGGTGGTGATTCTACTCGAACATTACTGGTGGTGATTCTAGACTAACATTACTGGTGCTGATTCTGCTCTAACATTACTGGTGGTGATACTATTCTTACATTACTGGTGCTGATTCTACTCTAACATTACTGGTGGTGATACTATTCTTACATTACTGGTGGTGATTCTACACTGACATTACTGATGGTGACTCTGATGTAACATTACTGGTGGTGACTCTACTCTAACATTACTGGTGGTGACTCGAATCGAACATTACTGGTGTTGACTCTACTCTAACATTAATGGAGGTGATTCTACTCCAACATTACAGGTGGTGACTCTACTCTAACATTGCTGGTGGTGACTCGACTCTAACATTACTGGTGGTGACTCTACTCTAACATTACTGGTGGTGATTCTGCTCGGTCATTACTGGTGGTGATTCGACACTAACATTACTGGTGGTGACTCGACTCGAACATTACTGGTGTTGACTCTACTCTAACATTAATGGAGGTGATTCTACTCTAACATTACAGGTGGTGACTCTACTCTAACATTGCTGGTGGTGACTCGACTCTAACATTACTGGTGGTGACTCTACTCTAACATTACTGGTGGTGATTCTGCTCGGTCATTACTGCTGGTGATTCGACACTAACATTACTGGTGGTGATTCGACACTAACATTTCTGGTAGCGATTCTACTCTAACATTACTGGTGGTGACTGTACTCTAATATTACTGGTAGTGATTCTAATCTAACATTACTGGTAGTGATTCTACTCTAACATTACTGGTGGTGATTCTACTATAACAATACTAGTGGTATATCTACTCCAACATTACTGTTGGTGATTCTAATCTAACATTACTGTTTGTGACTCTACTCTAACATTACTGGTGGTGATTCTACTATAACATTACTAGTGGTAAATCTACTCCAACGTTACTGGAGGTGATTCTAATCTAACATTACTGGTGGTGACATTACTCTAACATTACTGGTGTTGACTCTACTCTAACATCAATGGTGGTGATTCTGCTCGAACATTACTGGAGGTGATTCGACACTAACATTACTGGTGGTGATTCTACTCTAATATTACTGGTGGTGATTCTTCTTTAACATTACTGGTGGTGACTCGTCTCTAACATTACTGGTGGCTACTCTACTCTAAAATTACTGGTGGTGATCCTACACTAACATTGCTGGTGCTGATTCTACTCTAACATTAATGCTGGTGATTCTACTCTATCATTACTGGTGGTGTCTCTACTCTAACATTATTGGTGGTGATTCTACTCTAACATTACTGGTGGTGATTCTACTCGAACATTACTGGTGGTGATTCTACACTAACATTACTGGTGCTGATTCTACTCTAACATTACTGGTGGTGATTCTATTCTTACATTGCTGGTGGTGATCCTACTCTAACATTACTGATGGTGACTCTGATGTAACATTAATGGTGGTGATTCTACTCTAACATTACTGGTGGTGATCCTACTCTAACATTACTGGTGGTGACTCTACTCTAACATTACTGGGGGTGACTCTACTCTAACATTATTGGTGGTGATTCTAATCTAACATTACTGTTGGTGACTCTACTCTAACATTACTGGTGGTGATTCTACTATAACATTACTAGTGGTAAATCTACTCCAACATTACTGGTGGTGATTCTAATCTAACATTACTGGTGGTGACATTACTCTAACATTACTGGTGTTGACTCTACTCTAACATTAATGGTGGTGATTCTGCTCGAACATTACTGGAGGTGATTCGACACTAACATTACTGGTGTTGACTCTACTCTAACATTACTGGTGGTGATTCTGCTCTAACATTACTGGAGGTGATTCGACTCTAACATTACTGGTGGCTACTCTACTCTAAAATTACTGGTGGTGATTCTACACTAACATTGCTGGTCTGATTCTACTCTAACATTAATGCTGGTGATTCTACTCTATCATTACTGCTGGTGTCTCTACTCTAACATTATTGGTGGTGTCTCTACTCTAACATTACTGGTGGTGATTCTACTCGAACATTACTGGTGGTGATTCTAGACTAACATTACTGGTGCTGATTCTGCTCTAACATTACTGGTGGTGATTCTATTCTTACATTACTGGTGGTGATCCTACTCTAACATTACTGATGGTGACTCTGATGTAACATTAATGGTGGTGATTCTACTCTAACATTACTGGTGATGATCCTACTCTAACATTACTGGTGGTGACTCTACTCTAACATTACTGGGGGTGACTCTACTCTAACATTATTGGTGGTGACTCTACTCTAACATTACTGGTGGTGACTCTACTCTAACATTACTGGTGGTGCTTCTACTCTAACATTATTGGTGGTGACACTTATCTAACATTATTAATGGTGATTCTTCTCTAACATTACTGGTGGTGACTCTACACTAACATTACTGGTGGTGATTCGAATCTAACATTACTGGTGGTGACTCTACTCTAACATTACTGGTGGTAATTCTAAACTAAAATTTCTGGTGGTGACCCTTCTCTAATATTACTGGTGGTGATTCTGATCTAACATTAATGCTGGTGACTCTGCTCTGACATTAATGGTGGTGACTCTACTCTAACATTACTGGTGGTGATTCTGCTCTAACATTACTGGTGGTGATTCTAATCTAACATTACTGGTGGTGATTCTACTCTAACATTACTGGTGGTGATTCTACTCTACAATTACTGGTGGTGATTCTACTCTATCATTACTGGTGGTGTCTCGACTCTAACATTACTGGTGGTGATTCTACTCGAACATTACTGGTGGTGATTCCAGACTAACATTACTGGTGCTGATTCTACTCTAACATTACTGGTGGTGATACTATTCTTACATTACTGGTGGTGATTCTACACTGACATTACTGATGGTGACTCTGATGTAACATTACTGGTGGTGATTCTACTCTAACATTACTGGTGGTGACTCTACTCTAAAATTACTGGGGGTGACTCTACTCTAACATTACTGGTGGTGACTCTACTCTAACATTACTGGTGGTAACTCTACTCTAACATTACTGGTGGTACTTCTACTCTAACATTATTGGTGGTGACTCTACTCTAACATTACTGGTGGTGATTCTACTCTAACATTACTGGTGGTGATTCTAGACTAACATTACTTGTGCTGATTCTACTCTAACATTACTGGTGGTGATACTATTCTTACATTACTGGTGGTGATTCTACACTGACATTACTGATGGTGACTCTGATGTAACATTACTGGTGGTGACTCTACTCTAACATTACTTCTGGTGACTCGACTCGAACATTACTGGTGTTGACTCTACTCTAACATTAATGGAGGTGATTCTACTCTAACATTACAGGTGGTGACTCTACTCTAACATTGCTGGTGGTGACTCGACTCTAACATTACTGGTGGTGACTCTACACTAACATTACTGGTGGTGATTCTGCTCGGTCATTACTGGTGGTGATTCGACACTAACATTTCTGGTAGCGATTCTACTCTAACATTACTGGTTGTGACTGTTCTCTAATATTACTGGTAGTGATTCTAATCTAACATTACTGGTAGTGATTCTACTCTAACATTACTGGTGGTGATTCTACTATAACATTACTAGTGGTAAATCTACTCCAACATTACTGTTGGCGATTCTAATCTAACATTACTGTTGGTGACTCTACTCTAACATTACTGGTTGTGATTCTACTATAACATTACTAGTGGTAAATCAACTCCAACATTACTGGTGGTGATTCTAATCTAACATTACTGGTGGTGACATTACTCTAACATTACTGGTGTTGACTCTACTCTAACATTAATGTTGGTGATTCTGCTCGAACATTACTGGAGGTGATTCGACACTAACATTACTGGTGGTGATTCTACTCTAATATTACTGGTGGTGATTCTTCTTTAACATTACTGGTGGTGACTCGACTCTAACATTACTGGTGGCTACTCTACTCTAAAATTACTGGTGCTGATTCTACTCTAACATTAATGCTAGTGATTCTACTCTATGATTACTGGTGGTCTCTCTACTCTAACATTATTGGTGGTGATTCTACTCTAACATTACTGGTGGTGATTCTACTCGAACATTACTGGTGGTGATTCTAGACTAACATTACTGGTGCTGATTCTGCTCTAACATTACTGGTGGTGATTCTATTCTTACATTACTGGTGGTGATCCTACTCTAACATTACTGATGGTGACTCTGATGTAACATTAATGGTGGTGATTCTACTCTAACATTACTGGTGATGATCCTACTCTAACATTACTGGTGGTGACTGTACTCTAACATTACTGGGGGTGACTCTACTCTAACATTATTGGTGGTGACTCTACTCTAACATTACTGGTGGTGACTCTACTCTAACATTACTGGTGGTGCTTCTACTCTAACATTATTGGTGGTGACACTACTCTAACATTATTAATGGTGATTCTTCTCTAACATTACTGGTGGTGACTCTACACTAACATTACTGGTGGTGACTCTACTCTAACATTACTGGTGGTAATTCTAAACTAAAATTTCTGGTGGTGACCCTTCTCTAATATTACTGGTGGTGATTCTGATCTAACATTAATGCTGGTGACTCTGCTCTGACATTAATGGTGGTGACTCAACTCTAACATACTGTGGTGATTCTGCTCTAACATTACTGGTGGTGATTCTAATCTAACATTGCTGGTGGTGATTCTACTCTAACATTACTGGTGGTGATTCTACTCTACAATTACTGGTGGTGATTCTACTCTATCATTACTGGTGGTGTCTCGACTCTAACATTACTGGTGGTGATTCTACTCGAACATTACTGGTGGTGATTCCAGACTAACATTACTGGTGCTGATTCTACTCTAACATTACTGGTGGTGATACTATTCTTACATTACTGGTGGTGATTCTACACTGACATTACTGATGGTGACTCTGATGTAACATTACTGGTGGTGATTCTACTCTAACATTACTGGTGGTGACTCTACTCTAAAATTACTGGGGGTGACTCTACTCTAACATTACTGGTGGTGACTCTACTCTAACATTACTGGTGGTAACTCTACTCTAACATTACTGGTGGTACTTCTACTCTAACATTATTGGTGGTGACTCTACTCTAACATTACTGGTGGTGATTCTACTCTAACATTACTGGTGGTGATTCTAGACTAACATTACTTGTGCTGATTCTACTCTAACATTACTGGTGGTGATACTATTCTTACATTACTGGTGGTGATTCTACACTGACATTACTGATGGTGACTCTGATGTAACATTACTGGTGGTGACTCTACTCTAACATTACTTCTGGTGACTCGACTCGAACATTACTGGTGTTGACTCTACTCTAACATTAATGGAGGTGATTCTACTCTAACATTACAGGTGGTGACTCTACTCTAACATTGCTGGTGGTGACTCGACTCTAACATTACTGGTGGTGACTCTACTCTAACATTACTGGTGGTGATTCTGCTCGGTCATTACTGGTGGTGATTCGACACTAACATTTCTGGTAGCGATTCTACTCTAACATTACTGGTTGTGACTGTACTCTAATATTACTGGTAGTGATTCTAATCTAACATTACTGGTAGTGATTCTACTCTAACATTACTGGTGGTGATTCTACTATAACATTACTAGTGGTAAATCTACTCCAACATTACTGTTGGCGATTCTAATCTAACATTACGGTTGGTGACTCTACTCTAACATTACTGGTTGTGATTCTACTATAACATTACTAGTGGTAAATCAACTCCAACATTACTGGTGGTGATTCTAATCTAACATTACTGGTGGTGACATTACTCTAACATTACTGGTGTTGACTCTACTCTAACATTAATGTTGGTGATTCTGCTCGAACATTACTGGAGGTGATTCGACACTAACATTACTGGTGGTGATTCTACTCTAATATTACTGGTGGTGATTCTTCTTTAACATTACTGGTGGTGACTCGACTCTAACATTACTGGTGGCTACTCTACTCTAAAATTACTGGTGCTGATTCTACTCTAACATTGATGCTAGTGATTCTACTCTATGATTACTGGTGGTCTCTCTACTCTAACATTATTGGTGGTGATTCTACTCTAACATTACTGGTGGTGATTCTACTCGAACATTACTGGTGGTGATTCTAGACTAACATTACTGGTGCTGATTCTGCTCTAACATTACTGGTGGTGATTCTATTCTTACATTACTGGTGGTGATCCTACTCTAACATTACTGATGGTGACTCTGATGTAACATTAATGGTGGTGATTCTACTCTAACATTACTGGTGATGATCCTACTCTAACATTACTGGTGGTGACTCTACTCTAACATTACTGGGGGTGACTCTACTCTAACATTATTGGTGGTGACTCTACTCTAACATTACTGGTGGTGACTCTACTCTAACATTACTGGTGGTGCTTCTACTCTAACATTATTGGTGGTGACACTACTCTAACATTATTAATGGTGATTCTTCTCTAACATTACTGGTGGTGACTCTACACTAACATTACTGGTGGTGACTCTACTCTAACATTACTGGTGGTAATTCTAAACTAAAATTTCTGGTGGTGACCCTTCTCTAATATTACTGGTGGTGATTCTGATCTAACATTAATGCTGGTGACTCTGCTCTGACATTAATGGTGGTGACTCTACTCTAACATTACTGGTGGTGATTCTGCTCTAACATTACTGGTGGTGATTCTAATCTAACATTACTGGTGGTGATTCTACTCTCACATTACTGGTGGTGATTCTACTCTACAATTACTGGTGGTGATTCTAATCTATCATTACTGGTGGTGTCTCGACTCTAACATTACTGGTGGTGATTCTACTCGAACATTACTGGTGGTGATTCCAGACTAACATTACTGGTGCTGATTCTACTCTAACATTACTGGTGGTGATACTATTCTTACATTACTGGTGGTGATTCTACACTGACATTACTGATGGTGACTCTGATGTAACATTACTGGTGGTGATTCTACTCTAACATTACTGGTGGTGACTCTACTCTAAAATTACTGGGGGTGACTCTACTCTAACATTACTGGTGGTGACTCTACTCTAACATTACTGGTGGTAACTCTACTCTAACATTACTGGTGGTACTTCTACTCTAACATTATTGGTGGTGACTCTACTCTAACATTACTGGTGGTGATTCTACTCTAACATTACTGGTGGTGATTCTAGACTAACATTACTTGTGCTGATTCTACTCTAACATTACTGGTGGTGATACTATTCTTACATTACTGGTGGTGATTCTACACTGACATTACTGATGGTGACTCTGATGTAACATTACTGGTGGTGACTCTACTCTAACATTACTTCTGGTGACTCGACTCGAACATTACTGGTGTTGACTCTACTCTAACATTAATGGAGGTGATTCTACTCTAACATTACAGGTGGTGACTCTACTCTAACATTGCTGGTGGTGACTCGACTCTCACATTACTGGTGGTGACTCTACTCTAACATTACTGCTGGTGACTCTACTCTAACATTACTGGTGGTGATTCTGCTCGGTCATTACTGGTGGTGATTCTACTCTAACATCACTGCTGGTGATTCTACTCTAACATTTCTGGTGGTGTTTCTAATCTAATATTACTGGTGGTGGTTGTACTCGAACATTACTGGAAGTGACTCCACACTTACATTATTGGAGGTGATTCTACTCTAATATTACTGGGGGTGATTCTAATCTAACATTACTGGTAGTGATTCTACTCTAACTTTACTGGTAGTGACTTTACTCTAATATTACTGGTGGTGATTCTAATCTAACATTACTGGTAGTGATTATACTCTAACATTACTAGTGGTGAATCTAGTATAACATTACAGGTGGTGTCTCTACTCTAACATTAATGGTAGTGATTCTAATCTAACATTACTGGTGGTGACTCTACTCTAACATTACTGTTGGTAATTCTACTCGAACATTACACGTGCTGACACTACTCTAACATTACTGGTGGTGACACTACTCTAACATTACTGGTGGAGACTCTAATCTAATATTACTGGTGGTGATTCTAATCTAACATTACTGGTACTGATTCTACTCTAACATTACTGGTGGTGATTCTACTCTAACATTACTGATGGTGACTCTACTCTAACATGACTGGTGATGATTCTAATCTAACAATACCGGTGGTGATTCTACTCTATCATTACTGGTGGTGATTCTAATCGAACATTAATGGTTGTGATTATAGTATAACATTGCTGGTGGTGACTCTACTCTTACATTACTGGCAGTGATTCTACTCTAACATTACTGGTGGTGACTCTACTCTAACATTACTGGTGGAGACTCTAATCTAACATTAATGGTAGTGATTCTAATCTAACATTACTGGTGCTGACTTTAATCTAACATTACTGGTTCTGATTCTACTCTAACATTACTGGTGTTGATACTATTCTTACATTACTGGTGGTGATTCTACACTGACATTACTGATGGTGACTCTGATGTAACATTACTGGTGGTGATTCTACTCTAACATTACTGGTGCTGACTCTACTCTAACATTACTGGGGGTGACTCTACTCAAAGATTACTGGTGGTAACTCTACTCTAACATTACTGGTGGTACTTCTACTCTAACATTATTGGTGGTGACTCTACTCTAACATTATTGGTGGTGATTCTACTCTAACATTACTGGTGGTGATCCTACTCTAACATGACTGGTGGTGACTCTACTCTAACATTACTAGGGGTGACTCAACTCGAACATTACTGGTGGTGACTCTACTCTAACATTACTGGTGGTGCTTCTACTCTAACATTATTGCTGGTGACACTACTCTAACATTATTAATGGTGATTCTTCTCTAACATTACTGGTGGTGACTCTACACTAACATAACTGGTGGTGATTCTAATCTAACATTACTGGTGGTGACTCTACTCTAACATTACTGGTGGTCATTCTAAACTAACATTTCTGGTGGTGACCCTTCTCTAATATTACTGGTGGTGATTCTGATCTAACATTAATGCTGGTGACTCTGCTCTGACATTAATGGTGGTGACTCTACTCTAAAATTACTGGTGGTGATTCCAATCTAACATTACTGGTGGTGATTCTACTCTAACATTACTGGTGGTGATTCTAATCTAACATTACTGGTGGTGTTTCTAGTATAACTTTACTGGTGGTGACTCTACACTAGCATTAATGGTAGTGAATCTACTCTAACATTACTGGTGGTGACACTACTCTAACATTACTGGTAGTGATTCTACTCTAACATCACTGCTGGTGATTCTACTCTAACATTTCTGGTGGTGTTTCTAATCTAATATTACTGGTGGTGGTTGTACTCGAACATTACTGGAAGTGACTCTACACTTACATTATTGGAGGTGATTCTACTCTAATATTACTGGGGGTGATTCTAATCTAACATTACTGGTAGAGATTCTACTCTAACTTTACTGGTAGTGACTTTACTCTAATATTACTGGTGGTGATTCTAATCTAACATTACTGGTAGTGATTATACTCTAACATTACTGTTGGTAATTCTACTCGAACATTACAGGTGCTGACACTACTCTAACATTACTGGTGGTGACACTACTCTAACATTACTGGTGGAGACTCTAATCTAATATTACTGGTGGTGATTCTAATCTAACATTACTGGTAGAGATTCTACTCTAACATTACTGGTGGTGATTCTACTCTAACATTACTGATGGTGACTCTACTCTAACATGACTGGTGATGATTCTAATCTAACAATACCGGTGGTGATTCTACTCTATCTCTACTGGTGGTGATTCTAATCGAACATTAATGGTTGTGATTATAGTATAACATTACTGGTGGTGACTCTACTCTTACATTACTGGTAGTGATTGTACTCTAACATTACTGGTGGTGACTCTACTATAACATTACTGGTGGTGATTCTACTCTAACATTCCTGGTGATGAATCTACTCCAACATTACTGTTGGTGCTTCTACTCTAACATTACTGGTAGTGATTCTACTCTTACATTATTGATGGTGATTCTACTCTAACATTACTGATGGCGATTCTACTCTAACATTACTGTCGGTGATTCTAATATAACATTACTGGTGGTGACTCAACTCTAACATTACTGGTGGTGATTGTACTCTAAAATTACTCGTTGTGACTCTACTCTAACATTATTGGTGGTGATTCTATTCTAATATAACTGTTGGTGATTCTAATCTAACTTTACTGGTAGTGATTCTAATCGAACATTGCTGGTAGTGATTCTACTCTAACATTCCTGGTGGTGATTCTACTCTAACATTATTAGTGGTAAATCTACTCCAACATTACTGGTGATAATTCTAATCTAACATTACTGGTGGTGACTCTACACTAACATTACTGGTGGTGACTCTACTCTTACATTACTGGTGGTGACTCTACTCTAATATTACTGGTGTTGACTCTACTTTAACATTACTGGTGGTGATTATGCTCGAACATTACTGGCGGTGATTCGACACGAACATTACTGGTGGTGATTCTACTCTAATATTACTGGTGGTGATTCTTCTTTAACATTACTGGAGGTGACTGTACTCTAACATTACTGGTGGCTAATCTACTCTAAAATTACTGGTGGTGATTCTACACTAACATTGCTGGTGCTGATTCTACTCTAACATTAATGCTGGTGATTCTACTGTAACATTACTGGTGTTCTCTCTACTCTAACATTACTGTTGGTGATTCTACTCTAACATTACTGGTGCTGATTCTACTCTAACTTGACTGGTGGTGATTCTAGACTAACATTACTGGTGGTGATTCTACTCTAACATTACTGGTGGTGAATCTATTCTTACATTACTGGTTGTGTTTCTAAGCTAACATTACTGATGGTCACTCTGATGTAACATTACTGCTGGTGATTCTACTCTAACATTACTGGTGGTGATTCTACCCTAACATTACTGGTGGTGACTCTACTCTAACATTATTGGTGCTGACTCGACAATAACATTACTGGTGGTGACTCTACACTAACATTAATGGTTGTGACCCTACTCTAACGTTACTGTTGGTGCCTCTACTCTAACATTACTGGTGGTGACCCCACTCTAACATTACTGGTGGTCATTCTAATATAACATTTCTGGTGGTGATTCTAAGCTAACATTAATTGTGGTGATTCCAATCTAACATTACTGGTGGTGATTCTGCTCGAAAATTACTGGTGGTGATTCTACTCTAACATTACTGATGGTGATTCTACTCTAAAATTACTGGAGGTGATTATACTCTAACATTTCTCGTGGTGATTCATCTGTAACATTACTAGTGGTGATTCTACTCTAAAATTACTGGAGGTGATTTTAATCTAACATTACTGGCGGTGACTCTACTGTAACATTACTGATGGTGATTCTACTCTAACATTGCTGATGGTGATTCTACTCTAACGTTACTGGTGGTGATTCTACTCTAATATTCCTGCTGGTGATTCTACTCGAATATTACTGGTGGTGATTCTACACTAACATTACTGGTGGTGATTCTACTCCAGCATTACTGGTGTTGATTCTAATCTAACATTACTGGTGGTGACTCTACTCTAACATTACTGGTGGTGTCTCTACTCTAACATTACTAGTGGTGACTCTACTCTAACATTACTGGTGGCTAATCTACTCTAAAATAACTGGTGGTGATACTACACTAACATTGCTGGTGCTGATTGTACTCTAACATTAATGCTGGTGATTCTACTCTAACATTATTGGTGGTGTCTCTACTCTAACATTACTGGTGGTGATTCTACTCTAACATTACTGGTGGTGATTCTAGACTAACATTACTGGTAGTGATTCTACTCTATCATTACTGGTGGTGACTCTACTCTAACATTACTGGTAGTGATTATAATCTAACATTACTCGTGGTGATTCTAAGCTAACGTTACTGGTGGTGATTCTACTCTAACATTACTGGTGGTGATTCTAATCTAACGTTACTGTTGATGATTCTAATCGAATATTACTGGTGGTGATTCTAAGCTATCATTACTGGTGGTGATTATAGTATAACATTACTGGTGGTGACTCTACTCTAACATTACTGGAAGTGATTCTAATCTAACATTACCGTTGGTGATTCTAATCTAACATTACTGGTAGTGATTCTAATCGATCATTGCAGGTGGTGATTCGAATGTAACATTACTGGTTGTGATTATAGTATAACATTACTGGTGGTGACTCTACTCAAACATTACTGGTAGTGATTCTAATCTAGCATTACTGGTAGTCATTCTAATCTTACAATACTGGTGGTGACTCTACTCTAACATTACTGGTAGTGATACTAATCTAACATTACTGGTGGTGATTCTAATCTTCCATTACTGGTGGTGACTCTACTCTAACATTACTGGCAGTGATTCTACTCTAACATTACTGGTAGTGACTATACTACAACATTACTGTTGGTGCCTCTACTCTAACATTACTGGTAGTGACTCTACTATTACATTATTGGTGGTGATTCTAATCTAACATTACTGGTGGTGATTCTACACTAACATTACTGGTAGTGATTCTACGCTAACATTACTGGTGGTGATTCTACTCTAACATTACTGGTAGTTAATCTAATCTAACATTACCGGTGGTGATTCTAATCTAACATTACTGGTAGTGATTCTAATATAACATTACTAGTGGTGATTCTAACCTAACATTACTGGTGATGATTCTAGTATAACTTTACTGGTGGTGACTCTACACTAACATTAATGATAGTGAATCTACTCTAACATTACTGGTGGTGACACTACTCTAACATTACTGGTAGTGATTCTACTCTAACATCACTGCTGGTGATTCTACTCTAACATTTCTGGTGGTGATTCTAATCGAATATTACTGGTGGTGGTTGTACTCGAACATTACTGGTAGTGACTCTACACTTACATTATTGGAGGTGATTCTACTCTAATATTACTGGAGGTGATTCTAATCTAACATTACTGGTAGTGATTCTACTCTAACTTTACTGGTAGTGACTGTACTCTAATATTACTGGTGGTGATTCTAATCTAACATTACTGGTAGTGATTATACTCTAACATTACTAGTGGTGAATCTAGTATAACATTACAGGTGGTGTCTCTACTCTAACATTAATGGTAGTGATTCTAATCTAACATTACTGGTGCTGACTCTACTCTAACATTACTGGTGGTGACACTACTCTAACATTACTGGTGGTGACTCTAATCTAACATTACTGGTGGTGACTCTACTCTAACATTACTGTTGGTAATTCTACTCGAACATTACAGGTGCTGACACTACTCTAACATTACTGGTGGTTACACTACTCTAACATTACTGGTGGTGACTCTAATGTAACATTACTGGTAGTGATTCTACTCTAATATTACTGGTGGTGATTCTAATGTAACATTACTGGTAGTGATTCTACTCTAACATTACTGGTGGTGATTCTACTCTAACATTACTGATGGTGACTCTACTCTACCATGACTGGTGATGATTCTAATCTAACAATACCGGTGGTGATTCTACTCTATCATTACTGGTGGTGATTCTACTCGAACATTAATGGTTGTGATTATAGTATATCATTACTGGTAGTGATTCTACTCTAACATTACTGTTGGTGCTTCTACTCTGACATTACTGGTAGTGATTCTACTCTAACATTACTGGTGGTGACTCAACTCTAACATTACTGGTGATGACACTACTGTAACATTTCTGGTGTTGATTCTAATCTAACATTACTGGTGGTGATTCTAATCTAATATTAATGCTGGTGATTGTACTCTAAAATTACTCGTTGTGACTCTACTCTAACATTATTGGTGGTGATTCTATTCTAATATAACTGGTATTGATTCTAATCTAACTTTACTGGTAGTGATTCTACTCTAACATTACTGGTGGTGATTCTCGTATAACATTAATTCTGGTGACTCTACTCTAACATTACTGGTAGTGATTCTAATCTTACATTAATGCTGGTGATTATACTCTAATATTACTGGTGGTGACTGTACTCTAACATTACTGGTAGTGATTCTACTCTTACATTATTGGTGGTGATTCTACTCTAACATTACTGATGGCGATTCTACTCTAACATTACTGGTGGTGACTCAACTCTAACATTACTGCTGATGACACTACTGTAACATTTCTGGTGTTGATTCTAATCTAACATTACTGGTGGTGATTCTAATCTAATATTAATGCTGGTGATTGTACTCTAAAATTACTCGTTGTGACTCTACTCTAACATTATTGGTGGTGATTCTATTCTAATATAACTGGTATTGATTCTAATCTAACTTTACTGGTAGTGATTCTACTCTAACATTACTGGTGGTGATTCTCGTATAACATTACTTCTGGTGACTCTACTCTAACATTACTGGTAGTGATTCTAATCTTACATTAATGCTGGTGATTATACTCTAATATTACTGGTGGTGACTGTACTCTAACATTACTGGTGGTGATTCTAATCTAACATTACTGATAGTTATTCTACTCTAACATTACTGGTGTTGAATCTGCTCTAACATTACTAGTGGTGAATCTACTCCAACATTACTGGTGGTAATTCTAATCCAACATTACTGGTGGTGATTCTACTCTAACGTTACTGGTGGTGATTCTAGTATAACATTACTGGTGGTGACTCTACTCTAACATTACTGGTGGTGACTCGACTCGAACATTACTGGTGTTGACTCTACTCTAACATTAATGGAGGTGATTCTACTCTAACATTACAGGTGGTGACTCTGCTCTAACATTGCTGGTGGTGACTCGACTCTAACATTACTGGTGGTGACTCTACTCTAACATTACTGGTGGTGATTCTGCTCGGTCATTACTGGTGGTGATTCGACACTAACATTACTGGTGGTGATTCGACACTAACATTTCTGGTTGCGATTCTACTCTAACATTACTGGTGGTGACTGTACTCTAATATTACTGGTAGTGATTCTAATCTAACATTACTGGTAGTGATTCTACTCTAACATTACTGGTGGTGATTCTACTATAACATTACTAGTGGTAAATCTACTACAACATTACTGTTGGTGATTCTAATCTAACATTACTGTTGGTGACTCTACTCTAACATTACTGGTGGTGATTCTACTATAACATTACTAGTGGTAAATCTACTCCAACATTGCTGGTGGTGATTCTAATCTAACATTACTGGTGTTGACATTACTCTAACATTACTGGTGTTGACTCTACTCTAACATTAATGGTGGTGATTCTGCTCGAACATTACTGGAGGTGATTCGACACTAACATTACTGGTGGTGATTCTACTCCAATATTACTGGTGGTGATTCTTCTTTAACATTACTGGTGGTGACTCGACTCTAACATTACTGGTGGCTACTCTACTCTAAAATTACTGGTGGTGATTCTACACTAACATTGCTGGTGCTGATTCTACTCTAACATTAATGCTGGTGATTCTACTCTATCATTACTGGTGGTGTCTCTACTCTAACATTATTGGTGGTGATTCTACTCTAACATTACTGGTGGTGATTCTACTCGAACATTACTGGTGGTGATTCTAGACTAACATTACTGGTGCTGATTCTACTCTAACATTACTGCTGGTGATTCTATTCTGACATTACTGGTGGTGATCCTACTCTAACATTACTGATGGTGACTCTGATGTAACATTAATGGTGGTGATTCTACTCTAACATTACTGGTGGTGATCCTACTCTAACATTACTTGTGGTGACTCTACTCTAACATTACTGCGGGTGACTTTACTCTAACATTACTGGTGGTGACTCTATTCTAACATTACTGGTGGTGCTTCTACTCTAACATTATTGGTGGTGACACTTCTCTAACATTATTAATGGTGATTCTTCTCTAACATTACTGGTCATGACTCTACACTAACATTACTGGTGGTGATGCTAATCTAACATTACTGGTGGTGACTCTACTCTAACATTACTGCTGGTCATTCTAAACTAAAATTTCTGGTGGTGACCATTCTCTAATATTACTGGTGGTGATTCTGATCTAACATTAATGCTGGTGACTCTGCTCTGACATTAATGGTGGTGACTCTACTCTAACATTACTGGTGGTGATTCTGCTCTAACATTACTGGTGGTGATTCTAATCTAACATTACTGGTGGTGATTCTACTCTAACATTACTGGTGGTGATTCTACTCTAACCTAACTGGTGGTGTCTCTACAATAACATTACTGGTGGTGACATTACTCTGACATTACTGGTGTTGACTCTGCTCTAACATTAATGGTGGTGATTCTACTCTAATATTACTGGTGGTGATTCTTCTTTAACATTACTGGTGGTGACTCTAATCTAACATTACTGGTGGCTACTTTACTCTAAAATAACTGGTGGTGATTCTACACTGACATTGCTGGTGATGATTTTACTCTAACATTAATGCTGGTGATTCTACTCTATCATTACTGGTGGTGTCTCGACTCTAACATTATTGGTGGTGATTCTACTCTAACATTACTTTTGGTGATTCTACTCGAACATTACTGGTGGTGATTCTAGACTAACATTACTGGTGCTGATTCTACTCTAACATTACTGGTGGTGATACTATTCTTACATTACTGGTGGTGATTCTACACTGACATTACTGATGGTGACTCTGATGTAACATTACTGGTGGTGATTCTACTCTAACATTACTGGTGGTGACTCTACTCTAACATTACTGGGGGTGACTCTACTCTAACATTACTGGTGGTGACTCTACTCTTACATTACTGCTGGTAACTCTACTCTAACATGACTGGTGGTACTTCTACTCTAACATTATTGGTGGTGACTCTACTCTAACATTATTGGTGGTGATTCTACTCTAACATTACTGTTGGTGATTCTACTCGAACATTACTGGTGGTGATTCTAGACTAACATTAATGGTGCTGATTCTACTCTAACATTACTGGTGGTGATACTATTCTTACATTACTGGTGGTGATTCTACACTGACATTACTGATGGTGACTCTGATGTAACATTACTGGTGGTGACTCTACTCTAACATTACAGGTGGTGACTCTACTCTAACATTGCTGTTGGTGACTCGACTCTAACATTACTGGTGGTGACTCTACTCTAACATTACTGGTGGTGATTCGACACTAACATTTCTGGTAGCGATTCTACTCTAACATTACTGGTTTTGACTGTACTCTAATATTACTGGTAGTGATTCTAATCTAACATTACTGGTGGTGATTCTACTATAACATTACTAGTGGTAAATCTACTCCAACATTACTGTTGGTGATTCTAATCTAACATTACTGTTGGTGACTCTACTATAACATTACTGGTGGTGATTCTACTATAACAGTACTAGTGGTAAATCAACTCCAACATTACTGGTGGTGATTCTAATCTAACATTACTGGTGGTGACATTACTCTAACATTACTGGTGTTGACACTACTCTAACATTAATGTTGGTGATTCTGCTCGAACATTACTGGAGGTGATTCGACACTAACATTACTGGTGGTAATTCTACTCTACTATTACTGGTGGTGATTCTTCTTTAACATTACTGGTGGTGACTCGACTCTAACATTACTGGTGGCTACTCTACTCTAAAATTATTGGTGGTGATTCTACTCTATCATTACTGGTGGTGATTCTACTCTAACATTACTGGTGGTGATTCTACTCGAACATTACTGGTGCTGATTCTACTCTAACATTACTGGTGGTGATTCTATTCCTACATTACTGGTGGTGATCCTACTGTAACATTACTGATGGTGACTCTGATGTAACATTAATGGTGGTGATTCTACTCTAACATTACTGGTGGTGATCCTACTCTAACATGACTGGTGGTGACTCTACTCTAACATTACTGGGGGTGACTCTACTCTAACATTACTGGTGGTGACTCTACTCTAACCTTACTGGTGGTGCTTCTACTCTAACATTATTGCTGGTGACACTACTCTAACATTACTGGTGGTGATTCTAAACAAAAATTTCTGGTGGTGACCCTTCTCTAATATTACTGGTGGTGATTCTGATCTAACATTAATGCTGGTGACTCTGCTCTGACATTAATGGTGGTGACTCTACTCTAACATTACTGGTGGTGACTCTACTCTAACATTACTGGTGGCTACTTTACTCTAAAATTACTGGTGGTGATTCTACACTAACATTGCTGGTGATGATTCTACTCTAACATTAATGCTGGAGATTCTACTCTATCATTACTGGTGGTGTCTCTACTCTAACATTATTGGTGGTGATTCTACTCGAACATTACTCGTGGTGATTCTAGACTAACATTACTGGTGCTGATTCTACTCTAACGTTACTGGTGGTGATACTATTCTTAAATTACTGGTGGTGATTCTACACTAACATTGCTGGTGATGATTCTACTCTAACATTAATGCTGGAGATTCTACTCTATCATTACTGGTGGTGTCTCTACTCTAACATTATTGGTGGTGATTCTACTCGAACATTACTCGTGGTGATTCTAGACTAACATTACTGGTGCTGATTCTACTCTAACATTACTGGTGGTGATACTATTCTTAAATTACTGGTGGTGATTCTACACTAACATTACTGATGGAGACTCTGATGTAACATTATTGGTGGTGATTCTACTCTAACATTACTGGTGGTGACTCTACTCTACCATTACTGGGGGTGACTCTACTCTAACATTACTGGTGGTGACTCTACTCTAACATTACTGGTGGTAACTCTACTCTAACATTACTGGTGGTACTTCTACTCTAACATTATTGGTGGTGACTCTACTCTAACATTATTGATGGTGATTCTTCTCTAACATTACTGCTGGTGACTCTACACTAACATTATTGGTGGTGATTCTAATCTAACGTTACTGGTGGTGACTCTACTCTAACATTACCGGTGAACATTCTAATCTAACATAATTTGTGGTGTTTCTAATCTAACATTACTGGTGGTGATTCTAATCTAACATTACTGGTGTTGATTCTACTCTAACATTACTGGTGCTGACTCTACTCTACCATTACTGGGGGTGACTCTACTCTAACATTAGTGATGTTGATTCTATTCTAACATTACTGGTGGTGCCTCTACTCCAACATTGCTGATGTTGACTCTGCTCTAACATTAATGGTGGTGATTCTACTCTAACATTACTGGTGGTGACGCTATTCTAACATTACTGGCGGTGATTCTAATCTAACATTACTGGTGGTGACGCTACTCTAACATTACTGGTGTTGATTCTAATCTAACATTACTGGTGGTGACTCTACTCTAACATTAATGGTGGTGACTTTACTCTAACATTACTGGTGGGGACTCTACACTAACATTAATGATGGTGACCCTACTCTAACATTACTGGTGATGACTCTGCACTAACATTACCGGTGGTAACCCCATTCTAACATTACTGGTGGTGATTCTGATCTAACATTACTGGTGGTGATTCTACGCTAACATTACTTGTGGTGATTCTAATCTAACATTACTGATGGTGATTCTACTCGAAAATTACTGGTGGTGATTCTACTCTAACAATACTGCTGGTGATTCTACTCTAAAATTACTGGAGGTGATTATACTCTAACATTACTGCTGGTGATTCATCTCTAACATTACTGGTGGTGATTCTACTCTTAAATTACTGGTGGTGATTCTACTCTAACATTACTGGTGGTGACTCTACTGCAACATTACTGATAGTGATTCTACTCGAACATTACTGGTGGTGATTCTAATCTAACAATAACGGTGGTGATTCTACTCTATCATTACTGGTGGTGATTCTAATCTAACATTACTGGTTGTGATTATAGTATAACATTACTGCTGGTGACTCTACTCTTACATTACTGGTGGTGACTCTGCTATAACATTACTGGTAGTGATTCTAATCTAACGTTACTGGTAGTGATTCTAATCTTACATTACTGGTGGTGACTCTATTCTAACATTACTGGTAGGGATTCTACTCTAACATTACTGGTATTGACTCTACTCTTACATTATTGATGGTGATTCTACTCTAATATTACAGGTGGTGATTTTACTCAAACATTACTGATGGCGTTTCTAATCTAACATTATTGTCGGTGATTCTAATCTAACATTACTGGTGGTGACACAACTCTAACATTACTGCTGGTGACACTACTGTAACATTTCTGGTGTTGATTCTAATCTAACATTACTGGTGGTGACTCTACACTAACATTATTGGTGGTGATTCTAATCTAACATTACTGGTGGTGACTCTACTCTAACATTACTGATGGTCATTCTAATCTAACATCATTTGTGGTGATTCTAATCTAACATTACTGGTGGTGATTCTAATCTAACATTACTTGTGTTGATTCTACTCTAACATTACTGGTGGTGATTCTACTTTATCATTACTGGTGGTCACTCTTCTCTAACATTACTGGTGGTGACGCTACTCTAACATTAATGGTGGTGACTCTACTCTAACATTACTGGTGGGGACTCTACACAAACATTAATGATGGTGACCCTACTCTAACATTACTGGTGGTTACTCTGCACTAACATTACTTGTGGTGATTCTAAGCTAACATTACTTGTGGTGATTCTAATCTAACATTACTCAAGGTGATTCTACTCGAAAATTACTGGTGGTGATTCTACTCTAACATTACTGGTGGTGACTCTACTCTAACATTACTGGTGGTGATTCTAATCTAACATTACTGGTGGTGACTCTACTCTAACATTATTAATGGTGATTCTTCTCTAACATTACTGGTGGTGACTCTACACTAACATTACTGGTGGTGATTCTAATCTAACATTACTGGTGGTGATTCTAATCTAACATTACTGGTGGTGATTCTACTCCAACATTACTGGTGGTCATTCTAATCTAACATTTCTGGTGGTGACCCTTCTCTAATATTACTGGAGGTGCTTGTAATCGAACATTAATGGTGGTGACTCTACTCTAACAATAATGCTGGTGACTCTACTCTGCCATTAATGGTGGTGACTCTACTCTAACTTTACTGGTGGTGATTCTGCTCGGTCATTACTGGTGGTGATTCTAATCTAACATTACTGGTGGTGACTCTACAATAACATTACTGGTGGTGACATGACTCTAACATTACTGGTGTTGACTATACTGTAACATTAATGGTGGTGATTCTACTCTAATATTACTGGTGGTGATTCTTCTTTAACATTACTGGTGGTGACTCTACAATAACATTACTGGTGGTGACATGACTCTAACATTACTGGTGTTGACTATACTGTAACATTACTGGTGGCTCATCTACTCTAAAATTACTGGTGGTGATTCTACACTAACATTGCTGGTGATGATTCTACTCGAACATTAATGCTGGTGATTCTACTCTATCATTACTGGTGGTGTCTCTACTCTAACATTATTGGTGGTGATACTGCTCTAACATTAATGGTGGTGATTCTACTCGAACATTACTGCTGGTGATTCTAGACTAAAATTACTGGTGCTGATTCTATTCTAACATTACTGGTGGTGATTCTATTCTTACATTACTGGTGGTGATTCTACTCTAACATTACTGATGGTGTCTCTGATGTAACATTAATGGTGGTGATTCTATTCTAACATTATTGGTGGTGATTCTACTCTAACATTACTGGTGGTGACTACTCTAACATTACTGGGGGTGACTCTACTCTAACATCACTGGTGGTGACTCTACTCTAACATTACTGGTGGTGACTCTACTCTAACATTACTGGTGGTGCTTCTAATCTAACATTTCTGGTGTTTAAGGGATGGTTATCTGGATCAATATGTCGAGGAACCAACTCGGGAACAGGCTATATTGGACTGGGTACTGTGCAATGAGAAGGGACTAATTAGTAATCTTGTTGTACGGGGACCCTTGGGTCAGAGCGATCATAACATGATCGATTTCTCACTCGAAATGGAGAGCGAAGAAATTGACTCAGATACTAAGGTCCTGAATTTAAACAAGGGGAATTATGATGCCATTAGACGGGAACTGAAGTAGGTCTGATTGGACAACGTTCCTGGGAGGACTGGAGGTAGATAAACAATGGCAAGCATTTAAAGATAGAATGACAAAATTGCAAAAGTTGTTTATACCAATCTGGCATAAAAGGAAATCTAAAAAGGTGACTCAACCGTGGATAACAGGGGAAATTAGAGACAGCATAAAATCCAAAGATAGGGCGTATAAAATAGCCAAAAAAAGGGCCAGAGCGGAAGATTGGGAACAGTTTAAGATAGAGCAAAGGAGGACAAAGGGCTTAATCAAGAGGGGCAAAATAGCTTACGAAAGCAAGCTGGCGGAAAATATAAAAACTAACTCCAAAAGCTTTTATAAGTATATCAAGAGGAAAAGACTGGTGAAAACCAAAGTTGGCCCATTGCAGTCAGATACGGGGGAATATATAACGGGAAATAAAGAAATGGCAGACCAACTAAATGCATACTTTGGGTCAGTCTTTACGAAGGAAGACACAAAAAACCTCCCTGGGATATCGGGAAAAATAGCGACATTTGCAAAGGAGGAACTGACGCAAGTCAATATCTCTAAGGATATGGTGTTAAGGAAGCTAAAGGGATTGAAGGCGGACAAATCCCCAGGGCCTGATAACATGCATCCTAGGGTGCTGAAGGAGGTGGCCCTAGAGATAGCGGATGCACTAAGTATGATTTTTCAGAATTCATTAGACTCGGGAACAGTGCCCATGGATTGGAGGGTAGCTAACGTTACCCCACTATTCAAAAAGGGGGGTAGGGAAAAAGCAGGTAATTACAGACCTGTAAGCCTTACATCAGTTGTGGACAAAATGCTGGAGTCCATCATTAAGGATGAAATAGCGGAGCACTTAGCAAATGGGGACAGGATAGGACAGAGTCAACATGGATTTACAAAGGGTAAATCGTGCTTGACTAATCTATTGGAATTTTTTGAGGGAGTAACTGGTAAAATAGATGGGGGAGAGCCAGTAGATGTGGTGTACCTGGACTTCCAAAAGGCCTGCGATAAGGTCCCACATAAAAGATTAGCAGGGAAAATTGAAGCTCATGGGATAAAGGGGAAAGTATTGATGTGGATAGAGAACTGGCTGTCAGATAGAAAACAGAGAGTTGGAATAAACGGCTCATTTTCTGAATGGCAGGCAGTAACAAGTGGGGTACCACAGGGATCTGTCCTGGGTCCCCAGCTGTTCACAATTTACATTAATGACCTGGATCAGGGAGTCGGATGCAGCATTTCCAAATTTGCAGACGACACTAAACTAGGAGGGGGGGTGGGCTCAGAGGAGGAGACCAGGAAGCTCCAGAGCGATTTGGACAGACTGGGTGATTGGGCGGATAAATGGCAGATGCACTATAATGTGGACAAGTGCGAAGTTATCCACCTTGGGTGCAGGAACGGGAGGGCAAATTATTATTTAAATGGCAATAAATTGGGAGAGGGGGGAAGTACAGAGAGACCTGGGTGTTCTTGTACACCAGTCACTGAAGGCGAGCATGCAGGTGCAACAGGCGATCAAGAAGGCAAACGGTATGCTGGCCTTCATAGCAAAAGGGTTGGAATACAGGAACAGGGATACATTGCTGCAGCTGTACAGGGCACTGGTGAGACCACACCTCGAGTACTGTGTACAGTTTTGGTCGCCTCATCTGAGGAAAGATGTTCTTGCCATGGAGGGGGTGCAGCGGCGATTCACCAGGCTGATACCAGGAATGGCGGGATTGACCTATGAGGAGAGACTATGTAGTTTAGGGATGTACACACTGGAGTTTAGAAGATTGAGAGGGGACCTCATAGAAGTGTATAAAATTCTGACAGGTCTAGACAGACTAGATGCAGAAGGAATGTTTCCCTTGGCGGGTGAGAACAGAACTAGAGGACATAATTTAAGGATAAGGGCTAAACCATTTAGGACAGAAATGAGGGGGAATTTCTTCACTCAGAGGGTGCTGAACCTGTGGAACTCATTGCCACAGAGGGCAGTGTACGCCAGCTCATTAAATATATTTAAGAGGGAATTAGATATATTTCTACAGGCAAAAGGGGTTAAGGGTTACGGAGAGAAGGCGGGGACGGGATACTGAATTGGAGGATCAGCCATGATCTCATTAAATGGCGGAGCAGGCTCGAAGGGCCGGATGGCCTACTCCTGCTCCTATCTTCTATGTATCTATGTATGTAACATCACTGGTGGTCATTCTAATCTAACATTTCTGGTGGTGACCCTACTCTAATATTACTGGTGGTGATTCTAACCTAACATTAATGGTGGTGACTCTACTCTAACATTACTGGTGGTGATTCTGCTCGGTCATTACTCGTGGTGATTCGACACTAACATTTCTGGTGGTGATTCTACTCTAATATTACTGGTAGTGATTCTAATCTAACATTACTAGTAGTGATTCTACTCTAACATTACTGGTGGTGATTCTGCTCTAACATTACTGGTGGTGACACTACTTTAACATTACTGGTGGTGACTCTACAATAACATTACTGGTGGTGACATTACTCTAACATTACTGGTGTTGACTATACTCTAACATTAATGGTGGTGATTCTACTCTAATATTACTGGTTGTGATTCTTCTTTAACATTCCTGGTGGTGACTCTACTCTAACATTACTGGTGGCTACTCTACTCTAAAATTACTGGTGGTGATTCTACACTAACATTGCTGGTTATGATTCTACTCTAACATTAATGCTGGTGATTCTACTCTATCATTACTGGTGGTGTATCTACTCTAACATTATTGGTGGTGATTCTATTCTTACATTACTGGTGGTGATTCTACTCTAACATTACTGATGGTGTCTCTGATGTAACATTAATGGTGGTGATTCTACTCTAACATTATTGGTGGTGATTCTACTCTAACATTACTGGTGGTGACTACTCTAACATTACTGGGGATGACTCTACTCTAACATTACTGGTGGTGACTCTACTCTAACATTACTGGTGGTGACTCTACTCGAACATTACTGGTGGTGCTTCTACTCTAACATTATGGTGGTGACTCTACTCTAACATTATTGATGGTGATTCTTCTCTAACATTACTGGTGGTGACTCTACACTTACATTACTGGTGGTGATTCTAATCTAACATTACTGGTGTTGATTCTACTCTAACATTATTGGTGATGATTTTACTATAAAATTACTGGTGGTGACCATACTCTAACATTAGTGATGTTGATTCTATGCTAACATGACTGGTGGTGCCTCTACTCCAACATTGCTGATGTTGATTCTACTCTAACATTACTGGTGGTGATTCTACTCTAACATTACTGGTGGTGATTCGAATCTAACTTTCCTAGTGGTGATTGTAATCTAACCTTACAGGTGGTGTTTCTAATCTAACATTACTGGTGGTGATTCTAATCTCACATTACTGATTGTGATTCTAATCTAACATTACTGGTGGTGACTCTAATCACACATTAATGGTTGCGACCCTATGCTAACATTACTGGTGTTGCTCTACTCTAACATTACTGGTGGTGACCGTACTCTAACATTACTGGTTTTGAATCTACTCTAACATTACTAGTGGTGACTCTACTCTAACATTATTATTGGTGAGTCTACTCTAACATTACTGGTGGTGATTCTAATCTAACATTACTGGTTGTGACTCTATTCTAACATTAATGGTGTATGACTCCACTCTAACATTACTGGTGTTGATTCTAATCTAACATTACTGGTGGTGACTCTACTCTAACATTAATGGTGGTGACTCTACTCTAACATTACTGGTGGTGACTCTACACTAACATTAATGATGGTGACCCAACTCTAACATTACTGGTGGTGACTCTGCACTAACATTACCGGTGGTAACCCCATTCTAACATTACTGGTGGTGATTCTGATCTAACATTACTGGTGGTGATTCTCAGCTAACATTACTTGTGGTGATTCTAATCTAATATTACTGATGGTGATTCTACTCGAAAATTACTGGTGGTGATACTACTCTAACTATACTGATGGTGATTCTACTCTAAAATTACTGGAGGTGATTATACTCTAACATTACCGCTGGTGATTCTTCTCTAACATTACTGGTGGTGATTCTACTCGAACATTACTGGTGGTGTATCTAATCTAACAATAACGGTGGTGATTCTACTCTATCATTACTGGTGGTGATTCTAATCTAACATTACTGGTTGTGATTATAGTATAACATTACTGGTGGTGACTCTACTCTTACATTACTGGTGGTGACTCTGCTATAACATTACTGGTAGTGATTCTAATCTAATGTTACTGGTAGTGATTCTAATCTTACATTACTGGTGGTGACTCTATTCTAACATTACTGGTAGGGATTCTACTCTAACATTACTGGTATTGACTCTACTCTTACATTATTGATGGTGATTCTACTCTAATATTACAGGTGGTGATTTTACTCTAACATTAGCGATGGCGTTTCTGATCTAACATTATTGTCGGTGATTCTAATCTAACATTACTGGTGGTGACACATCTCTAACATTACTGCTGGTGACACTACTGTAACATTTCTGGTGTTGATTCTAATCTAACATTACTGGTGGTGACTCTACTGTAACATTTCTGGTGGTGATTCTAATATAATATTACTGGTGGTGATTGTACTCTAACATTACTGGTGGTGATACTACTCCAACGTTACTCGTGGTGATTCGACTCGCACATTACTGGTGGTGATTCTACTCTAACATTGCTGATGCTGACTCTCCTCTAACATTACTGGTGGTTATTGTAAAATAACATTACTGGTGGTGATTCTACTCTAACATTACTGGTTGTGATGCTACTCTAACATTAATGGTGGTTATTCTAATCTAACATTACTGGTGGTGATTCTAATATAACATTACTGTTGGTGATTCTACTCGAACATTACTGGTGGTGATTCTACTCTAACATTACTGGTGGTGACTCGACTCTAACATTACTGGTGGTGATTCTACTCTAACATTACTGGTGTTGATTCTACTCCAACATTACTGGTGGTGATTCTAATCTAGCACTGCTGGTGGCGATTCTACTCTATCATTACTGGTGGTGATTCTAATCTAACCTCACTCGTGGTGACTCTAATCTCACGTTAATGGTGGTTACCCTATTCTAACATTACTGGTCATGCTTCAAATCCAGCATTACTGGTGGTGAGTCTATTCTGTCATTAATGGAGATGACCAGACTCTAAAATTACTGGTGTTGCACATCTCTAACATTACTGGTGTTGCTCTACTCTAACATTACTGGTGGTGACCGTACTGACATTAATGATGGTGATGCTTCTGCAACATTACTGGTGTTGATTCGAAGCTGACATTACTGGTGGTGATTCTAATCTAACATTACTGGTAATGATTCTAATCTAACATTACTGGTGGTGATTCTAATCTAACATTACTGGTGGTGATTCTAATCTAACATTACTGGTGACGATTCTACTCTAACATTACTGGTGGTGATTCTACTCTAACATTACTGGTGGTGACTCTACTCTAACATAACTGGTAGTGATTCTACTCTAACATTAATGGTGGTGACCCTACTCTAACTTTCCTGGCGGTGACTCTTCCCTAACATTACCGGTGTTGATTCTACTCTAACATTACTGCTGGTGACTCTACTCTAACATTACTGGTGGTGATTCTAATCTAACATTACTGGTGGTGATTGTACTCTAACATTACTGGTGATGACTCTACTCTAACATTACTGGGGATGATTCTACTCTAACCTTAATGGTGGTGATTCTAATCTAACATTACTGTTGGTGATTCTAATCTAACATTAATGGTTGCGACCCTATGCTAACATTACTGGTGATGCTTCTAATCTGACATTACTGGTGGTGAGTCTATGCTGTCATTAATGGTGGTGACCGTACGCTAAAATTACTGGTGTTGCTCATCTCTAACATTACTGGTGTTGCTCTACTCTAACATTACTGGTGGTGACCGCACTCTAACATTAATTATGGTGATGCTACTGTAACATTACTGGTGTTGATTCTACTCTGACATTACTGGTGGTGATTCTACACTAACATTACATGTGGTGATTCTAATCTAACATTACTGGTGACGTTTTAATCTAACATTACTGATAGTGATTCTACTCTAACATTACTGGTGGTGAATCTACTCTAACTTTACTGGTGGTGATTCTACTCTAACATTACTGGTGGTGACCCTACTCTAACATTACTGCTGGTGACTCTTCTCTAACATTACTGGTGGTGATTCTAATCTAACGTTACTGTTGGTGACTCTACTCTAACATTACTTCTGGTAACTCCACCCTAACATTACTGGTGTTGACTCTACACTAACATTAATGGTGGTGACCCTATTCTAACATTACTGGTGGTGACTCTACTCTTACATTACTCGGGGTGATTCTAATCTAACATTAATGGTGGTGATTCTACTCTTGCATTACTGGTGGTGATTCTGATCTATCATTACTGGTGGTGATTCTACATTAACATTACTGGAGGTGATTCTACGCTATCATTCCTAGTGGTGATTCTACTGTAACATTATTGCTGGTGATTCTGCTCTAACATTACTGGTGAATGATTCTACTCTAACATTACTGGTGGTGTTTCTACTCTAACATTACTGGTGGTGATTCCAATCTAACAATTTTGCTGGTGATTCTGCTGTAACATTACTGGTGGTGATTCTACTCTAACATTAATTGTGGTTATTCTACTCTAACATTAATGGTGGTTATTCTAATCTAACGTTACTGGTGGTGATTCTAATGTAACATTAATGGTGATGATTCTACTCTAACATTACTGGTGGTGACTCTAATCTAACATTACTGGTGGTGACTCTAATCTAACATTACTGGTTGTGACTCTACTGTAACATTAGTAGTGGTGACTCTACTCTAACATTACTGGTGGTGATTCTAATCTATCGTTACTGTTGGTGACTCTACTCTAACATTACTGCTGGTACCTCTACTTTAACATTACTGGTGGTGAATCTACTCTAACATTACTGGTGTTGACTCTACACTAACATTAATGGTGGTGACCCTATTCTAACATTACTGGTGGTGACTCTACTCTAACATTAATCGGGGTGATTCTAATCTAACATTAATGGTGGTGATTCTACTCTTGCATTACTGGTGGTGATTCTGATCTATCATTACTGGTGGTGATTCTACACTAACATTAATGGAGGTCATTCTACTCTTTCATTACTGGTGGTGATTCTACTCTAACATTACTGGTGAATGATTCTACTCTAACATTTCTGGTGGTGTTTCTACTCTAACATTACTGGTGGTGATTCCAATCTAACAATTTTGGTGGTGATTCTGCTGTAACATTACTGGTGGTGATTCTACTCTAACATTAATGGTGGTTATTCTCATCTAACGTTACTGGTGGTGATTCTAATCTAACATTACTGGTGATGATTCTACTCTAACATTACTGGTGGTGATTCTAATCTAACATTACTGGTGGTGATTCCAAACTAACATTACTGGTGACGATTCTACTCTAACATTACTGGTGGTGATTCTACTCTAACATTACTGGTGGTGATTCTACTCTAACATTAATTTTGGTGATTCTTCTCTAACATTACTGGTGGTGACCCTACTCTAACATTACTGGTGGTGAATCTTCTCTAACATTACTGGTGCTGATTCTACTCTAACATCACTGGTGGTGACACGACTCTAGCATTACTTGTGGTGATTCTAATCTAACATTACTGGTGGTGATTCTACTCTAACATTACTGGTGATGACTCTACTCTAACATTACTGGTGTAGAAACTACTCTAACATTACTGTTGGTGATTCTAATCTAACTTAACTGGTGGTTATTCTCATCTAACGTTACTGGTGTTGATTCTAATCTAACATTACTGGTGGTGACTCTTATCCCACATAAATGGTTGCGACCCTATGCTAACATTACTGGTTGTGATTCTAATCTGACATTACTGGTGGTGAGTCTATTCTTTCATTAATGGTGGTGACCGTACTCGAAATTTACTGGTGTTGATCTACTCTAACATTGCTGGTGTTGCTCTACTCTAACATTACTGGTGGTGACCGTACTCTAACATTACTAGTTTTGAATCTACTCTAACATTACTGGTGGTGACTCTACTCTAACATTATTATTGGTGAGTCTACTCTAACATTACTGCTGCTGATTCTAATCTAACATTACTGGTTGTGACTCTACTGTAACATTACTGGTAGTGACTCTACTGTAACATTACTGGTGGTGACTATACTCTAACATTACTGGTGGTGATGCTAATCTAACGTTACTGGTGGTGACTCTACTCTAACATTATTATTGATGTTTCTACTCTAACATTACTGCTGGTGATTCTAATCTAACATTACTGGTGGTGACTCTACTCTAACATTACTGGTGGTGATTCTAAGCTAACATTACTGGTGGTGACTCTAGTCTAACATTACTGGTGGTGACTCTAATCTAACTTTACTGGTGGTGATTGCAATCTAACCTTACTGCTGGTGTTTCTACTCTAACATTACTGGTGGTAATTCTAATCTAACTTTACTGGTGGTGATTCTAATCTAACATTACTGGTGTTGATTCTAATCTAACATTACTGGTGGTGACTCTAATCACACATTAATGGTTGCTACCCTATGCTCACATTACTGGTGGTGCTTCTAATCTGACATTACTGGTGGTGAGTCTATTCTGTCATTAATGGTGGTGACCGTACTCTAAATTTACTGGTGTTGCTCTACTCTAACATTACTGGTGGTGACCGTACTCTAACATTACTGGTTTTGTATCTACTCTAACATTACTGGTGGTGACTCTACTCTAACATTATTATTGGTGGGTCTACTCTAACATTACTGCTGGCGATTCTAATCTAACATTACTGGTTGTGACTCTACTGTAACATTACTGTTGGTGACTCTACTCTAACATTAGTGGTGGTGATTCCAATCTAACGTTACTGTTGGTGACTCTACTCTAACATTACTGCTGGTAACTCTACTCTAACATTACTGGTGCTGACTCTACTCTAACATTACTGGTGTTGACTCTAAACTAACATTAATGGTGGTGACCCTATTCTAACATTACTGGTGGTGACTCTACTCTTACATTACACGGGGTGATTCTAATCTAACATTAATGGTGGTGATTCTACTCTTGCATTACTGGTGGTGATTCTGATCTATCATTGCTGGTGGTGATTCTACAATAACATTACTGGAGGTGATTCTACGCTATCATTACTGGTGGTGATTCTACTGTAACATTATTGCTGGTGATTCTGCTCTAACATTACTGTAGAATGATTCTACTCTAACATTACTGGTGGTGTTTCTACTCTAACATTACTGGTGGTGATTCCAATCTAACAATTTTGCTGGTGATTCTGCTGTAACATTACTGGTGGTGATTCTACTCTAACATTAATTGTGGTTATTCTACTCTAACATTAATGGTGGTTATTCTAATCTAACGTTACTGGTGGTGATTCTAATCTAACATTACTGGTGGTGACTCTAATCTAACATTACTGGTGGTGACTCTAATCTAACATTACTGGTTGTGACTCTACTGTAACATTACTGGTGGTGATTCTACTCTAACATTACTGGTGGTGATTCTAATCTATCGTTACTGTTGGTGACTCTACTCTAACATTACTGCTGGTACCTCTACTCTAACATTACAGGTGGTGACCGTACTCTAACATTATTGGTTTTGAATCTACTCTAACATTACTGGTGGTGAGTCTACTCTAACATTATTATTGGTGAGACTACTCTAACATTACTGGTGGTCATTCTAATCTAACATTACTGGTTGTGACTCTACTCTAACATTACTGGTGGTGACTCTACTCTAACATTAATGGTGGTGACTCTACTCTAACATTACTGGTGGTGATTCTACTCTAACATTACTGGTGGTGATTCTACTCTAACATTAATGGTGGTGACTCTTCTCTAACATTACTGGTGGTGATTCTACTCTAACATTACTGGTGGTGACTCGACTCTAGCATTACTTGTGGTGATTCTAATCTAACATTACTGGTGGTGATTCTACTCTATCATTACTGGTGATGACTCTACTCTAACATTACTGGTGTAGATTCTACTCTAACATTACTGGTGGTGATTCTAATCTAACTTTACTGGTGGTGATTGTAATCTAACCTTACTGGTGGTGATTCTAATCTAACATTACTGGTGTTGATTCTAATCTAACATTACTGGTGGTGACTCTTATCCCACATAAATGGTTGCGACCCTATGCTAACATTACTGCTTGTGCTTCTAATCTGACATTACTGGTGGTGAGTCTATTATTTCATTAATGGTGGTGACCGTACTCTAACATTGCTGGTGTTGCTGTACTCTAACATTACTGCTGGTGACCGTACTCTAACATTACTAGTTTTGAATCTACTCTAACATTACTGGTGGTGACTCTACTCTAACATTATTATTGGTGAGTCTACTCTAACATTACTGCTGGTGATTCTATTCTAACATTACTGGTTGTGACTCTACTGTAACATTACTGGTGGTGACTCCACTCTAACATTACTGGTGGTGATTCTAATCTAACATTACTGGTGGTGACTCTACTCTAACATTACTGGTGGTGACTCTAATCTAACCTTACTGGTGGTGATTCTACTCTAACATTACTGGTGGTGATTCTAATCTAACTTTACTGGTGGTGATTCTAATCTAACATTACTGGTGTTGATTCTAATCTAACATTACTGGTGTTGATTCTAATCTAACATTACTGGTGGCGACTCTAATCTCACATTAATGGTTGCGACCCTATGCTAACCTTACTGGTGGTGATTCTAATATAACATTGCTGGTGTTGATTCTAATCTAACATTACTGGTGCTGACTCTTATCACACATAAATGGATGCGACCCTATGCTAACATTACTGGTGGTGATTCTACTCTGACATTACTGGTGGTGATTCTAATCTAACTTTACTGGAGGTGATTCTAATCTAACCTTACTGGTGGTGATTCTAATCTAACATTACTGGTGTTGATTCTAATCTAACATTACTGGTGGTGACTCTAATCTCACATTAATGGTTGCGACCCTATGCTAACATTACTGGTGGTGCTTCTAATCTGACATTACTGGTGGTGAGTCTATTCTGTCATTAATGGTGGTGACCGTACTCTAAATTTACTGATGTTGATCTACTCTAACATTGCTGGTGTTGCTCTACTCTAACATTACTGGTGGTGACCGTACTCTAACATTACTGGGTTTGAATCTACTCTAACATTACTGGTGGTGACTCTACTCTAACATTATTATTGGTGAATCTATTCTAACATTACTGCTGGTGATTCTAATCTAACATTACTGGTTGTGACTCTACTGTAACATTACTGGTGGTGACTCTACTCTAACATTACTGGTGGTGATTCTAATCTAACGTTACTGTTGGTGACTCTACTCTAACATTACTGCTGGTAACTCTACTCTAACATTACTGGTGGTGACTCTACACTAACATTACTGGTGTTGAATCTACACTAACATTATGGTGGTGACCCTATTCTAACATTACTGGTTGTGACTCTACTCTTACATTACTCGGGGTGATTCTAATCTAACATTAATGGTGGTGATTCGACTCTTGCATTACTGGTGGTGATTCTGATCTATCATTACTGGTTGTGATTCTACACTGACATTACTGGAGGTGATTCGACTCTATCATTACTGGTGGTGATTCTACTGTAACATTATTGCTGGTGATTCTGCTCTAACATTACTGGTGAATGATTCTACTCTAACATTACTGGTGGTGTTTCTACTCTAACATTACTGGTGGTGATTCCAATCTAACAATTTTGGTGGTGATTCTGCTGTAACATTACTGGTGGTGATTCTACTCTAACATTAATGGTGGTTATTCTACTCTAACATTAATGGTGGTGATTCTAATATAACATTACTGGTGATGATTCTACTCTAACATTACTGGTGGTGATTCTAATCTAATATTACTGGTGGTGATTCCAAACTAACATTACTGGTGACGATTCTACTCTAACAATACTGGTGGTGATTCTACTCTAACATTACTGGTGGTGATTCTACTCTAACATTACTGGTGGTGATTCTACTCTAACATTACTGGTGGTGACCCTACTCTAACATTACTGGTGGTGACTCTTCTCTAACATTACTGGTGGTGATTCTAATCTAACATTACTGGTGGTGATTCTACTCTAACATTACTGGTGGTTATTCTAACCTAACATTTCTGGTGGTGATTCTAATCTAACATTACTGGTGTTGATTCTAATCTAACATTACTGGTGCTGACTCTTATCACACATTAATGGTTGCGACCCTATGCTAACATTACTGGTGGTGTTTCTAATCTGACATTACTGGTGGTGAGTCTATTCTGTCATTAATGGTGGTGACCGTACTCTAAATTTACTGGTTTTGATCTACTCTAACATTGCTGGTGTTGCTCTACTCTAACATTACTGGTGGTGACCGTACTCTAACATTACTGGTTTTGAATCTACTCTAACATTACTGGTGGTGACTCTACTCTAACATTATTATTGTTGAGTCTACTCTGACATTACTGCTGGTGATTCTAATCTAACATTAATGCTTGTGACTCTACTGTAACATTACTGGTGGTGACTCTACTCTATCATTACTGGTGGTGACTATACTCTAACATTACTGGTGGTGATTCTAATCTAACGTTACTGGTGGTGACTCTACTCTAACATTATTATTGCTGATTCTACTCTAACATTACTGCCGGTGATTCTAATCTAACATTCCTGGTGGTGACTCTACTCTAACATTACTGGTGGTGATTCTAAACTAACATTACTGGTTGTGACTCTACTCTAACATTACTGGTGGTGACTCTACTCTAACATTACTGGTGGTGACTCTACTCTTACATTACTCGGGTTGATTGTAATCTAACCTTACTGGTGGTGATTCTAATCTAACATTACTGGTGGTGCTGCTAATCTGACATTACTGGTGGTGAGTCTATTCTTTCATTAATGTTGGTGACCCTATGCTAACTTTACTGGAGGTGATTCTAATCTAACATTACTGGTGTTGATTCTAATCTAACATTACTGGTGGCGACTCTAATCTCACATTAATGGTTGCGACCCTATGCTAACCTTACTGGTGGTGATTCTAATATAACATTGCTGGTGTTGATTCTAATCTAACATTACTGGTGCTGACTCTTATCACACATAAATGGATGCGACCCTATGCTAACATTACTGGTGGTGATTCTACTCTGACATTACTGGTGGTGATTCTAATCTAACTTTACTGGAGGTGATTCTAATCTAACCTTACTGGTGGTGATTCTAATCTAACATTACTGGTGTTGATTCTAATCTAACATTACTGGTGGTGACTCTAATCTCACATTAATGGTTGCGACCCTATGCTAACATTACTGGTGGTGCTTCTAATCTGACATTACTGGTGGTGAGTCTATTCTGTCATTAATGGTGGTGACCGTACTCTAAATTTACTGATGTTGATCTACTCTAACATTGCTGGTGTTGCTCTACTCTAACATTACTGGTGGTGACCGTACTCTAACATTACTGGGTTTGAATCTACTCTAACATTACTGGTGGTGACTCTACTCTAACATTATTATTGGTGAATCTATTCTAACATTACTGCTGGTGATTCTAATCTAACATTACTGGTTGTGACTCTACTGTAACATTACTGGTGGTGACTCTACTCTAACATTACTGGTGGTGATTCTAATCTAACGTTACTGTTGGTGACTCTACTCTAACATTACTGCTGGTAACTCTACTCTAACATTACTGGTGGTGACTCTACACTAACATTACTGGTGTTGAATCTACACTAACATTATGGTGGTGACCCTATTCTAACATTACTGGTTGTGACTCTACTCTTACATTACTCGGGGTGATTCTAATCTAACATTAATGGTGGTGATTCGACTCTTGCATTACTGGTGGTGATTCTGATCTATCATTACTGGTTGTGATTCTACACTGACATTACTGGAGGTGATTCGACTCTATCATTACTGGTGGTGATTCTACTGTAACATTATTGCTGGTGATTCTGCTCTAACATTACTGGTGAATGATTCTACTCTAACATTACTGGTGGTGTTTCTACTCTAACATTACTGGTGGTGATTCCAATCTAACAATTTTGGTGGTGATTCTGCTGTAACATTACTGGTGGTGATTCTACTCTAACATTAATGGTGGTTATTCTACTCTAACATTAATGGTGGTGATTCTAATATAACATTACTGGTGATGATTCTACTCTAACATTACTGGTGGTGATTCTAATCTAATATTACTGGTGGTGATTCCAAACTAACATTACTGGTGACGATTCTACTCTAACAATACTGGTGGTGATTCTACTCTAACATTACTGGTGGTGATTCTACTCTAACATTACTGGTGGTGATTCTACTCTAACATTACTGGTGGTGACCCTACTCTAACATTACTGGTGGTGACTCTTCTCTAACATTACTGGTGGTGATTCTAATCTAACATTACTGGTGGTGATTCTACTCTAACATTACTGGTGGTTATTCTAACCTAACATTTCTGGTGGTGATTCTAATCTAACATTACTGGTGTTGATTCTAATCTAACATTACTGGTGCTGACTCTTATCACACATTAATGGTTGCGACCCTATGCTAACATTACTGGTGGTGTTTCTAATCTGACATTACTGGTGGTGAGTCTATTCTGTCATTAATGGTGGTGACCGTACTCTAAATTTACTGGTTTTGATCTACTCTAACATTGCTGGTGTTGCTCTACTCTAACATTACTGGTGGTGACCGTACTCTAACATTACTGGTTTTGAATCTACTCTAACATTACTGGTGGTGACTCTACTCTAACATTATTATTGTTGAGTCTACTCTGACATTACTGCTGGTGATTCTAATCTAACATTAATGCTTGTGACTCTACTGTAACATTACTGGTGGTGACTCTACTCTATCATTACTGGTGGTGACTATACTCTAACATTACTGGTGGTGATTCTAATCTAACGTTACTGGTGGTGACTCTACTCTAACATTATTATTGCTGATTCTACTCTAACATTACTGCCGGTGATTCTAATCTAACATTCCTGGTGGTGACTCTACTCTAACATTACTGGTGGTGATTCTAAACTAACATTACTGGTTGTGACTCTACTCTAACATTACTGGTGGTGACTCTACTCTAACATTACTGGTGGTGACCCTACTCTAACATTACTGGTGGTGATTCTACTCTAACATTACTGCTTGTAACTCTACTCTAACATTACTGGTGGTGAATCTACACTAACATTAATGGTGGTGACCCTATTCTAACAATACTGGTGGTGACTCTACACTAACATTAATGGTGGTGACCCTATTCTAACATTACTGGTGGTGACTCTACTCAAACATTACTGGTGGTGAGCCTACACTAACATTAATGGTGGTGATTCTAATCAAACATTACTGGTGTTGATTCTAATCTAACATTACAGGTGGTGATTCAACTCTAAAATTACTGGTGGTGATTCTACTCTCACATTACTGATGGTAATTCTACTCTAAAATTACTGGAGGTGATTCTACTCTAACATTACTGGTGGTGATTCTACTCTTACATCACTGGTGGTGAATCTACTCTGAAATTTCTGCTGGTAATTCTACTCTAACATTACTGGTGGTGACTCTACTGTATCATTACTGCTGGTGATTCTACTGTAACATTACTGATGGTGATTCTACTCTAACATTACTGGTGATGATTCTACTTTAACATTACTGGTGATGATTCTACTCTAACATTACTGGTGGTAATTGTACTCTAAAATTACTGGTGGTGACTCTACTCTAACATTAATGATGGTGATTCTACTCTATCATTACTGTTGTTGATACAACTCTAACATTACTGGTGGTGACTCTACTGTAACATTACTGGTTGTGATTCTACTCTAACATTACGGGTGGTGACTATACTCTAACATTACGGTTGGTGACTGTACTCTAACATTACTGGTGGTGACTCTACGGTAACATTACGAGTGGTGATTCTAATCTAACTTTACTGCTGGTGAATGTAATCTAACCTTACTGGTGGTGATTCTAATCCAACATTACTGGTGGTGATTCTAATCTAATCTTACTGGTGGTGACTCTAATCTCAGATTAATGGTGGTTACCCTATTCTAAAATTGCTGGTGATGATTCTACTTTAAAATTACTGGTGGTGATTCTAATCTAACATTACTGGTGACGATTCTACTCTAACATTACTGGTGGTGACCCTACTCTAACATTACTGGTGGTGACTCTAATCTAACATTACTGGTTGATTCGGCTCTAACATTACTGGTGGTGATTCTACTCTTACTTTACTGGTGGTGATTCTAATATAACATTACTGGTGGTGATTCCAATCTAACATTACTGGCGGTCATTCTACTCTAACATTACTGGAGGTGATTCTACTCTAACATTACTCGTGGTGATTCGGCTCGAACATTACTGGTGGTGATTCTTCTCAACATTATTGGTGGTGATTCTACTCTAACATTACTGGTGGTGATTCTACTCTAACATTACTGGTGGTGATTCTACTCTAACATTAATGGTGGTGATTCTATTCTAACAATACTGGTAGTGATTGTTATTTAACATTACTGGTGGTGATTCTTCTCAACATTATTGGTGGTGATTCTACTCTAACATTACTGGTGGTGATTCTACTCTAACATTACTGGTGGTGATTCTAATCTAACTTTAATGGTGGTGACTCTAATCTCATATTAATGTTGGTTACCCTATTCCAACATTAATGTTGATGCTTCTAATCTAACATTACTGGTGGTGAGTCTATTCTGGCATTAATGGAGATGACCAGACTCTAAAATTTCTGGTGTTGCTCATCTCTAACCTTACTGGTGTTGCTCTACTCTAACATTACTAGTGGTGACCGTACTGACATTAGTGATGGTGATGCTACTATAACATTACTGGTGTTGATTCTACTCTAACATTACTGGGGGTGATTCTAATCTAACATTACTGGAGATGATTCTAATCTAACATTACTGGTGGTGATTCTAATCTAACGTTACTGGTGGTGATTCTAATCTAACATTACTTGTGACGATTCTACTCTAACATTACTGGTGGTGATTCTATTCTAACATCATTGGTGGTGACTCTACTCTAACATTACTGGTGGTGATTCTACTGTAAAATTATTGGTGGTGACCCTACTCTAACATTACTGGTGGTGACTAGACTCTAACATCTCTGGTGGTGATTCTAATCTAACATTACTGGTGGTGATTCTGCTCTAACATTACTGTTGATGACTCCACTCTATCATTACTGGTGGTGATTCTACTCTAAAATTACTGGTGGTGATTCTAATCTAACTTTACTGGTGGTGATTGTAATCTAACCTTACTGGTGGTGATTCTAATCTAACATTACTGGTGGTGATTCTAATCCAACATCACTGGGGTTGACTCTAATCACAGATTAATGGTTGCGACCCTATGCTAACATTACTGGTGATGCTTCTAATCTGACATTACTGTTGGTGAGTCTATTCTGTCATTAATGGTGTTGACCTTACTCTAAAATTACTGGTGTTGCTCTACTCTAACATTGCTGGTGTTGCTCTACTCTAACATTACAGGTGGTGACCGTACTCTAACATTATTGGTTTTGAATCTACTCTAACATTACTGGTGGTGAGTCTACTCTAACATTATTATTGGTGAGACTACTCTAACATTACTGGTGGTCATTCTAATCTAACATTACTGGTTGTGACTCTACTCTAACATTACTGGTGGTGACTCTACTCTAACATTAATGGTGGTGACTCTACTCTAACATTACTGGTGGTGATTCTAATCTAACATTACTGGTGTTGACTCTACTCTAACATTACTTGTGGTGACTCTACTCTAACATTACTGGTGGTGACTCTACTCTAACATTACTGGTGGTGACCCTACTCTAATATTACTGGTGGTGATTCTAATCTAACATTACTGGTGCTGACTTTAATCTATCATTACTGGTGGTGACTCTACTCTAACATTAATGGTGGTGACACTACTCTAACATTACTGGTGGTGATTCTAATCACACATTACTGGTGGTGATACTAATCTAACAATACTGGTGGTGATTCTCAGCTAACATTACTTGTGGTGATTCTAATCTAACATTACTGGTGGTGATTCTACTATAAAATTACTGGTGATGATTCTACTCTAACATTACTGATGGTGATTCTAATCTAAAATTACTGGAGATGATTCTACTCTAACATTACTGGTGTTGATTCTACTCTAACATTACTGGTGGTGACTCTACTCTAACATTACTCGTGGTGACCCTACTCTAACATTACTGGTGGTGTTTCTAATCACACATTACTGGTGGTGATTCTACTCTAACATTACTGGTGGTGATTCTAATCTAACATTAATGGTGGTGACTCTACTCTAACATTAATGGTGGTGACTCTACTCTAACATTACTGGTGGTGACTCTACTCTAACATTACTCGTGGTGACCCTACTCTAACATTACTGGTGGTGTTTCTAATCACACATTACCTGTGGTGATTCTAATCTAACGTTACTGGTGGTGATTCTACTATAAAATTACTGGTGGTGATTCTACTCTAACATTACTGATGGTGATTCTACTCTAAAATTACTGGAGATGATTCTACTCTAACATTACTGGTGTTGATTCTACTCTAACATTACTGGTGGTGACTCTACTCTAACTTTACGGGGGGGGATTCTAATCTAACATTAATGGTGGTGATTCTACTCTTACATTACTGGTGTTGATTCTAATCTAACATTACTGGTGGTGATTCTACACTAACATTACTGGAGGTGATTCTACTTTAAAATTACTGGTGGTGATTCTACTCTAACATTACTGGTGGTGATTCTACTCTAACATTACTGGTGAATGTTTCTACTCTAATATTACTGGTGGTGATTACAATCTACCAATTTTGGTGGTTTTTCTGCTGTAACATTACTGGTGGTGATTCTAATCTAACATGTCTGGTGGTGATTCCAATCTAACATTACTGGTAGTTACTCTACTCTAACAATACTGGAGGTGATTCTAGTCTTACATTACTGGTGGTGATTCTAATCTAACATTACTGGTGGTGATTTGAATCTAACATTGCTGATGGTGATTCTTCTCCAACATTATTGCTGTTGATTCCAATCTTACATTACTGGTGGTGATTCTACTCTAACATTACTGGTGGTGATTCTACTCTAACATTAATGGTGGTGATTCTAATCTAACTTTAACGGTGGTGATTCTAATATAACATTACTGGTGGTGATTCTAATCCAACATTACTGGTGGTGATTCTAATCTAACTTTACTGGTGGTGATTATAATCTAACCTTACTGGTGGTGATTCGACAATAATATTAGTGGTAGTGATTCTACTCTAACATTACTGGTGGTTACACTACTCTAACATTACTGGTGGTGATTCTAATCTAACATTACTGGTGGTGATTCTAATTAAAAGCACTACTGGTGGTGAAACTACTCTAACATTACTGGTGGTGATACTAATCTAACATTACTGGTGATGATTCTACTCTAACATTACTGGTGGTAATTGTACTCTAAAATTACTGGTGGTGACTCTACTCTAACATTAATGATGGTGATTCTACTCTATCATTACTGTTGTTGATACAACTCTAACATTACTGGTGGCGACTCTACTGTAACATTACTGGTTGTGATTCTACTCTAACATTACGGGTGGTGACTACACTCTAACATTACGGTTGGTGACTGTACTCTAACATTACTGGTGGTGACTCTACGGTAACATTACGAGTGGTGATTCTAATCTAACTTTACTGCTGGTGAATGTAATCTAACCTTACTGGTGGTGATTCTAATCCAACATTACTGGTGGTGATTCTAATCTAATCTTACTGGTGGTGACTCTAATCTCAGATTAATGGTGGTTACCCTATTCTAAAATTGCTGGTGGTGACCCTAATCTAATATTACTGGTCGAGACTCTAATCGCACATAAATGGTTGCGACCCAATTCTAAAATTGCTGGTGGTGATTCTACTCTAAAATTACTGGTGGTGATTCTAATCTAACATTACTGGTGACGATTCTACTCTAACATTACTGGTGGTGACCCTACTCTAACATTACTGGTGGTGACTCTAATCTAACATTGCTGGTGTTGATTCGGCTCTAACATTACTGGTGGTGATTCTACTCTTACTTTACTGGTGGTGATTCTAATATAACATTACTGGTGGTGATTCTACACTAACATCACTGGAGGTGATTCTACTTTAACTTTACTGATGGTGACTCTACTCTAACCTTACTGGTGGTGATTCTACTCTAACATTACTGGTGAATGATTCTACTCTAACATTACTGGTGGTGATTCTACTCTAACATTACTGGTGGTGATCCAATCTAACAATTTTGGTGGTGATTCTGCTGTAACATTGCTGGTGGTGTTTCTAATCTAAAATGACTGGTGGTGATTCCAATCTAACATTACTGGTAGTGACTCTACTCTAACATTACTGGTGGTGATTCTACTCTAACATTACTGGTGA